>OU612059.1:106399172-106816672 GCA_914767635.1 Melanostoma mellinum
AAACAGAAAAATATAAGATGACATGAAAAAAAAAGAAAAACTTAAAATGTTCATAAAAACTATTATTTAGGAAAATTGTAAATCTACCAAGTAATACAATTTTGCATATATTACAGATTAATAACTTATTTCAATCCCATGCAGACCTTGCACATTTTCGCTAACAATTCACCGGTGGTTACGAAAAAAGAAGGAAACGCTTGGATTGCAAATGGGTACTTCAAGTTGGTACACGTAATTGAATTAGCTAAATATGACATATTATTAAGAGACTCAGAACAATTGATGGTCAGGCACATCAAAAATGTGGAAAGCAGGTCTATCATAGCCTATCATTTAGGTCAAATTAAGACTCGCCTTTCAGAATTAAAGGATACAAAGACAAGAAAGACTAGGCCAATAAATTGGATAGGCACCGCCTGGATGTGGATAGGCGGTTCTCCTGACGCAACGGGCTGGGACAATCTTTTAGGAAGACAGACTGACATTGAAGAAAACAACAATCGACAATACTTAATTAACAAAAAACTTTTCGATGCGACTCAAGAGGTTGCTGACAAACTAAATAAAGCAAAAGAAGGTTATAACAATTTCATACAGAAAGGGGAGACAGACAAGATTAATCAGGACTTACTCAACAAGGTATTTATTCTAAAAGAGGGAATAAACGAACTAATAAGAGCTTGCCAAATGGCAGTGGCGTAGCGTGCCTTGTCGGGGCCCCGTATAAAAATTTTTTTGGAGGCCCTTATATGGAGGTAAAGATTTTTCACAAAAGAAAAAAAATATTGTGAGAAGAAATATTTATTTATCGCATAATTTACCCATTGTACAAATAAAAATCGAATTTTAAATATTTACTCTCCTTGCCTTTTTCGGCAAACTGATTTATTAAATCATTTATGGCTGATGATGATTTTAGTTTTTCTAAAGTTTCTGCCTCTATGGACAATAGTGAGATTCTGACAGCCGTTCTTGTCCCATCGAAGTTCTTAAGTAATTTTGTATTATTTTTAATTTTGAAAAACTACTTTCTGCCGTTGCGGTTGTAACTGGAAGGGTCAAGAACAAAAAGCATGCTGTGATTACCTCGGGAAAACTGGATGCAAGACTATTGAATTTTACTAGCAATAATTCAATGAGCTCTTTAATGGAATAATTTTTTTTAATTTCAGAATTTAAGCATGTTTTTAGAGCCTTTAATTGGTCACAAAGATAAAGTGAGATGTCTTTACTGTATTAAGCAGACAGTTTTCCGGAAGCGTTTAATATCTCTTCGCTTGAAGAAGATAGGAGTTTCTCCGGTTGTAATATTTCGAATATACTACTCAGGTTGCAAAGGCTCTGAAATCTTTCTTTAGTTTGATAAATTAATATATCTAAACAGCAATAGTATACATTGACTTTGAAATAGGATTCCGGGTCGGAAATTCTCTCATCTTGTGATAACTCATCAAAAAAACGCTTCGTTATCTTTCGCCTACTGTTTTTATAAACAGTTGTTACGTGGGGGGTTTTGCTAAATCTTTGGATTCATTTAGCAAACTTTTAAATGAATTCTGATTTCTTAATTGGCACAGTCTATTTAAAAGATTACTCAATAAAATACTAGATTTCTGTAAGTCATTATTTTCATGCTGTAGAGCTTTAGAGCTTTTCAAACATCACTTTATTTTTGAATTTCAAATCATCAATTTAATATCCGAATATAAAGTGATATATGTAACTTCACTAATACTAATTAGTATTCTGCTTGAATATGTGTATCATAGATAGATCTTGTACTACAAAAGCAATAATATAAGCAAATGAAATATGTGTGGTAAGAGAAGTATGTAAGTGGTTTCCCTTTTGTTCTATTCCACTCTATGCATCAAACCAAGTCTGTCCAACTAGCTGTGCAGTGTGAACTGCGCCATTGAAAAAATACTTTAACGTCAAATGAAAATAAACTCACCTCACACACACTTTCATAAACTATTTCCGCAATTTTTTTCAGCTCGCACGTATTCACAGACACAAATGGTTGTTGCGGGGCAAGAGAAGTAAAGGTTTGCCATCTAGTTAATTTCTTATCTTTGTGAAGTAAGTAAAATGGGGAAGTCCCGCAGCCCGCCACGCTTAAGGCGGGAAAGAAAGGAATTGCTTTATAGAATTTTGTCATTTGTAAAATAAAATAAATTAGAAAGTTTTTATTCTTTTTCCTTACACACTTTGGGGGCCCCGTGTCCCGGGGGCCCCGTATAATTGATACGGCAAATACGGCGGTAGCTACGCCCCTGCCAAATGGCCAAAAATGGTATCGTGAATAGTAATCTATTGGATTCAGAGGAAATTAATACTATCATCAACGAACTCGAGATGTTGCCTTACCAGAATGTAATAGAAGCAGTAGAATACGGACAACCCTCGATTTATTACAACGGGACATTGATGCTATATATATTGTCCTTACCTAAAATTGACCCGAAACCCTTTCACTTGGTGACCGCTCGAGCGGCTAATAAGGAATCACGACAAATCAACTTAGAATTCTCAAAACTCCTCATAACTCATGACGAGACATACGGACTGAACGGACATTGTTTAAACATTGGAAATAGCTCTGTGTGTCGAGATAGTGACTTGAAGAAGATAAAAAAAGACTCTTGCATACCTAGGGTACTTAAGGGAGGTGATGCTCTTTGTGACTATAAGACTAACACTGACGACATAATTGAACTGATCAGCGAGAACACGATATTTTTATCGAACTTTAATGGAACCATATTAAATAAAAATTTATCTATTCCCTTAGAAGGTACCTACCTTATAAAAATGGCTAATGAAACTGTTCAAATCAAGGACAAAACGTATCGCAGCAAGGCAGCTACGATCCCGCAAGCACTACCATCCACGCTGACCAACGTTACCATCAAAAGTACGATTCCCAATTTGGAACTTGTGCATCGCCTCAGTGCCGAGGATATTGAGCTAACCAATACCTTACATAAAAACCTTAATTCTTCTATATTCACAGAAATCCTAATAATTATAGTGATTGTGGGTATCATTTGCCTAATCTGGAGAAAGATTTACGGGAGAGTCAACATGCCAGAACTTCGCCTATCCTTTCGTCGAAAACCAGTTCCAGCACCAAGACCGACTTCAAAAGCCAGTGACACCAGCGGAAGCGCAGGTCATTGCCCGTATTTAACAAGCGATCTGCGGGACGCAGATATTTAAGAGGGCGGCAGTTATCACGGTCAGTCATTGACCCAACCACAAAAAATTGCATACGTTGCACACGCGCCGAAATCATCGGCAATCGTTCCCACCGGGAAATTGGAGGCGAGCTATGGGAACTGCATTTAGCTTACTTAACATTATTGTATGCATTTAGCTTACTTAACATTATTGTATGTATATCATGATAGGTTTCTTGAAAGCAAAGTGCAACTACCTAGGGCACTTCTGATTGTACCGTCAACGAACAATAAACTTGTTTAACCCAATTTGAATTTCTCGTTTTTCATTTAAAACCGGACCTGTGGTTGGTCCGTAGTAATTTTTTTATCTCACAAGGATCGGAGATCCTTTCCTAACACATTTAGCTTTCAATTGAAAGAAATATGCATTGTTTTCCTTTTTTATAAATTGGTTTCTTACAAGTTTTCCAGTTGGGAAACGTTTTTGATTCTCCCTTTTTGGATAAAATAAGAAGAAAATAAAGTCAAAGAATAATATAAAATACATATATAAAAAAACGTATATTGTGTGACCTATATATCATCTTCCATAGCTAAGAAAATATAAACAAAAACAAATTTCTGTTGTTTGTTCTAAATATTGAGAAACCAAATTAGAGAGTTTCCTTATGATTTTGACATAAGGTATGAATAACTATAATGGTTGATGAAAAGGATTATAAAAGGATTTTTATTCACTGAATAAACTTTAAATTAGTTCTTATTCACTGCATAACTATTATGCGTTTTAAGCGTGTTATAGCGAAATCTGATAAATACGGCTGTTGGTGTGGATATTAGAAGTACGCTTAATGTTTGCTTGTCAAACATCAAGTGTGATAAATGAAAACTTCTTTCTCAATGCGTGGAGGCCACGCACTTAGGATAATATTATGGAACATTTCAATATTTGATAATATTTAAACAAATTTATCGAAATATGGCCACTTGATTATAGAAATTTGTCGTCGACTTTCAACAACTTTATACTGATTGTGCTTAGCCTCACTACAAAAAGGAATTAATGGTTTATTGGTTTAAGAAATAACTTTTCGAAGCAAATGGTTTTTTAAATAAAGTCCTAAAAAGTTTTTTATCTAATTCATGAATAAACTTAACATATTTTTTTACTTTGGAAAAATTATGTTTTTCAAAGATATGAATAAACAATTAGTATGAGAGGGTTGAAAGTCGACGGTAAGTTTCTATGATAAAGCGGCCATACTTAGATTAATTTTTTAAATCATTTAGATCAACGTAAAAAGTTCTCCGGAAAAGCGCTTTATCGGAGAACTTTTAACGTTCAAAATTGATCCAAGTATGGCCGCTTTATCATACAAACTTACTTTCAAGAGAGTGGTATTTCGTTATATGATCCGATTGTTATATCTATTTGTATCGAAAAAAAAAAAATTAACTCAAAATTTGAAAAACTGTGACTTTTATCGAATTAAGAGCCTTAGCATTTTGGATAGAATTTTTTTTTCTCTGACTCATAAAAATAGCAACTGCTAGAGGTATTATCAAAGATCACACGAACAACCATTTATATAAAAAAGGAGTGAAATGGTTTTTCTTAAGTTTCAAAAATTTAAGAATGTAAAAGAAGTTGAACTAAAGTGATAACTTTAACGCTAGAGCGTCTGGTAGTAAAATGCTTTTTTATTACCTTAAAGAAGTTTTTAAAATTTACCTCTTTTTGTCCTTTTCCCAATGAAATGTGTAAGATTTTCTTGTTTAAGCGTGCTGCGATGTTAAATAAGTCATTTGTTGGATCAGATCCTGGACTTAGTATGAAGCAGATCGGTATTGCATTGGTGGACTGTCCGTATAGCACCGGAAAACTTAGAATCGGAGGTGCAAGGAAAAACTTACCCATTACATCTGTTACGTATTGGATGATTGATGGAAGTACGCGATCTTCTCTAAAGCATCTCAAAAGCATCAATTTCTGTTTCACACAAAATAAAAGACAAAGTTGGGATTATATATATGTTCACCTCAATTAGGAAGCTGACGTACCTGAAATGAGTTACAATTGGCACTGAATTCCCCCGGACATGTTATTTGCTCCGGATTTTCACGTTCGTACCACTGCAATTTAAGAATTTGAATAGAATTAAAAATAAATACTATCGTCATAATTTGAGTTTGAGTTTGCCACAAAATTAATTTCATTCAAATACCGATGATTAGAGATATCTTAATATATATAAATTATACAGTATTATTATTCGAGTTTTCAATGAAACTTTAAAATCATTTTAAAAAACCTTATAAAAGTGATAGCTAAGTAAGTAAGTAATTTATTTTATTTAACGATATGAAGAGATTCTAATTTTTATAATAAAATAAAATAAAAATAAAATATAAAATATAATAAAATCGATTTAAATGAATTCAGTCATTAATCAATTTTGATACTTTTGAATTATATTTAAAAACCGTGCACTTACTTCCACCATTTATTAAGTCTATTGTTTCCTGCAAAGCTACTTTCATGGAGAAATTATATCTTCAGGTGTTAAGTACTGGATAGATGCTTTTAAAAGGGAACCAGTATTTTTTTTCATGGTGGTTTTTGGTCTCCGGTTGTGTTTATATGGAAAATCCTACTAATATTATAAACGTAAAAGTTTGTATGTGTGGATGTATGTTTGTTACTCTTTCACGCAAAAACTACTGAATGAATTTCAATTAAACTTTCCAATAATATAGCTTATACATCAGAATAACACATAGACTACAATTTATCCCTAAATTCCCACGGGAACGGGAACTTGTACGGGAACTTTGACACTACCACCGATTTCAAAAATTCTTTCACCGTTAAAATGCTACACTATCCCCGAGTAAAATAAAAGCTAGTTTATCCCCATATTACTACGGTTCCCTTTATTCCCACGGGAACGTATACGGGAACTTTGACACTACAGCACCGATTTCAAAAATTCTTTCACCGTTCGAATGCTACACTATCCCCGAGTAACATAAAAACTAATTCATCCCCATATTACTACGGTTCCCTATATTCCCACGGGAGCACGAACGTAAACGGGAACTTTGACACTACAGCACCGATTTCAAAAATTCTTTCACCGTTAGAATGCTACACTATCCCCGAGTAACATAAAAACAAGTTCATCCCCATATTCCTACGGTTCCCTATACTCCCACGGGAGCACGAACGTATACGGGAACTTTGACACTACAACACCGATTTCAAAAATTCTTTCACCGCTAGAATGCTACACTATCCCAGAGTAACATAAAAACTAGTTCATCCCCATATTCCTACGGTTCCCTTTATTCCCACGGGAGCAGGAACATATACGGGAACTTTGACACTACCACACCGATTTCAAAAATTCTTCCACCGTTAGAATGCTACACTATCCCTGTGTAACATTAACTTTAATTCATCCACATATTCCTACGGGAACGGGAGTCCTTACTAATAAAATAATAAATAAGTGTGAAAGGAGCTCTGTCTGTCCGTCGTTCTATGTTACCATCTCCCGCCCAAACTAACAAACAGATTTAAATGAAATTTTGTACAAAGATTGTTCAGAACCTGAAAAAAGACATAGACTATATATTTTTTCCCTATATTCCCACGGGAGCAGGAATGTATACGGGAACTTTAACACTACAGCACCGATTTCAAAAATTCTTCCACCGTTGGAATTCTCTATAATCCCGGAGTAACATTAACTTTAACTTATCCACATATTCCCACGAAAACGGTCACCATATTCCTACGGGAACGGGAGTCTTTACTAATATTGAAAATGCGAATGTAGCTATGTCGGTATGCTTCCCGTTCAAACTGCTAAACAGACTTTATTAAATTAGCTACAGAGATGGTCTAGAACATGCGGAAGGATACAGGCTATATCCTTATATTCCCACGGGAACGGAAATGGGAATTAAAAAACTACGGTCCCAAAAGTATTTTTAACAGGGCTACAAGGTGTTGAATGTTTTTTTTTTTTTTTTTGAAATACCGCCGTTCTTAAGGCTAGAAGTTTTATTTCCTAAAAAGTTAAAATGCTGCTGAAAGTCACTTTTCCACGCGGACGAAGTCGCGGGCACAGCTAGTATAAAATATAGATATAAATTAAAGAAATATTTGTAATTTTCTTAGGTTTTATTTTATCAAATAAACTTATCACAACTTTTAATTTAAAGACTCGACGCGTTTCGAAATTAAAATTTCATCCTCAGGTGTTTCGCCTTTCAACTGATTTAGTCTTTTGTTTTGCTTATAGGTTTCGCTATTGTTTTCTCTTTTATCTGTCTAATTTTAGTTTTCTGATCGTTGTTTTTGTTTTGTTTAATCTTCTTTGTTATCTAATGGTGATTTTTTGTTGTTTAAGTGCAGTGTCAAATAGTGCGTTTATCTTGAATATTAATTTGTCGTTCATTAGTTTGTCCTTTTCTATCTTGTGTGCTTTGTAAATCTCAAACTCCTCTAGTGCGTCATGTGCCCTTCCTTTCTTGCATAGGTGCAAAGGCTGCAAATTCGTATCGAAATCTGTGAAATTATGATTAGACTCTATTAAATGTAAAGCATAATTGGATTTTGTGTTCTGTTTTGGTCTATGTTCTTGGAATCTATCATAGAAAGTTCTTCGAGTCTGTCCAATATAATATTTGTTGCAATCATTGCATTTTATTTTATAAACGCCCGCTTGTTGTTTTGTGTCTGTTTTCTTTTTTGCCTGTAGAATATTCTTTAATGTGTTGTTAGTTTTGTATGACACTTTTATATTAAGTTTTTTGATTCGAATTAGTGAATGTAATGGAAATGTATTTTGTATTGGTGTTTTCTTCGTTTGATTTGTTGTTGTCGTTGATTGTTCTTTTCCTTATGCTTTTTTGAAGTAGTTTGTCAATTACTTCTGTTTTATATCCGTTGGATCTGGCTATTTGTTTTATTATTTTTAGTTCATCCTCATAATCTTGGTCGTCCATGGGTATGTTGATTAGCCGATTTATAAAAGCATTATATGCTGCCATCTTCTGGGAGTACGGATGATGCGAATCGTTATGTATAGTTATATCAGTTGTGGTAGGTTTTCTATATATTTTGTATTTGAGTTTATTGTTGTCTTTCCTTATGTTCAGGTCTAGAAAATTGATGGAATTTTCTGTTTCGACTTCGGCGGTGAATTGAATGTTGTTATTTATGTTGTTTGTGTAATTATTAAGTATGTCAATTTGCCTGTATGTTCCGTCAAATATAATAAAAGTGTCGTCTGCATATCGAGAATATGTTATTATTTTATTATGTTGAGTGTTAAGGTTCGATAAGATGTATTCGTTTTCGAAATAATTAAGATATATGTCAGCTATAAGGCCGCTTAGAGGTGAACCCATTGCTAAGCCTTCGTTTTGTGTGTAGAATTTTTCATTGAAAGTGAAATAATTCTGTTTTTGTGTGATCTGAAGTAAATTTATTATTTCATCTATTTGTTGTTTGTTGATTTTAGCAATTACGAATAATACTAAACACGTACAAATATTCACCAAAAACACGTCAAAATCCGCAATCAAAGCCCAAGAGATCGCACAAAAAACATGGCTGAAAGAAGAGGTTAAACAACTATACATCAAAAAACTAAAATTAAACCCTATATTGTACAAAACACACCTCCAAATACTCAACAACATCCATCCTATGATAATTAATTCTATATTTCAAACAATTGAACAACAGATTGCAAAAACAATAAGCAAAATCACAAAGAAACAAAAACAGAATATTCACAGACTCGCAAAATCGCATAACAACACGCATATCGAACATAACAAACATAAGTTTTACGCCAGAATATTAAACTGCACAGACATCCAATTCACAGAAACAGAAAAAAAATTATTAAATAAAGGCCTAAAATTAAACATACCCAAAATAACCGAAAATAACATCGTTCGCGAAGTGACAAAAGCTGAAACAGCCATCAAAATAATTCCTTCACAAGAATTACAAAATGAAACTAGGGTAACAATAAACAAAAAACTTAAACAAGTTCTAAAAATTAATAAACAGAAACCTATTATAACAAACACAAACCTCAAAAACAAAATAGTTAACACAGAAAATATAAAACAAAAGTAAGAACAGAACAACGCAATTATAACAAAAGCAGACAAAGGTAACACAGTAGTCATAATGGACCTACAAGAATATATAGACAAAACAAACACTTTCTTCAACAACAACAATATAAAATTGTTAACCAAGGACATAACTAAGAAGTACGTTAAAGACATCAACAACGCTATAAATAAATGCAATAACCTATTCAACAACGCAACTAAACATTTTCTTTAACAAACCAACGCAAAAGCTCCACGATTTACAGGACTCCCGAAGATACAAAAAAAAGACACACCAATCAGACCACTAATAGACTACACCACCGCGCCAGGATATAAAGTAGCTAAAAAATTACAAAAACTAATCAAACTTAATATCAATATACGTAAAAACCACAACATCAACAACTGCACTCAACTAATAGATAAAATGGAAAATATAACTATACTCCCACAATACAAAATGCTATCGTTTGTCAAAAATAGGTACACTAATATACCTATAGATAAAACAATAACTTTGATAAAAGAGAATTTGGAAACAACCGCTCAAATCAACAAACAACAAATAGATGAAATAATAGATTTACTACAGATCACACTAAAACAGAATTATTTCACTTTCAATGAAAAATTCTACACACAAAACGAAGGCTTAGCAATGGGTTGATCTCTAAGCGGCCTAATAGCTGACATATATCTTAATTATTTCGAAAACGAACACTTTTATTATATTTGACGGAACATACAGGCAAATCGACATTCTTAATAATTACATAAACAACATAAATAACAACATTCAATTCACCGCCGAAGTCGAAACAGAAAATTCAATTTTCTAGACCTGAACATAAGGAAAGACAACAATAAACTCAAATACAAAATAAATAGAAAACCTACCACAACTGATATAACTATACATAACGATTTGCATCATCCGTACTCCCAAAAGATGGCAGCATATAATGCTTTTATAAATCGGCTAATCAACATACCCATGGACGACCAAGATTATGAGGATGAACTAAAAATAATAAAACAAATAGCCAGATCCAACGGATATAAAAAGGAAGTAATTGACAAACTACTTCAAAAAAGCATAAGGAAAAGAACAATCAACGACAACAACAAATCAAACGAAGAAAACACCAATACAAAATACATTTCCATTACATTCACTAACCTCCTTCCACAAATTATAAAAAACAAATTAAAAAAACTTAACATAAAAGTGTTATACAAAACTAACAAAACAGACATAAAACAACAATCGGGCGTTTATAAAATAAAATGCAATGATTGCAACAAATATTATATTGGACAGACTGGAAGAACTTTCTTTGATAGATTCCAAGAACATAGACCAAAACAGAACACAAAATCCAATTATGCTTTACATTTAATAGAGTCCAATCATAATTACACAGATTTCGATACGAATTTGCAGCCTTTGCACCTATGCAAGAAAGGAAGGGCACATGACGCACTAGAGGAGTTTGAGATTTACAAAGCACACAAGATAGAAAAGGACAAACTAATGAACGACAAATTAATATTCAAGACAAACGCACTATTTGACACTGCACTTAAACAACAAAAAATCACCATTTGATTACAAAGAAGATTAAACAAAACAAAAACAACGATCAGAAAACTAAAATTTGACAGATAAAAGAGACAACAATAGCGAAACCTATAAGCAAAACAAAAGACTAAATCAGTTGAAAGGTGAAACACCTGAGTATGAAATTTTAATTTCGAAACGCGTCGAATCTTTAAATTAAAAGTTGTGATAAGTTTATTTGATAAAATAAAACCTAAGAAAATTACAAATATTTCTTTAATTTATATCTATATTTTATATTTTCCAGTATTCTTTTGCTTTAATGTTGCACAGGGTGCAGGATATGCTGAAAAATTGAGTAACATATATGGACAACAATTTAAGGATAAGAGTTCGTATCTGGTTTCTGGTTGTGAATATTATTTATATATGTATTTCTTTATAATTTAATCTTTCTTGAAAATAGTTAATATCCAGCAGGTTATGATTGAGTTGTGAGTAAACTTTTCTGCTCTCAGACTGCTTAGCTTCTGCTACTAATTTTTCTCGAACATTTTCCTCGTGTTTTTGAATTAAGTTGTAAAGTTTCCCTTTTAGTTGAACCAAGTAATTCAATTTAATTGGATATCTTCTAAACAGCTATGGCCAATATTTTGACACTCTGGATCTATTGCTCTTAGACTCAAGACATAAACTGACCGACGACATTCTTCGACGGACGAAAAATTGTTTGACGACGGTTTAGTACAACGGTGACCACTGTGGACTTGCCACCGTCATACTGCTTCCGAACGACCTTGTGGAACTGGAGGAGTACGTGCCGACGCACTCTTACAACTACGGTAAAACACGTTGACCGTCCTTTTCCGGTGCTGTCTCAAGGGAACTTCGTTTGAACAGTATTGCGCCGCCATGCAACAGGAACTTGTCGATCGTTGAGATCGATGGGTACATGCAAAGTATGGAGGATGCAATCCGCAGCACAATGGACAGGACAGTTCCTAAATATAGGCAACATGACTCTACGAACATGTACAGAAAGGCGACAATAGACGCACTTTACAAACAAAAAAGTAGACTCCTGTCGAAACTCAAACTCTTGCACAGGAGGTTTACTGACCAACACGATTTGAAGATTAGAACTCTGAAGTCACAGATCAAAAATCTCCAACAGTTAATAAAAGAAAATTACAGAAAATCTATATCTCTTTTCTGGAACAAAAAAATTCGGGGTGTACAGTCCAACAACCCGAGAATGTTTCCGGAAATAAATAAAATTTTTAGGAGAAAAGATCAAAATGACCTTCAGGGTATTAAACTCCAAAGGACGACAGAGAACAAAGACTTACTTCTAACATTAGGAATAGATCCAGATGAGGCCATTTGGGATGATGACCACTTTGTAGTGGAAGATGCTCAAGAGAGGGTAGAGACGGTGGGGGTTGTTTTCGAGCGAGTATTTAAGGTGAAAAAGATGCCCAAATAACGACCTTGAGAACAGAGCCTTCGTTGGACACTTCTATCTTAGAGATGAGATCTCACATTGGAGATCCGAGAATCCTGGTTTCACTAGGTTCAATGACGACCGACTTGCAAATGCAGTGTTGTGTATACATCCGAACCATGAGTTCAATTGTTGTGTAAACAAAGCAATGTACTTCCCGATAATCTGAAACCACTTGTGCATGCTGATGACATATTAATGAATGACCGCATGCACATAGTGAGTCAGAAAAAAAGAATAGTAAAATTTTGTTTGTGACCTACTGAACACATTGCACTGAGGGATCATGTTGCACTAGAATGGATTAAAGAATGAGTCCATTCTATGCAAGTGAGAAATTGAGAACCAAAGTGCATATGAGTTCAATTGAGTCACATTTTGTAATTAATTTGTATGGGATTGAATAGAATTGAAAGCAGTATATAAAGGGCTGCATTTTGTGAATAAAGTTAAGTTTGAACATAGACATTAAACGTTTTAGTTTCACTTCAATCGGCTGGCGAGCTCAGATAATACGTAAATCGTGCACTTAACAGTGCTCGGCGATATAATCGGCTGGAGAGCTAGGCAATACTCAACAATAGGGAACATAACGTGGTAACCCAACATAACATGGCGATCCTGCATTAACGACGAACTGGAACTTATGCAATACGATTAAGACTTTTTATCCACACCCTACAACGACAACTTGCGCTGCTCTTTCAATAGTGGGAGACCACAAGACAATGACTACAATCCTGAATCGAATATGGATATGCGCGGAGGAGATGGTGGTAGAAACCAAAACACACTCAGCAGAGATTCCATTGAGTTGCACATGGCAGACACTGCGTAACAAGTTCCGTGACGTTGGAGAAGTAAAATTTGCAGAAATTCATGGAAATAATGTCGGTGTTGTCCATTTTTTTTTTAAAGAGAGACGCCGACTTGACAATTGCACTAATAGATAGGCGAACAATTCAAATCAGCTTATTTAAAAAACAAAAGAAACAAACATTTGTAACCTCAATTTATGAAACAAACGTTAACATGAAGGCGACAAACAATGATGAGGCGTAATTATAATTAAATTACAAATAATATTTTTTCAAGAAAATTGTTTTGCCGACGACATATACATGAATGTTATTGTAAGTAGTATGTTAGACTAATGCTCATTTCAAGAAATGCTTAACTGATTTTTAAGTAAAAAAAAAAAAGAATAAAAATTTTTTTCCATGGAATTCATTATCATAAAGAACATATTAGAAAAATTAAAGAAAGCACCAAATAGAACATATAGTAAGAAATATATTAATGAAACTAACAGACAAATAAAATTTTTGTGGACACAAATAATAGAGACAGCTGACTTAAAAGACTTACAAGAACTAAGAGTAAAATACAATACATTAGTAGAAGAGATCAATAAATATTTGAAACTAAAGGAGAAAAATACTGAGTTAGAAAGAATAGTAGAAGAAGAAAATATCATAGACATTGACATAGAAAAAGACATTAAAATAAATACAATGGCGAATTTCGATTTAGTTACTGCTACAAAGGTTTTACCTGAATTTCAAGGGGAAAGAAAAGATTTAAGCAATTTCTTAGGTTTAATCGAATTCTATAATAGCACTCTTAAAGATGAAACACAAAAAGCGATACTAATCCAGTTTATTTTGGCTACGAAACTTTCAGAAAAAGTCAAAAACAAGATACAAACTGAAATTACACCTCGAAATCTTGAAGACCTAAAGAAAGTATTAAAAAATTCCTATAAATCAAATAAAACTGCATCGCGATTACATAGTGATATCGCTAATTGCTATCAAGGAAATCAGACAGTTTTGGTCTATGCTTCACGCATTGAAGCATTACTAGCTTCCTTAAACGAATTGCAAATCTCAGAACAAGGAGATGAACATAGAGAAGTTATTGTTAGACTTAATGATCAAATAGGAATGACGGCTTTTAAGAATGGTTTAACAGAACCATACAAATCATTAGTAATAGCCACCAGACCAACTAAACTGTCAGAAGCAATCCAGATTGCATTAGAAATAGAACCCAATCAATCCAGAAATGTCATGCACTTCAGTAGAGGTAGATTTAACAATAGAAGTAATTTTAGTAGAAGCAATAATAATTACTCAAGTCATAGTTTTCAGAATGTCAATAGAAATAATTTGAACAAACACAGGGGTCAATTCAATAATAGAGGACAGAACAGGATGCAAAGAAATAATGATAGGCAAAATGTTCAGGGAAACGGGTACGTCCCCGGACAACAAAACCCGGGGCTAGCGTTCAGAAGAAGATAATACGAATAACAATTTCAGAAGAACATACAAATTTTGTAAGATTAAAGATTAAAGGTAGACTAGAGCCAATAAATTTATTAATTGATACTGGAGCTGATATTTCCATAATAAAAAATAATGTATTAGGTAGTAATAGAGTAGAATATAATAAAAACTGCCAAATAAATGGCATATCTGAGAATCCATTATTAACCTTAGGCACTTCAAAAATTTAATTATTTATAGAAGATGTGAAATTAGAACAAACATTTAATATAGTAGATAAGAATATAAATTTAAGTACAGATGGAATACTAGGTAGAGACTTTTTATTACAATATAACTGTAAGATTGATTATGAGACATGTGTACTAATAATTCCATTAGATGGGGAAGAAATGGTTTTACCAATGAATATGAATACAAGAGACATTAAAAATGATATTAAAATTCCAGCAAGAACAGAGATAATTCATAAAGTCGATTAAGAAGTAAAAGAAGATAGCGTAATACATGGAAAAGAAATAAAAAAGGGAGTATTTTTAGCAAATTCATTAATACCAGCAATAGGAATCAAACATGTGAAAATACTAAATACAACTGATTCCGAAGTAACGCTTAAACATATCTCATTAGGAATAGAACCAATCTCGAGTTATGAAATATTACAATTTAAAAATAGTTTAGTAGATGAAGATCGGTTTAAGAAAATAGAAAAGGAAATAAAAGTAGATAGTTTAGATGACAACGCTAAGACAGAAATACTTAAATTATGCAAGCAATTTCAAAATATATTTCACTTTGAAAATGAAATACTAACAAAAAAAAATAATTTTTATGAACAGAAAATAACAACTATAGATAAAACACCAGTATACATAAAAAATTACAGACTCCAGCATGCTAATTTGAATGAAATCAAAAACCAAGTTGAAAAGTTGATAGATGAAGATATAGTTGAACCATCTATAAGTCCTTATAATTCACCTTTATTAATAGTTCCAAAAAAGGACAAAGAAGGTAACAAAAAATGGAGATTAGTGGTTGATTTTAGGTCTTTGAACAAAAAAGTAGTTGATGATAAATTCCCACTAACTCGTTTGGAAGACGTATTAGATAAATTAGGAAAAGCGAAATATTTTTCA
Source organism: Melanostoma mellinum (assembly GCA_914767635.1). Lineage (NCBI taxonomy): Eukaryota > Metazoa > Arthropoda > Insecta > Diptera > Syrphidae > Melanostoma > Melanostoma mellinum. The sequence continues at coordinate 106,415,003 of OU612059.1, forward strand.
ACTTTAGATATGACAAGTTCATTTCACCAAATTCCATTACATCCGAAATCCAGACCATTGACAGCATTTTCTACGGACACTGGTCACTTTCAATTCAAAAGATTACCTTTTGGATTAAAAATTTCAACAAATAGCTTTCAGAGAATGTTATCAATTGCACTTAGTGGACTGCAAGCATCTGCATTTCTATACGTAGATGATATAATAATTTTTGGATCAAATCTTAGGGAGCATAATAACAATCTAACAGAAGTTTTTAAAAGGTTACGTAAATATAATTTAAAACTAAACCCAAGCAAATGTAATTTTCTACGTCCAGAAGTAGTTTATCTTGGACATTTAATAACTGCAAAAGGTGTAACTACAGACCCAGATAAATACAATGTTATTAAAGAATATCCTAAACCAGATAATGTAGATGAAGTTCGAAGATTTGTAGCTTTCTGTAATAACTATAGACGTTTCATACAAAATTTTGCAGAAATTGCAAAACCACTAAACCAATTATTAAAGAAAAATCAAATTTTTAGCTGGACACAAAATTGTCAAATTGCTTTTGAAACACTTAAATTAAAACTAATGTCACCACCTATCCTATCTTACCCAAATTTTTCGAAACCATTTATACTAACAACAGATGCATCAAACTATGCACTAGGAGCGATTTTATCTCAAGGAGAAGTAGGCGATGATAAGCCCATTGCATATGCCAGTAAAGCATTAAACAAACATGAACTCAATAAATCAGTAATAGAGAAAGAATTACTTGGTATTCATTGGGGAATTAATCATTTCAGACCTTATCTGTATGGAAGAAGATTTATTGTGTACACAGATCATAGACCATTAGTTAGTTTATTTACACATAAGAACCCTTCATCTAAGTTGACTAGAATTAGAGTAGATTTAATGGATTACGATTTTGATATAGTTTTTAAGCAAGGAAAGATGAATACGAATGCTGATGCATTATCCAGAGTAAAGATAAGTTCAGAAGAATTAAAAGAGATGATACCAAAAGTAAACATAAATGTCCTAACTAGAGCAATGAAGCTGAGAAATATAGAAAACATTAGTGAAAAAGAAAAAAATCCGGAAACTATGCCACCAGTGGAGACTGATCACCTTCACATATGGGAATGCATATCAATTTCAGACACTAGGAATATTAAGAAGTTGCAACTTGAGAATATAAAAAATTTAATGGGTACTCAAAAAGAAAGAATATATGCAGTCAAAGATAGAATACATGTTGGATACAGTGATAAATCATTATCAGATTTAAAATTGATTCTGAGGAAACTATTATCCTATGCAAAGCATGTGAAATTAGAAAAGCTAGCGTTAGCAATGAATAATGAAATATTTGAAACAATATCAGTGCACAAATTTAAGAAGATATTTAATGAACTGCAGAAAAATGAAAAAGAAAATTGTCTAGACATTATATTATACAATGCACCAAACAGAGTGCATAATATAAAAGAAATGAATGAAATAATAAAAAGGTATCATGATGATAAATTAGGAGGACATATAGGTATAAGAAGATGTATAGCAAAGCTTAAGCAGAAATATGTATGGAAGAATATGAATAAGATGGTCAAGAATTATATAAATAATTGTAGAATTTGTAATGAAGTTAAAATAACTAAATATACAAAAGAACAATTCACAAAGGCAGAGACACCAAATACATCATTTGAAACAATAACAATAGACACAGTAGGACCACTCAGACCATCAAATGGATACAGGTATATTCTGACAATTCAATGTGAGCTTACAAAATTCATTGAAGCATTTCCATTAGTTACAAAAGATGCCGTTTCAGTAGCAAAGACTATAGTAGAAAAGTTTATTTTAAAATATGGTTGTTTTAGGAAATTAAAAACATATAAAGGCACAGAATTCACAAATGAACTAGGTACTAGTAAACATATGCAAATTATTAAAAATAGAAAAGGCTACATCTACGCCATTTCACCATGAAACTTTAGGCTCAATAGAAAGAAACCACAGAGTTCTGAACGACTATTTAATGACTATGAACGGAAAAGACGAATGGGAAGAGTTACTACCATACTACACTTACACATACAACACTACACCACACAGTACCACAAATTACGCACCTTTTGAATTGGTATATGGTAAATTATGTACTTTACCTTTTGAAATAATTAAAAATAAAACAGAAATTTATAACCTAGATGACTATGTAAATGAATTCAAAATAAAATTAAAATATGCATACGAAAAAGCTAAGGAAGAATTAGAATTAAATAAGACGAAAATAAGTAATAACCAACCAAATGTAAATAAAGCAAATTTTAAAGTAGGAGACTATGTATACATAAAAATAGGCAATAAGAAAAAACTAGATAAACCATTTAAAGGTCCCTATAAAATAATTGAACAAAACTCTCCAAATAGTGTGATAAGAATTGAGAACAAAAATAAAGAAATACACAATAACAGATTGATAAGAGCAAGAAACATGTAAATATAATCAAATCAAATTTCATTTTAAAATAATTTTCTCATTCAAAAATAATAAAATCATTTTTTTTTTTGACGGTGAGGGTGTTGTGTATACATCCGAACCATGAGTTCAATTGTTGTGTAAACAAAGCAATGTACTTCCCGATAATCTGAAACCACTTGTGCATGCTGATGACATATTAATGAATGACCGCATGCACATAGTGAGTCAGAAAAAAAGAATAGTAAAATTTTGTTTGTGACCTACTGAACACATTGCACTGAGGGATCATGTTGCACTAGAATGGATTAAAGAATGAGTCCATTCTATGCAAGTGAGAAATTGAGAACCAAAGTGCATATGAGTTCAATTGAGTCACATTTTGTAATTAATTTGTATGGGATTGAATAGAATTGAAAGCAGTATATAAAGGGCTGCATTTTGTGAATAAAGTTAAGTTTGAACATAGACATTAAACGTTTTAGTTTCACTTCAATCGGCTGGCGAGCTCAGATAATACGTAAATCGTGCACTTAACAGTGCTGGTGATATAATCGGCTGGAGAGCTAAGCAATACCTACTCAACAATAGGGAACATAATGTGGTAACCCAACATAACAGCAGTCATCGCCGAGCGAAACGGGGATAGCACCCTGTTCATTTCTTAGATGGACCTCGAGGCTATCTTTCACAAAATAAAGAAAAAGAAGTCAGCAGGAGTCGACGGCATACCCAATGTTGTGCTGCGAAACCTCCCTTCGGAAGCAGTGGACATATACACCACGTTATTCAACAATGCGCTGAATAATGCATATTATCCAGTGCGTTGTTGGAAGACGGAAGTGATCCATCCTCTCCTTTAAAAAAGGGAAGGATGGTTCCAATTCAGCAAATCTTAGGTCTAAGACTAATTGTCTTCTTCCGAGTATCTGTAAGGTATTCCAGAAAGTTCTCAATAGAGCACTGTTCACATAAGCTGAGGACAAAAATATTATTCCTGAAAGTCAGTTCGGTTTTAAGGCGGGTCATGATACCATACATGTCGTGTCTTAAATAGTATCTGATATTCAATGGAACAAAGCTAAAAAACAGTGAACGGGTGCATGTCTGGTTGACTTGGAGAAGGCAGTCGATACCGTTTGGTAAGACGGTCTTTTCTATAAGTTGATCAGGTATGGCATGAGTAAACCACTACTGTATATTCTGAATGACATGCTTCATGTTAGAACGTTTATTGTCAAAAGTTGCAATATAACTTCTACCAGAACTTTTAAAATACAGAACAGTCTGCAACAGGGAGCGGTGAATTCGCCTATTTTATTTAGCATTTTCACCAGCGATCTTATTGGTTCTCTTCACCATGCTATAGCGCACGCCGACGATCTCATTGCGCACAGAACATAGGTCCAAAGATCGAAGTCATCAGAACACTCTTGCAGCGTGACTTCGATAAGATTCAGCAATATTGCAATGACTGGAAGTTGAAAATCAACTTTCAGAAATCAGAAACAAAATATTTAACAGACTATACAAACAAATTTTACTTTTTATGTGAAATATGTCAAAGTAAATATTTTTGCACAGACTTCAATCAATTGATAGACTTTTTCACGTCCTGGAAAATTGAACAAGATGCTCAAAATAAGAAAAAAGTGAGCGAGGATAGATTGAACCAAGAACTGCTTGTCCAATATACAGGGTGTCCCGTTATTCGTTTTACATACTTTGGGATATGATTCTTGGTCATATTCTAAGAAAAAAATTGTTGTACAGTATTGTCCGTTTCTCAAATTTGACATCACTTTTTGACAATTAAAAACCCTGACCTGTGTTAAATTCGATATCTCTGTCAATACTGATAATACAGACTCAATTTTTTGAAGAAATAACAACCTTTAAGACTGTATTTAAATTAGTCTTTCATAGGTTTAGGGTTGCCAGATTTTCAATTTTAAGTGGTGTTAAAATTTTCTTCCCAAAACAAAGTTTTAACTTTGAGGTCATTTTTTTGGAGAAAAAGCCTGATAAACATAGAGTTTCTTTATTTTTTACAGATGAACAAAATAATAATAAAGAAAAAACTCTGCATTAAGTTAGCTCAAAAACCCATACTTTTTTGATACTTAGAAAAATACGAAATGGGGAAAAAAAAACAAAAAAAAGTTTTTGCTTTGAGGTTTGTTTGAATAAAACAATAATATGATCACTTTTAGTAGTTTTTTTATGTATTTAATACAAATACAATTATAACAAGTGCTCAAAGCGCCCTCCTTCGTTTTTGGATTTCATTGTGGGTGTTTGCTGTCGATAACTCTTGTCCTGATCTTCGAAACGACATCGTGGAACGTGTTGTCAACTTTGACATGAACGATAAACGTCAAACTCAGCAAGTAATAAACAACTTTTTAACCACCGCTGCGCCATCTAGACATTCGACACAACATCATGTAACACTGGGTGACTCAGAGTCGTTAAGATCTTATATTTCATATAATTAGGAACTAGCCGTCTGTCAGTCGCTTAGTATTTACAATTTGAATATTTTAAGTTATAATATTAATGGATTGAAAAGTAAATTATTATTTTCAAACTTTTTTAACTTTGTCAGAACATTTGATATATTTTTATTATTTGAAACTTTTTTACTAAAAGATAGTTATGAATTATTTAATGGTTATTTTAACGATTACGAAATGGTTTGGGAGGAAGCAGTCAAAACTAACAAATATGGAAGAGCAAGTGGCGGAAGTATCTACGGTTTTAAGAAAATATACAAGGAATTAATGAATTTTGAAAATATAAATGGATACAATGTTATTAAATTAAAATTAAGAAATGCTTGTAAGCACTATATAATTCCAACATACATCAATTGCAACCATTGGGATGATGATTTCAACACTCTCAATGATGTTGTCTGTACTATGCAAAATGAAAAATGGTTGTTGATAGGAGATCTTAACGCAAGGATTGGAGAAGAGCGAGGATTTTATAATGAATTCGGATATTGTCAATTAACCCACCGAAGATCATCAAAAGACACAGATAGATAGAAAAGGAAGAAAGCTGCTAGATTTTACTGAGTCGTTCAACCTAACGGTGCTTAATGGAAGAACCAAAAGTGATTCTAAAGGCGAATATACTTTTGTAAGGGGAAGTTCATGCTCGGTAATTGATTATTGCCTTAAAACGGATGATTGGTCTCCTGAGATTAATGATTTTAAAGTCCACGAACAATGTTATTCGGATCATATGCCAATTTCTATTGACTTGAAAATAGCACGTCAGCAACAGGAGAATCTACGAAGAAGCGAAAATAGTACAACTAGACAGGTACCTCATCGACTCCAGCCGTAGATGTCTGCGAAACATGACCGACTACCCGAATCCCCTAATAAGGAGCATCATAAGCCAGCCAAGACATCCCAGCCCGCGGTACCTTCTAGCAATGGAACTTCTGGATGAGGATCTTATCCCTACAAGTGATGAAGTGAACATTAACTTCTATGCTGACCCAGGGTCAGCATACCACCGTGGCTAGGAGCCACCAACCTCCCACCCTCACCCCTCCCCATCAAAACACAGTGACAACCGGACTTGAACAATCCGAGAGAAGAAAACGACAGACGAGGAAGTTAACCAACCACAGCAACAATTAATTTTAATTATTTTTTTTATCTTAGTCAATGTAAGAACGTTAGGCCCCCTCAGTGCCAACAACATATATAATACCCACATTGTTAACCTTAAGTAGATCTAATCAAATTGTACATATAATATACTAAGTTCAATAAAAATTAATGCTAATGCTAATGCTAATTGACTTGAAAATAAGCAATGGTGATCAAACGCATTGTTCATCATTTACGGAATTAGTCTTACCACGATTACTATGGCGACAAAATCTCAAAAGCAAATATCAAGAAGCGTTAGATATAGAACTCGGTGTATCAAAATCGAGAGGTGAAATAATCTCTATTGAAAAAATGCAAGATATAATTCGAAAAGCAGCACCAAATATTCCCGTTAAAACTAACAAGGTGCAATATAAACAACAGTGGTTTGATGCGGAGTGTCTTCTCGCTAGAAAAAAAGTTTTTTCGTTCCTGAAACTGTTTAGAAGGTATAACACCTCTTATTTTAGACAAGAATATGCAGAAGAAAAGAAGCGTTTTAAAGAGACTTGTTCGCGTAAGAGAACTCAATATTTTGAAGAAAAAGCTCATACCATCATCGCGAGCAAAAATACTAAAGAGTTCTGGAAAGCAGTCCGTTTTGTAAATGGAACAAAACTTAAAATTAGCATTAATATCCCTGGTTCGGAACTAAAAGCAAACTTCCAATCTATTCTAAATTAAGAGACAACAGAGATGCCTTTTCTTTACTGCGTTAATTACAGTATTTTACGGATATAAGAAAGTCTCATATAAGAAAAACTCGCTTATAAGATAGGCAATCGAAAGCACCGTGTCTTTTTCTTTAGTATCTCTTCAAATTCAGACGTATAAAAGAAACTCGTATATAAGAAAAACTCGGTTAAAAGAAACTCATTTTAATGCACTCCTTGAAAATTTTAGAATAAAAGAAGACTCATAAATATGAAACTTCATTAAATTTTTTCCTTCCGCAACAGTGTCTGTCAGTACAAAAAGGATGAAAATCGACGATAAATGTCTATGTTCAAGTGACAATATTTCGGTGAAATTCAAACATAGAAAGCTCTCTGATATAGCATTTCTAAGAAAACTTTCTTTTTTATGAAGCATTGCCTATACCTATCTCCAACCAGAAAAAAATGCCATTAAAAAAACTGACAAAACTCAAAATCTGGCAAAAATTGACTTTTTTTCTGTCGGAAATTTTATTATTTTTGATAAAAAGTTGTTCTTATTAATTCGATGGGAAAATCTGCTCTCTAAAAAAAGATCCTTGGAATTGCATCAAAATTTTGCTTCGTTCTGGAGATATAATGAAAAAACGAATGATGATGGTTTAGAACCCATGTCTCCGATTCGCACCCTCTAATTTAATAGCACTTTCGATTTTTTCGCTAAAATTAACCCATTAATAGATTCATGCAATAAAAGTCCATTCAATGTCGAGTTCCTTAAGAAATGACATAATCAATAGACTACTAATCAAGGCTGGCTTAATACCTAAATGGAAAAAAGCTAGAATATTCGTTTCAAAAAACTACACGAAAAATCCCTTTCTGCAGATGAGAATGCAGCTCCAAATTTCAAGGTAGTTGTCATACCCAATTTACTGGAAAATATTCACTTGAAGACACTCATATATGAAAAAACATTTAGGCACTTTGAGCACTTTTTATAATTGTGTTTGTATGAAATTCATAAAAAAACTACTAAAAGTGCCCATATTAATGTTTTATTCAAACAAGCCTCAAATTGAAGGAACCTTTTTTTAATTTTACCCATTTTGAATTTTTTTTAATATCATAAAATGTATAGGCTTTTGAGTGCGCTTATGTTTTTTTTTTTTTATTGCATTGTTCATCTTTAAAAAATAAAGAAACTCTTTTTTATCAGGCATTTTCTGCAGAAAAGTGACCTCAAAGTCAAAACTTTGTTTCGGGAAGAAAATTTGAACACCACTTAAAATTGAAAACCTGCAACCCTAAACCTATAAAAGCTAAACTTAAATACAATCATAAAAGCTGTTATTTCTACAAAAAATCAAGTCTATCATCAGTATTGACAGAGATATCGAATTTAACATAGGTCAGGGTACACCAATCCTAACCTTTTTTAAATTGTCAAAAAATAGTGTCAAAGTTGAGAAACGAGCCTTACTGTAAAACAATTTTTTTCTTAGAATATGACCAAGAATCACACCCCAAAGGATAATACACGAAGTACGGGACACCCTGTATAAGAAAGTTTTTTCTTATATCCGAGGTTTTCGTATAAGAAAAACTCGGATATAAGCAAAAAAAATTTGGCATTCTGGGAGTTTCTTATATTCGTGTTATACTGTATATTGAAGATCAAAAAATGGATCATCCTTTCACATCTTCCGAACTAAAATCTGTATTAAGGGAAATGAAAGAAGCCAAAACTCCCGGAGAAGATCTCATACCTCACAAATTTTATAAGTATTGTTCCGATGATTTTGGCAACTATCTTCTTGAAAACCTTAATGAGTTATACGAAAGCGACTTAGTCCCAACATGCTTTAATTCGTCGGTTATTCTTCCAGTTTTCAAAAAAGGAGACCCGAACATGGTTGAAAATTATAGAGGTATCTCACTGCTAAATACTGTTCGTAAAATTTTTGGAAGTATTTTATATAAACGTCTCACGAATTGGGTGGAAGAGCATCAGATACTCAGTGAATGCCAAGCTGGGTTCCGTCCAACCTACTTCACTGTAGACCAAGTTTTTACACTTAGTACTATTATAGACATTTATCGTTATGAAGGCAAAAAAATTTATGCATATTTTGTAGACTTCAAATCCGCATTTGATAGCGTTGACCGTGATTTAATGTTTTATAAATTGTCTGCATTAGGACTTCCTTTTAAAATGCTGAAAACATTGAAAAAAATATACCATAACTGTACTGCAAAGGTCTGGAATGGAGTCAAAATGTCAGAAAGTTATGCAACCACATCAGGATTGAGGCAAGGATGCGTTTTAAGTACTCTCCTTTTCTCCATTTACATAAATGATATAGTATCCTATCTCAATGGAGGGATCGAAATAAGTGGAACTAAAATCAAAGTTTTGATGTACGCTGATGACATAGTTCTGTTAGCTGATACTCCTATAAAACTTCAGATGATGATAAATTAGCTAGATGAGTATTGCAATTTGTGGAACCTTACGATAAACCAAAGTAAGTCCCAAATAATGATTTTTGGTAGAGGAAAGAGACAGAGGAATGGGAACTACATCTGGAAACGGGAGAGGGAAGTTGTGGAATAGTCGATAGTTATAAATATCTTGGAGTTATACTAACTCCGCAAAATAAAATGAAACTTCACTTAGCAGAAAAATTAAAAACTGCGAAAATTGCAATAAACACAACCTGGTCAACATGTACCTATGAAGAATAAAAATATAGGACTCAGAGCGAAATACCAAATTTTCGATGCTACAGCGAGGTCGGTTATGTTTTACGCAGCCCAAGTTTGGGGATACCTTCAAAATGAGAGTGTGGAGCAGCTGCTCAGATTCTTTCTGAAAAGAGTATTGCTCCTTCCCTTGACCACGCCCACTTATATGTTACACATCGAAACAGGACTGCCATTGATGTTCATCACTACGTTGAAGCTCCATTTTGATTACGTTCTTAAAGTGTTTAGCATGGAAGAAGCTCGCTTACCCAAAATAGTAGCAACGCATGCTCGCGTCAAAAAATCAGCATGCTTTGAAAAATGGAAGGAACTAGCGAAGAGTGTAGGATGTCCTCTTAACCTTACGGGAGTTAGTCTAAGACAAACCAAAGAAGAGCTTTACAATGTACTACAGGCTCTTGATGAAAAAATGCATAAAGCCTTTATTGAACAGGCAAAATCATCAATATATAGAATATATTACTCAAAACTGGAGCATGACCTTAACACGTTAAATAACTTTGAAGATAATATGGATGCAGACAAAATCTCAACAATATTTAAAGCTAGAGGAGAGTTGCTGCCATTAAATTACATACCCCAGCGGCCCGATCTTCCCATAATCTGCAGCTTGTGTAATTTGAAGCATCGTGAAGATATAAAGCATTTTATTGGAGTCTGCCCCATACTATCAGAACTAAGAAAACTACACTTGGGAAAATCGAACTACGAAACTGATGAAGTTCTTCAAATACTGAACGGTCGAGACTGGACTGCTCTTATCAATTTTGTGAAAACTGCGCTGCGATATCGAAACCAAATATTAAATGAAGCATTTTAATTTATTTAAATATGTAACTTTGTGCACCCTTTTTTTCCAATTTGTTTTATTTTAAACTTGTCATTCTGGCAGACGGCTTTTGCCATGTCATAAAAGATTTGTAAACTGAATTTGTAAACCATAAGCTTTTGTAATAAATCTTACTAAATCTAAATCTAAAATGTACTTGTAGTCTTGTAATCTTTGAAACTGTATTTAAATTTGACTCCTATAGGCTAAGGGTTGCCAGATTTTCAGTTAGGATAAAGTTCCTGGTATCCTTTGTTGTGCTTTTCTTCAATTTCCATTAAAAAACTCATATAAGAAAAAAATATCTGCATATTCTTCTCTCGTAAATGAAAGCATTTCAAAAAACTCTCTGATCAAACTGCAATTGTAACTTAATTTGACAAACTTATAAACAAATTTGTTTTCTTATTCTTTTATACGACTTATTTACCTATTGAACATTCATACCCCAAATTTAAAGCAAACATCCACAATGAAATCCAAAAACGGGCTCTGGCATAGATTCAAAACGAAAGAGGGCGCTTTGAGCACTGGTTATAATTGTATTTTTATTAAATACATAAAAAAACTACTAAAAGTGATCATATTATTGTTTTATTCAAACAAACCTGAAAGCAAAAATTTTTTATTATTTTTTTTTTAATTTTTCCCATTTCGTATTTTTCCAAGTATCATAAAATGTATGGGCTTTTGAGTTAACTTAATGCTAAGTTTTTTCTTTATTATTGTTTTGTTCATCTGTAAAAAATAAAGAAACTCTATGTTTATCAGGCTTTTTCTCAAAAAAAAATGACCTCAAAGTTAAAACTTTGTTTTGGGAAGAAAATTTTAACACCACTTAAAATTGAAAATCTGGCAACCCTAAACCTATGAAAGACTAATTTAAATACAGTCTTAAAGGTTGTTATTTCTTCAAAAATTTAGTCTAAGATTAGGTCTGTATCAACAGTATTGACAGAGATATCGAACTTAACACAGGTCAGGGTACACCAAAGTTACCCTTTTTTTAAATTGTCAAAAAGTGATGTCAAACTTGAGAAACGGACCTTACTTTATAACAATTTTTTTCTTAAAATATGACCAAGAATCATATCCCAATGTATGTTCAACGAATTATGGGACACCCTGTATTGACGAGCTCTCGAACATATTTATTCGATTGGAAAACCAAAACAATACCAAATTCGATAAAATATTTAAATCGGTCGATAATCTCGTTTCTGCTTTCAAGGAAAGTCTAATACTCGGTCTAAAGAATTAAGAAATGTAATCGAACACATAACGCCTTTGACGCGGAAAATAAATAATAACAATAAACAAACTGAAATAAACGAAGTATTTTATTTCATTGTTCTCTCTTCTTCTTCTTCTTAATTCTTCTTTATTTGGGCTGAACAAACAACGAGTAATTAAATATGGCCGGAAGGGCGCGTAGTTTAAACATTAGACCAATTCGTATATGGATTATGGCTCGTCAAAACACCGGCCACGTTGAAAGGCTCCAAGGCTTCAATCGTCTGCAATTGGTAGTACGGCCAGTTTTACGACTGGACGTCTCAAGATCCCTTTGGATGTTCTTACGTCGGCGAACCTGACCTTGCCGTCCTGCCCTTTGACGACCGCCACGACTCGTCCGGTTTTCCACTGCTGGGGAGGGGTATTGTTCTCGTGGATAAGGACGAGCTTGCCCACGGTGAGATTGTGTTGGTCCAGTACCCATTTGGATCTGGCTGGAAGGCCAAGCAGATACTCCTTGGACCACTTTTGCCAGAACTGCTGCTTGATCCAGCATAGAAGCTGCCATCTTCTCAAGCAACCCATTTGCTGTTCCAGCACTGGTTCTGGGGGCAGCGACCGAAAGGGAGTTAGCGCTTCGCCGTCGCTGGGATCGGCGCTCAATGGTCCAATTGGCCTTGAGTTGAGTATGGCCTCGACCTCGATGAGGACCGTGAGTAGCTCTTCGGTTGTGAGCAGATCGTTGCCCACGGTACGCTGTAACAGCGTTTTCGCCGACTTCACCGCCGCTTCCCACAGGCCTCCGAAAAGCGGTGCCCTGGGCGGTATCAAGGCGAAGCTGAAGCCTTCCGCTGCTGCGAACTGTTGGACTTACTCCCTCGCTCGCTCGACCTCTTTCTGGACTTCCTTCAGAATCCGTTGGGATTCCACAAAGTTCGTCCCGTTGTCGCAGTACAGCGTCCTTGGAAGTCCTCGGCGACATATGAACCTTTTAAGGGCGAGAATAAAACAATCAGAAGACAGGTTAGTAGCTAATTCAAAATGTACTGCTTTTGATGCGAAGCAAACAAAAACAAATACATACGTTTTGTTCGGTGGCCGGCCATGAATTTTAAGGGTGGTATATACCGGACCACAGAAATCTACTCCACATATATGTTAAGAACGTTCGTTGTGCTCGCAATCGATCCGCTGGTAAATTGCCCATTATTTGGGTCAAAAGTTTTGGTTTGTACCAGGGGCGAACGCTTCAACCCCCAAACCCCCCCCCCCCGGAATTTTTGAAATAAAAAAAATAACCACTAGTTTTTTAAAACAAAAATCAAAATATAAAACATGGAAGCATAAAATTCATTTGAAAATTTTATTCCGTCAAAAATTTTTGAAAAAAACCCTTCCAAATGCGGAATCCATTTCCATCGATAAGTTAATTTGCAGGTAGTTCATATGTTTTGGAATGACTTTTTGGTTTTGGTATGTTTTTAGCATGATCACCCTTTTCTAGAGTAAGTAAATTTCATATCTTGATGTGGAGGTAGTATTGGGTCGTATAAAATGGGACCTGCGATAGAAATATATGAAAATTCACTTTCCTACTTATATTTGCAAACACATCGCATTGGTCGGCTCAAAACTAACGAAAATTAAAATTTTCATCACACATACTAAAAACCAGTCGCTCTGGCTCTGTATAAGAATGTGATCGAAAATGGCAACTAGGAAAGGGTATACATACTTATGTATGAATAAGCATATGCATACCAATGAACATTGCTTGAGTATGCCAAAATAAAAACAGCCTAACAACTTTATAGGCACCTTAAATGTGTGCGATTCGTCCCTATATAAAACAGTTCATTGTTTTATGCAGATCGTTGCCACACTTCCAAAATCCGTTGCTTCAAGCGAGCAATCTTTTTCATATCTGCGCAAATTAAAAACATATCTGCGAGGAAGAACCAGCGAGGATCAACTGAACGGTTTGATGTTGCTAAACATCTATAAAAGTACTGAGGTTCACTATGAGGACTTTATAAATTTAAAAATGGCAAAATTTCCAAAGCGCATTGATTTAATTTTATAAAATGCTAATTGACTTTCGGCAGCAATTTGAATTTTTCAGTAATCTATCTTCTTACTTTTTTCATATTTTCCCAAATAGAATTGTTTACTTACAAGTAGTAAGTACAAGTAAGTCCCATGGGAATAGTGGAACAAAAAAAAAAAAAAAAACAGACAGATTTAATTTGGAATTTTTGGAATATTAGTAACGACTCCCGTTCCCGAGGGAATATTGTGATTGTTCTCATAGGAATATGGGAATGAGTTAGAGCTTATGTTACTCGCTCGGAAATAGTGTATCATTCTAAAGGTGGAAGAATTTTTGAAATCGGTGCAGTAGTTTCTAAGTTCTCGTTTACGTTCCCGTAGAAATTGGGATAAAATATAATGTCTATGTCTTTCCTCAGGTCCTCAGGTCTTAGACTACCTCTGTACAAAATTTCATTTGAATTGGTTCAGTTGTTTGGGCGGGACGACCAGATATATTCATTCAAGAATTATTAAAATCGGTGCTGTAGTTTCTAGGTTCCTGAATACGTTCCCGTTCTCATTAGAATAAAGGGATAAAATGCACAGACTATGTCCTTTCTCAGGTTCTAGGCTATCTATGTACCAAATTTCATTCAAATCGGTTGAGTAGTTTGGGCGGAAGACGGTAAAATAGAAAGATGGACAGACAGAATTACACATTACACATTTATAATATTAGTTAGGATTCCTCCTAGCAATCAATACGAATCATACGAATCAATACAGAGTATAAAAAAAGCATAAAAATGTTAAAAACAAATTTCAAACCCCCCCCCCCCCCCCCCGAAAAATTTTTCTGCGTTCGCCCCTGGTTTGTACTTAAAACAATGTTTGCACTGTCGTACAACCATTTGATAAGCTTCTTTGGCGTTTATTAGTCAAATCCTTTCTCGAAGCAATTCCACTATCGCTTGAGAACCAGCGTGATAATTCTTTCGATGGAAATACGTTTAATATGTTTTTGCAAACGGTGAATTTTTGGTCAGCAAAAGCGGTAATTTGGCATCATATTCAATTGGTGCGTTTAACAAACGACCGCCAACTCGATTTAACGAAAACGAAAAATTCTTTTCACTATAATTATGAATGAATGGATTTAATTTTTGAATACTGGGTTGTAATGAAACTTTCTTCCTAAGTTTTTGAATTTCATCTGCAAATTCATAATTTTGGATAGTTTCGACAATTTTAAGAAACGCCAGATTTGACTCTTTTGCCGTTGGCCATTCTTCGAGAACTTCTGTTTTGATTTTCAATCTTTTTAAGAATCGCATCGCATACGCAAATGTATTTACCAAGTCGATATATGAAGATTCTTTTTCAATAATTTCTAAAAGTTTGGTTCGAGGTTTTTCTACTAGGTACTAGTAGAGCTACACTTATGGTCACACAATTAAGTCATTTTTATAAAATAAGGTCTACACATCCATATATTGAATACAAATTACAACGAAAACAAAATTTGTTCAAATTCTAAATATTTACAATCACAATCATTAAAGAAACAAAAAAAAATTCCACGATAACAATAGTCATTGCTTTAACGAAAAATCAATAATGTATAAAATAAGTGTGGCTATATAATTATGTCACCTGAAAAAAATAAGCAAGATATGATAAAAAGCATAGCTTTTTTAACCGCACCGTCAATATTTCGTAGGATAGTCTTTCTGTTTTAATACTGCGGATATTCTCCTTGGCATGGAGTCCACCAAACCTTTGCATTGCTCTACGCTAATATTTTTCCACTCTTTCTGCAAATTACTCCACAGAGTAGTCTTGCTGGTTGGTTTTTTTTCCGCAACTTTTTTATTTAGAATGTCCTCTAATTCCCAATAGGATTTAAGTCCGGTGACTTTGCTGGGCACCCCAAAACATTCACTTTAGACTCTTCAAGGAAGGATTTCACAACTCTTTACGTGTGTTTGGGGTCATTGTCGTGCTGAAAGATCCATCATTTGGGTAATTGGTTCTGGCAGTCGCCGAGAAGATTTGTGTCCAGTATATCCCTTTAGTCAATACCTGTAATTTTGCCGTTTATTTGACACAGCGGACCGACACCTTAGCCTATGAAACACCCCCAAACCATTATTGAATTGCCTCCATGCCTTAAGGTCTTTTCGGTGTATTTTGGGTTCAGCTCAGCATTTCTGGGATGTCTAACAAACGGTTTGCCATCATTTCCATAAATGTTGACCTTCACCTCACACAACATTTGTTGATGAGAAATGCTGAGCTGAACCCAAGATACACCAAAAAGACCTTGAGGCATGGCGGCGATTCAATAATGGTTTGGGATTCAATTAGCGGGAAATTAACGACATTTTCTTTTATGGAAAAAAGTACCTTTCGTTTTTTTTAATTTCTCTTAAGCCAAGAAAAATTTTTTTGTTCGGTTTTCTGCTCTTAGTAAATATTAATAAAAGCATTGAACATGGAAAGAAAAAATGGCCCTTTGTGGAGCGAAATTGTGAAAAAAAATTAATTGAGAAAAAAATTTTTTTATTTTTTTCAAAATTTTGACTTTGAGGCTTGATCTCTCCAAAACTTTTCATTAAGTGAACTCAAATTAAAATTTTTATTTAAGAACAGAGCAATAGCTTTCAAAAACACTAAAGTATGAGAAAGTAAGTGGCATAGTTGATTTTTAATAGTTTTTTTTTTTAATGGAGTAAATTCCATATAAAATTGCCCCTCTCGCCTACACAGAGGGATATAGACCCCCCTCTTATACAATTTCTTTTTGTCTTGACCAAACCTATCCATTCTTACCCTTTGGAAAACCGTATCTAACACCATAAGTAAATAAAATAAAATTCTAATAGTTAATAATTGATTTTAAAAATAATTAAAAAATTGAGAGCGGTGAATTTTTTTTTTCTTTTTTTTATACGCCATTCAAAACATATTTCCGAAAATTTCATGAAAATCCATGAACTGACCCTGAATTCCTAGGTTTTGCCTTTTTTATGTCTAACGGTCCTCCACTTTTAATTGTGTGATTATAAGTGTATGTTTGTTTTCCGTTTTTCAAGGGCTTTGTCTTCTAGAGACAACTCAAAATGCGTATTGACCGGCCACTATGATGGTTCTTGCAATAAGAACTTTGGACCGTTGAACCAAATGGAAGCATTGAGTTCATCCACATAACAGCCTCTTGACACAATGTCTGCTGGATTTTGTTTTGTCGGTAAATGTTTCCACGATACTTTTTGGGTCAACTCTTGGATGTCGGACACTCGATTTGCAACAAAAGCTACAAGGGCAGTTGGATGTGTTTTTATCCAATGCAGTGTTATATCGGAATCCGTCCAGAAAATAACCTCTTCAACGTCAAGATTCAACATCGCCTTTACTCTTGTCCATAATTTGGCAAGAGTATGCGCTGCGCAAAGTTCTAATCGCGGAAACGATTTTGTTTTCAAAGAGGTCACCTTAGACTTTGCTGTTAGAAGCGTCGACTTGATACCGACTGAGCTTTGGCTGCGAATGTAAATGCAACAACCAGAGCTTATGTTGTAACGAAGCATCGGCAAACCCATGAAGTCGTATTTTGCGTTCGAATGAGTTTCGACAAACATTGGTGTGGTCGAGCCTTAAGAATTCTTTAAAATAAATTACCTTTAAAGTTCAGTTCAGGCTGGCAACGTCATGGGATATTCTCATTTTACAAATGTCAAAAAGTTCTATAAAACTCCATGGCATGTGTTTGCCTTCGTTAAGTTAGCAAGCTCGAGACGAGCATTTCCTTTCTTGTGGCAGATGTAAAGCGAGATCCCATGACGTTGCGTTGCCGAGAGGTTAAGAAGATAAACCATGTAAGTTTTGTATATATTGTATATAAGGTGAAAAAGATGCCCAAATAACGACCTTGAGAACAGAGCCTTCGTTGGACACTTCTATCTTAGAGATGAGATCTCACATTGGAGATCCGAGAATCCTGGTTTCACTAGGTTCAATGACGACCGACTTGCAAATGCAGTGTTGTGTATACATCCGAACCATGAGTTCAATTGTTGTGTAAACAAAGCAATGTACTTCCCGATAATCTGAAACCACTTGTGCATGCTGATGACATATTAATGAATGACCGCATGCACATAGTGAGTCAGAAAAAAAGAATAGTAAAATTTTGTTTGTGACCTACTGAACACATTGCACTGAGGGATCATGTTGCACTAGAATGGATTAAAGAATGAGTCCATTCTATGCAAGTGAGAAATTGAGAACCAAAGTGCATATGAGTTCAATTGAGTCACATTTTGTAATTAATTTGTATGGGATTGAATAGAATTGAAAGCAGTATATAAAGGGCTGCATTTTGTGAATAAAGTTAAGTTTGAACATAGACATTAAATGTTTTAGTTTCACTTCAATCGGCTGGCGAGCTCAGATAATACGTAAATCGTGCACTTAACAGTGCTCGGCGATATAATCGGCTGGAGAGCTAAGCAATACTCAACAATAGGGAACATAACGTGGTAACCCAACATAACATGGCGATCCTGCATTAACGACGAACTGGAACTTATGCAATACGATTAAGACTTTGTATCCACACCCTACAACGACAACTTGCGCTGCTCTTTCAATAGTGGGAGACCACAAGACAATGACTACAATCCTGAATCGAATATGGATATGCGCGGAGGAGATGGTGGTAGAAACCAAAACACCCTCAGCAGAGATTCCATTGAGTTGCACATGGCAGACACTGCGTAACAAGTTCCGTGACGTTGGAGAAGTAAAATTTGCAGAAATTCATGGAAATGATGTCGGTGTTGTCCATTTTTTTTTTAAAGAGAGACGCCGACTTGACAATTGCACTAATAGATAGGCTAACAATTCAAATCAGCTTATTTAAAAAACAAAAGAAACAAACATTTGTAACCTCAATTTATGAAACAAACGTTAACATGAAGGCGACAAACAATGATGAGGCGTAATTATAATTAAATTACAAATAATATTTTTTCAAGAAAATTGTTTTGCCGACGACATATACATGAATGTTATTGTAAGTAGTATGTTAGACTAATGCTCATTTCAAGAAATGCTTAACTGATTTTTAAGTAAAAAAAAAAAAAAAAAAGAATAAAATTTTTTTTCCATGGAATTCATTATCATAAAGAACATATTAGAAAAATTAAAGAAAGCACCAAATAGAACATATAGTAAGAAATATATTAATGAAACTAACAGACAAATAAAATTTTTGTGGACACAAATAATAGAGACAGCTGACTTAAAAGACTTACAAGAACTAAGAGTAAAATACAATACATTAGTAGAAGAGATCAATAAATATTTGAAACTAAAGGAGAAAAATACTGAGTTAGAAAGAATAGTAGAAGGAGAAAATATCATAGACATTGACATAGAAAAAGACATTAAAATAAATACAATGGCGAATTTCGATTTAGTTACTGCTACAAAGGTTTTACCTGAATTTCAAGGGGAAAGAAAAGATTTAAGCAATTTCTTAGGTTTAATCGAATTCTATAATAGCACTCTTAAAGATGAAACACAAAAAGCGATACTAATCCAGTTTATTTTGGCTACGAAACTTTCAGAAAAAGTCAAAAACAAGATACAAACTGAAATTACACCTCGAAATCTTGAAGACCTAAAGAAAGTATTAAAAAATTCCTATAAATCAAATAAAACTGCATCGCGATTACATAGTGATATCGCTAATTGCTATCAAGGAAATCAGACAGTTTTGGTCTATGCTTCACGCATTAAAGCATTACTAGCTTCCTTAAACGAATTGCAAATCTCAGAACAAGGAGATGAACATAGAGAAGTTATTGTTAGACTTAATGATCAAATAGGAATGACGGCTTTTAAGAATGGTTTAACAGAACCATACAAATCATTAGTAATAGCCACAAGGCCAACTAAACTGTCAGAAGCAATCCAGATTGCATTAGAAATAGAACCCAATCAATCCAGAAATTTCATGCACTTCAGTAGAGGTAGATTTAACAATAGAAGTAATTTTAGTAGAAGCAATAATAATTACTCAAGTCATAGTTTTCAGAATGTCAATAGAAATAATTCGAACCAACACAGGGGTCAATTCAATAATAGAGGACAGAACAGGATGCAAAGAAATAATGATAGGCAAAATGTTCAGGGAAACGGGTACGTCCCCGGACAACAAAACCCGGGGCTAGCGTTCAGAAGAAGATAATACGAATAACAATTTCAGAAGAACATACAAATTTTGTAAGATTAAAGATTAAAGGTAGACTAGAGCCAATAAATTTATTAATTGATACTGGAGCTGATATTTCCATAATAAAAAATAATGTATTAGGTAGTTATAGAGTAGAATTTAAAAACAACTGCCAAATAAATGGCAAATCTGAGAATCCATTATTAACCTTAGACACTTCAAAAATTGAATTATTTATAGAAGATGTGAAATTAGAACAAACATTTAATATAGTAGATAAGAATATAAATTTAAGTACAGATGGAATACTAGGTAGAGACTTTTTATTACAATATAACTGTAAGATTGATTATGAGACATGTGTACTAATAATTCCATTAGATGGGGAAGAAATGGTTTTACCAATGAATATGAATACAAGAGACATTAAAAATGATATTAAAATTCCAGCAAGAACAGAGATAATTCATAAAGTCGATTTAGAAGTAAAAGAAGATAGCGTAATACATGGAAAAGAAATAAAAAAGGGAGTATTTTTAGCAAATTCATTAATACCAGCAATAGGAATCAAACATGTGAAAATACTAAATACAACTGATTCAGAAGTAACGCTTAAACATATCTCATTAGGAATAGAACCAATCTCGAGTTATGAAATATTACAATTTAAAAATAGTTTAGTAGATGAAGATCGGTTTAAGAAAATAGAAAAGGAAATAAAAGTAGATAGTTTAGATGACAACGCTAAGACAGAAATACTTAAATTATGCAAGCAATTTCAAAATATATTTCACTTAGAAAATGAAATACTAACAAAAAATAATTTTTATGAACAGAAAATAACAACAATAGATAAAACACCAGTATACATAAAAAATTACAGACTCCCGCATGCTAATTTGAATGAAATCAAAAACCAAGTTGAAAAGTTGATAGATGAAGATATAGTTGAACCATCTATAAGTCCTTATAATTCACCTTTATTAATAGTTCCAAAAAAGGACAAAGAAGGTAACAAAAAATGGAGATTAGTGGTTGATTTTAGGTCTTTGAACAAAAAAGTAGTTGATGATAAATTCCCACTAACTCGTTTGGAAGACGTATTAGATAAATTAGGAAAAGCGAAATATTTTTCAACTTTAGATATTACAAGTTCATTTCACCAAATTCCATTACATCCGAAATCCAGACCATTGACAGCATTTTCTACGGACACTGGTCACTTTCAATTCAAAATATTACCTTTTGGATTAAAAATTTCAACAAATAGCTTTCAGAGAATGTTATCAATTACACTTAGTGGACTGCAAGCATCTGCATTTCTATACGTAGATGATATAATAATTTTTGGATCAAATCTTAGAGAGCATAATAACAATCTAACAGAAGTTTTTAAAAGGTTACGTAAATATAATTTAAAACTAAACCCAAGCAAATGTAATTTTCTACGTCCAGAAGTAGTTTATCTTGGACATTTAATAACTGCAAAAGGTGTAACTACAGACCCAGATAAATACAATGTTATTAAAGAATATCCTAAACCAGATAATGTAGATGAAGTTCGAAGATTCGTAGCTTTCTGTAATTACTATAGACGTTTCATACAAAATTTTGCAGAAATTGCAAAACCACTAAACCAATTATTAAAGAAAAATCAAATTTTTAGCTGGACACAAAATTGTCAAATTGCTTTTGAAACACTTAAATTAAAACTAATGTCAATACCTATCCTATCTTACCCAAATTTTTCGAAACCATTTATACTAACAACAGATGCATCAAACTATGCACTAGGAGCGATTTTATCTCAAGGAGAAGTAGGCGATGATAAGCCCATTGCATATGCCAGTAAAGCATTAAACAAACATGAACTCAATAAATCAGTAATAGAGAAAGAATTACTTGGTATTCATTGGGGAATTAATCATTTCAGACCTTATCTGTATGGAAGAAGATTTATTGTGTACACAGATCATAGACCATTAGTTAGTTTATTTACACATAAGAACCCTTC
Source organism: Melanostoma mellinum (assembly GCA_914767635.1). Classification (NCBI taxonomy): domain Eukaryota; kingdom Metazoa; phylum Arthropoda; class Insecta; order Diptera; family Syrphidae; genus Melanostoma; species Melanostoma mellinum. The sequence continues at coordinate 106,436,938 of OU612059.1, forward strand.
ATCTAAGTTGACTAGAATTAGAGTAGATTTAATGGATTACGATTTTGATATAGTTTTTAAGCAAGGAAAGATGAATACGAATGCTGATGCATTATCCAGAGTAAAGATAAGTTCAGAAGAATTAAAAGAGATGATACCAAAAGTAAACATAAATGTCCTAACTAGAGCAATGAAGCTGAGAAATATAGAAAACATTAGTGAAAAAGAAAAAAATCCGGAAACTATGCCACCAGTGGAGACTGATCACCTTCACATATGGGAATGCATATCAATTTCAGACACTAGGAATATTAAGAAGTTGCAACTTGAGAATATAAAAAATTTAATGGGTACTCAAAAAGAAAGAATATATGCAGTCAAAGATAGAATACATGTTGGATACAGTGATAAATCATTATCAGATTTAAAATTGATTCTGAGAAAACTATTATCCTATGCAAAGCATGTGAAATTAGAAAAGCTAGCGTTAGCAATGAATAATGAAATATTTGAAACAATATCAGTGCACAAATTTAAGAAGATATTTAATGAACTGCAGAAAAATGAAAAAGAAAATTGTCTAGACATTATATTATACAATGCACCAAACAGAGTGCATAATATAAAAGAAATGAATGAAATAATAAAAAGGTATAGAGTCATTTGCTGGGGTAAGAGCGCGCAGTGGGTAAGAGCGCGCACTGCTTATTTCCTTGGCTGTGTAAAAAATATTCGAAAACGAAAAATAAGGAAATCTGAAGCTTGCCTGACATCAACAAAAAAAGTCCTGCGCGAGTGTGTGCACAGCTGGATTAAAAAGATATAGGGGTTGGGAAAAAAAACGTGCCAAACCAAAAAAAAAAGCGCTGGCAGAAAAGTTTGTGGCGCCGGCGTCGCTGCGCTATATTAAGTAAGAAACATATTTTTGCAAGAAGTGAACATTTTAGCTTCAATCAAGCTTAAAATTTTGCAGATTTTGTGTTATTTTCTATTAAATATTATAAAATCAAAAAAAAGTAGCTTTGTGGGTAAAATCGCGCAGTGCTAATGTGGGTAAGAGCGCGCAGTGCGCAATGTTACCCCGTATTTTAATTTTCAGATTTTCAACTCTTTTTTTTAGTTTTTTAACTCTCTACAGGACAAAAATATAGATTGCAGAAGTTTTCTGCAAATGGGTCGAACTTACCAAGCTTACCTTACTTTAAAGTGGAAAAATAAGTTAAGTTAATTTTTGTTTTGTATTATGAATAGAATTCGTTCAAAAGGAATAAGATATGAGTTTTATTTCTTATTAGTAATTGATTTAAGTTGTCTCTTTCCTAGTACTTTTCTTTTGAGTGTATAGAAAAGGTTGAAGCTGTGGAATAATAAATGTTGATTGTTTCAGAAAGTATTACATTAAGTTTTTAAATTTTTGATTGACTTAAACTGCTAAAATTCCAATTCAAACTAGGTGCGCGCTCTTACCCGACATTTTGCGCGATCTTACCCTGACCTCGGGGCAAGAGTGCGCAAGTTGACTTGGTTTGGTTTTTTAACAAAATCATACAAAATACTTTCATCAACTTTTACTCTTTTGGCAATTTTTTACTCTAGAAATATAGATTAATCATATGTTAAAAACTTTAAGTTGATATCTCTTATGACCTTTTCTCAATTTGAGCTAAAAGTGAAAAGTGCGCGAACTTACCCCTAACGACTCTAATGATGATAAATTAGGAGGACATATAGGTATAAGAAGATGTATAGCAAAGCTTAAGCAGAAATATGTATGGAAGAATATTAATAAGATGGTCAAGAATTATATAAATAATTGTAGAATTTGTAATGAAGTTAAAATAACTAAATATACAAAAGAACAATTCACAAAGACAGAGACACCAAATACATCATTTGAAACAATAACAATAGACACAGTAGGACCACTCAGACCATCAAATGGATACAGGTATATTCTGACAATTCAATGTGAGCTTACAAAATTCATTGAAGCATTTCCATTAGTTACAAAAGATGCCGTTTCAGTAGCAAAGACTATAGTAGAAAAGTTTATTTTAAAATATGGTTGTTTTAGGAAATTAAAAACAGATAAAGGCACAGAATTCACAAATGAACTAGGTACTAGTAAACATATGCAAATTATTAAAAATAGAAAAGGCTACATCTACGCCATTTCACCATGAAACTTTAGGCTCAATAGAAAGAAACCACAGAGTTCTGAACGACTCTTTAATGACTATGAACGGAAAAGACGAATGGGAAGAGTTACTACCATACTACACTTACACATACAACACTACACCACACAGTACCACAAATTACGCACCTTTTGAATTGGTATATGGTAAATTATGTACTTTACCTTTTGAAATAATTATAAATAAAACAGAAATTTATAACCTAGATGACTATGTAAATGAATTCAAAATAAAATTAAAATATGCATACGAAAAAGCTAAAGAAAACTTAGAATTAAATAAGACGAAAATAAGTAATAACCAACCAAATGTAAATAAAGCAAATTTTAAAGTAGGAGACTATGTATACATAAAAATAGGCAATAAGAAAAAACTAGATAAACCATTTAAAGGTCCCTATAAAATAATTGAACAAAACTCTCCAAATAGTGTGATAAGAATTGAGAACAAAAATAAAGAAATACACAATAACAGATTGATAAGAGCAAGAAACATGTAAATATAATCAAATCAAATTTCATTTTAAAATAATTTTCTCATTCAAAAATAATAAAATCTTTTTTTTTTGACGGTGAGGGTGTTGTGTATACATCCGAACCATGAGTTCAATTGTTGTGTAAACAAAGCAATGTACTTCCCGATAATCTGAAACCACTTGTGCATGCTGATGACATATTAATGAATGACCGCATGCACATAGTGAGTCAGAAAAAAAGAATAGTAAAATTTTGTTTGTGACCTACTGAACACATTGCACTGAGGGATCATGTTGCACTAGAATGGATTAAAGAATGAGTCCATTCTATGCAAGTGAGAAATTGAGAACCAAAGTGCATATGAGTTCAATTGAGTCACATTTTGTAATTAATTTGTATGGGATTGAATAGAATTGAAAGCAGTATATAAAGAGCTGCATTTTGTGAATAAAGTTAAGTTTGAACATAGACATTAAACGTTTTAGTTTCACTTTAATCGGCTGGCGAGCTCAGATAATACGTAAATCGTGCACTTAACAGTGCTCGGCGATATAATCGGCTGGAGAGCTAAGCAATACTCAACAATAGGGAACATAACGTGGTAACCCAACATAACAGCAGTCATCGCCGAGCGAAACGGGGATAGCACCCTGTTCATTTCTTAGATGGACCTCGAGGCTATCTTTCACAAAATAAAGAAAAAGAAGTCAGCAGGAGTCGACGGCATACCCAATGTTGTGCTGCGAAACCTCCCTTCGGAAGCAGTGGACATATACACCACGTTATTCAACAATGCGCTGAATAATGCATATTATCCAGTGCGTTGTTGGAAGACGGAAGTGATCCATCCTCTCCTTTAAAAAAGGGAATGATGGTTCCAATTCAGCAAATCTTAGGTCAATTAGTCTTCTTCCGAGTATCTGTAAGGTATTCCAGAAAGTTCTCAATAGAGCACTGTTCACATGAGCTGAGGACAAAAATATTATTCCTGAAAGTCAGTTCGGTTTTAAGGCGGGTCATGATACCATACATGTCGTGTCTTAAATAGTATCTGATATTCAATGGAACAAAGCTAAAAAACAGTGAACGGGTGCATGTCTGGTTGACTTGGAGAAGGCAGTCGATACCGTTTGGTAAGACGGTCTTTTCTATAAGTTGATCAGGTATGGCATGAGTAAACCACTACTGTATATTCTGAATGACATGCTTCATGTTAGAACGTTTATTGTCAAAAGTTGCAATATAACTTCTACCAGAACTTTTAAAATACAGAACAGTCTGCAACAGGGAGCGGTGAATTCGCCTATTTTATTTAGCATTTTCACCAGCGATCTTATTGGATCTCTTCACCATGCTATAGCGCACGCCGACGATCTCATTGCGCACAGAACATAGGTCCAAAGATCGAAGTCATCAGAACACTCTTGCAGCGTGACTTCGATAAGATTCAGCAATATTGCAATGACTGGAAGTTGAAAATCAACTTTCAGAAATCAGAAACAAAATATTTAACAGACTATACAAACAAATTTTACTTTTTATGTGAAATATGTCAAAGTAAATATTTTTGCACAGACTTCAATCAATTGATAGACTTTTTCACGTCCTGGAAAATTGAACAAGATGCTCAAAATAAGAAAAAAGTGAGCGAGGATAGATTGAACCAAGAACTGCTTGTCCAATATACAGGGTGTCCCGTTATTCGTTTTACATACTTTGGGATATGATTCTTGGTCATATTCTAAGAAAAAAATTGTTGTACAGTATTGTCCGTTTCTCAAATTTGACATCACTTTTTGACAATTAAAAACCCTGACCTGTGTTAAATTCGATATCTCTGTCAATACTGATAATACAGACCTTAGACTCAATTTTTTGAAGAAATAACAACCTTTAAGACTGTATTTAAATTAGTCTTTCATAGGTTTAGGGTTGCCAGATTTTCAATTTTAAGTGGTGTTAAAATTTTCTTCCCAAAACAAAGTTTTAACTTTGAGGTCATTTTTTTGGAGAAAAAGCCTGATAAACATAGAGTTTCTTTATTTTTTACAGATGAACAAAATAATAATAAAGAAAAAACTCTGCATTAAGTTAACTCAAAAACCCATACTTTTTTTGATACTTAGAAAAATACGAAATGGGGAAAAAAAAACAAAAAAAAGTTTTTGCTTTGAGGTTTGTTTGAATAAAACAATAATATGATCACTTTTAGTAGTTTTTTTATGTATTTAATACAAATACAATTATAACAAGTGCTCAAAGCGCCCTCCTTCGTTTTGAATCCATGCCAGAGCCCGTTTTTGGATTTCATTGTGGGTGTTTGCTGTCGATAACTCTTGTCCTGATCTTCGAAACGACATCGTGGTACGTGTTGTCAACTTTGACATGAACGATAAACGTCAAACTCAGCAAGTAATAAACAACTTTTTAACCACCGCTGCGCCATCTAGACATTCGACACAACATCATGTAACACTGGGTGACTCAGAGTCGTTAAGATCTTATATTTCATATAATTAGGAACTAGCCGTCTGTCAGTCGCTTAGTATTTACAATTTGAATATTTTAAGTTATAATATTAATGGATTGAAAAGTAAATTATTATTTTCAAACTTTTTTAACTTTGTCAGAACATTTGATATATTTTTATTATTTGAAACTTTTTTATTAAAAGATAGTTATGAATTATTTAATGGTTATTTTAACGATTACGAAATGGTTTGGGAGGAAGCAGTCAAAACTAACAAATATGGAAGAGCAAGTGGCGGAAGTATCTACGGTTTTAAGAAAATATACAAGGAATTAATGAATTTTGAAAATATAAATGGATACAATGTTATTAAATTAAAATTAAGAAATGCTTGTAAGCACTATATAATTCCAACATACATCAATTGCAACCATTGGGATGATGATTTCAACACTCTCAATGATGTTGTCTGTACTATGCAAAATGAAAAATGGTTGTTGATAGGAGATCTTAACGCAAGGATTGGAGAAGAGCGAGGATTTTATAATGAATTCGGATATTGTCAATTAACCCACCGAAGATCATCAAAAGACACAGATAGATAGAAAAGGAAGAAAGCTGCTAGATTTTACTGAGTCGTTCAACCTAACGGTGCTTAATGGAAGAACCAAAAGTGATTCTAAAGGCGAATATACTTTTGTAAGGGGAAGTTCATGCTCGGTAATTGATTATTGCCTTAAAACGGTAGATTGGTCTCCTGAGATTAATGATTTTAAAGTCCACGAACAATGTTATTCGGATCATATGCCAATTTCTATTGACTTGAAAATAAGCAATGGTGATCAAACGCATTGTTCATCATTTACGGAATTAGCCTTACCACGATTACTATGGCGACAAAATCTCAAAAGCAAATATCAAGAAGCGTTAGATATAGAACTCGGTGTATCAAAATCGAGAGGTGAAATAATCTCTATTGAAAAAATGCAAGATATAATTCGAAAAGCAGCACCAAATATTCCCGTTAAAACTAACAAGGTGCAATATAAACAACAGTGGTTTGATGCGGAGTGTCTTCTCGCTAGAAAAAAAGTTTTTTCGTTCCTGAAACTGTTTAGAAGGTATAACACCTCTTATTTTAGACAAGAATATGCAAAAGAAAAGAAGCGTTTTAAAGAGACTTGTTCGCGTAAGAGAACTCAATATTTTGAAGAAAAAGCTCATACCATCATCGCGAGCAAAAATACTAAAGAGTTCTGGAAAGCAGTCCGTTTTGTAAATGGAACAAAACTTAAAATTAGCATTAATATCCCTGGTTCGGAACTAAAAGCAAACTTCCAATCTATTCTAAATTAAGAGACAACAGAGATGCCTTTTCTTTACTGCGTTAATTACAGTATTTTACGGATATAAGAAAGTCTCATATTACAAGAAAAACTCGCTTATAAGATAGGCAATCGAAAGCACCGTGTCTTTTTCTTTAGTATCTCTTCAAATTCAGACGTATAAAAGAAACTCGTATATAAGAAAAACTCGGTTAAAAGAAACTCATTTTAATGCACTCCTTGAAAATTTTAGAATAAAAGAAGACTCATATATGAATCTTCATTAAATTTTTTCCTTCCGCAACAGTGTCTGTCAGTACAAAAAGGATGAAAATCGACGATAAATGTCTATGTTCAAGTGACAATATTTCGGTGAAATTCAAACATAGAAAGCTCTCTGATATAGCATTTCTAAGAAAACTTTCTTTTTTATGAAGCATTGCCTATACCTATCTCCAACCAGAAAAAAATGCCATTAAAAAAACTGACAAAACTCAAAATCTGGCAAAAATTGACTTTTTTTCTGTCGGAAATTTTATTATTTTTGATAAAAAGTTGTTCTTATTAATTCGATGGGAAAGTCTGCTCTCCAAAAAAAGATCCTTGGAATTGGATCAAAATTTTGCTTCGTTCTGGAGATATAATGAAAAAACGAATGAAGATGGTTTAGAGCCCATGTCTCCGATTCGCACCCTCTAATTTAATAGCACTTTCGATTTTTTCTCTAAAATTAACCCATTAATAGATTCATGCAATAAAAGTCCATTCAATGTCGAGTTCCTTAAGAAATGACATAATCAATAGACTACTAATCAAGGCTGGCTTAATACCTAAATGGAAAAAAAGCTAGAATATTCGTTTCAAAAAACTACACGAAAAATCCCTTTCTGCAGATGAGAATGCAGCTCCAAATTTCAAGGTAGTTGTCATACCCAATTTACTGGAAAATATTCACTTGAAGACACTCATATATGAAAAAAAATTTAGGCACTTTGAGCACTTTTTATAATTGTGTTTGTATGAAATTCATAAAAAAACTACTAAAAGTGCCCATATTAATGTTTTATTCAAACAAGCCTCAAATTGAAGAAACCTTTTTTTAATTTTACCCATTTTGAATTTTTTTTAATATCATAAAATGTATAGGCTTTTGAGTGCGCTTATGTTTTTTTTTTTTTATTGCATTGTTCATCTTTAAAAAATAAAGAAACTCTTTTTTATCAGGCATTTTCTGCAGAAAAGTTACCTCAAAGTCAAAACTTTGTTTCGGGAAGAAAATTTGAACACCACTTAAAATTGAAAACCTGCAACCCTAAACCTATAAAAGCTAAACTTAAATACAATCATAAAAGCTGTTATTTCTACAAAAAATTAAGTCTATCATCAGTATTGACAGAGATATCGAGTTTAACATAGGTCAGGGTACACCAATCCTAACCTTTTTTAAATTGTCAAAAAATAGTGTCAAAGTTGAGAAACGAGCCTTACTGTAAAACAATTTTTTTCTTAGAATATGACCAAGAATCACACCCCAAAGGATAATACACGAAGTACGGGACACCCTGTATAAGAAAGTTTTTTCTTATCCGAGGTTTTCGTATAAGAAAAACTCGGATATAAGCAAAAAAAATTTGGCGTTCTGGGAGTTTCTTATATCCGTGTTATACTGTATATTGAAGATTAAAAAATGGATAATCCTTTCACATCTTCCGAACTGAAATCTGTATTAAGGGAAATGAAAGAAGCCAAAACTCCCGGAGAAGATCTCATACCTCACAAATTTTATAAGTATTGTTCCGATGATTTTAGCAACTATCTTCTTGAAAACCTTAATGAGTTATACGAAAGCGACTTAGTCCCAACATGCTTTAATTCGTCGGTTATTCTTCCAGTTTTCAAAAAAGGAGACCCGAACATGGTTGAAAATTATAGAGGTATCTCACTGCTAAATACTGTTCGTAAAATTTTTGGAAGTATTTTATATAAACGTCTCACGAATTGGGTGGAAGAGCATCAGATACTCAGTGAATGCCAAGCTGGGTTCCGTCCAACCTACTTCACTGTAGACCAAGTTTTTACACTTAGTACTATTATAGACATTTATCGTTATGAAGGCAAAAAAATTTATGCATATTTTGTAGACTTCAAATCCGCATTTGATAGCGTTGACCGTGATTTAATGTTTTATAAATTGTCTGCATTAGGACTTCCTTTTAAAATGCTGAAAACATTGAAAAAAATATACCATAACTGTACTGCAAAGGTCTGGAATGGAGTCAAAATGTCAGAAAGTTATGCAACCACATCAGGATTGAGGCAAGGATGCGTTTTAATTACTCTCCTTTTCTCCATTTACATAAATGATATAGTATCCTATCTCAATGGAGGGATCGAAATAAGTGGAACTAAAATCAAAGTTTTGATGTACGCTGATGACATAGTTCTGTTAGCTGATACTCCTATAAAACTTCAGATGATGATAAATAAGCTAGATGAGTATTGCAATTTGTAGAACCTTACGATAAACCAAAGTAAGTCCCAAATAATGATTTTTGGTAGAGGAAAGAGACAGAGGAATGGGAACTACATCTGGAAACGGGAGAGGGAAGTTGTGGAAGTAGTCGATAGTTATAAATATCTTGGAGTTATACTAACTCCGCAAAATAACATGAAACTTCACTTAGCAGAAAAATTAAAAACTGCGAAAATTGCAATAAACACAACCTGGTCAACATGTACCTATGAAGAATAAAAATATAGGACTCAGAGCGAAATACCAAATTTTCGATGCTACAGCGAGGTCGGTTATGTTTTACGCAGCCCAAGTTTGGGGATACCTTCAAAATGAGAGTGTGGAGCAGCTGCTCAGATTCTTTCTGAAAAGAGTACTGCTCCTTCCCTTGACACTTATATGTTACACATCGAAACAGGACTGCCATTGATGTTCATCACTACGTTGAAGCTCCATTTTGATTACGTTCTTAAAGTGTTTAGCATGGAAGAAGCTCGCTTACCCAAAATAGTAGCAACGCATGCTCGCGTCAAAAAATCAGCATGCTTTGAAAAATGGAAGGAACTAGCGGAGAGTGTAGGATGTCCTCTTAACCTTACGGGAGTTAGTCTAAGACAAACCAAAGAAGAGCTTTACAATGTACTACAGGCTCTTGATGAAAAAATGCATAAAGCCTTTATTGAACAGGCAAAATCATCAATATATAGAATATATTACTCAAAACTGGAGCATGACCTTAACACGTTAAATAACTTTGAAGATAATATGGATGCAGACAAAATCTCAACAATATTTAAAGCTAGAGGAGAGTTGCTGCCATTAAATTACATACCCCAGCGGCCCGATCTTCCCATAATCTGCAGCTTGTGTAATTTGAAGCATCGTGAAGATATAAAGCATTTTATTGGAGTCTGCCCCATACTATCAGAACTAAGAAAACTACACTTGGGAAAATCGAACTACGAAACTGATGAAGTTCTTCAAATACTGAACGGTCGAGACTGGACTGCTCTTATCAATTTTGTGAAAACTGCGCTACGATATCGAAACCAAATATTAAATGAAGCATTTTAATTTATTTAAATATGTAACTTTGTGCACCCTTTTTTTCCAATTTGTTTTATTTTAAACTTGTCATTCTGGCAGACGGCTTTTGCCATGTCATAAAAGATTTGTAAACTGAATTTGTAAACCATAAGCTTTTGTAATAAATCTTACTAAATCTAAATCTAAAATCTACTTGTAGTCTTGTAATCTTTGAAACTGTATTTAAATTTGACTCCTATAGGCTAAGGGTTGCCAGATTTTCAGTTAGGATAAAGTTCCTGGTATCCTTTGTTGTGCTTTTCTTCAATTTCCATTAAAAAACTCATATAAGAAAAAAATATCTGCATATTCTTCTCTCGTAAATGAAAGCATTTCAAAAAACTCTCTGATCAAACTGCAATTGTGACTTAATTTGACAAACTTATTAACAAATTTGTTTTCTTATTCTTTTATACGACTTATTTACCTATTGAACATTCATACCCCAAATTTAAAGCAAACATCCACAATGAAATCCAAAAACGGGCTCTGGCATAGATTCAAAACGAAAGAGGGCGCTTTGAGCACTGGTTATAATTGTATTTTTATTAAATACATAAAAAAACTACTAAAAGTGATCATATTATTGTTTTATTCAAACAAACCTGAAAGCAAAAATTTTTTATTATTTTTTTTTTTTAATTTTTCCCATTTCGTATTTTTCCAAGTATCATAAAATGTATGGGCTTTTGAGTTAACTTAATGCTGAGTTTTTTCTTTATTATTGTTTTGTTCATCTGTAAAAAATAAAGAAACTCTATGTTTATCAGGCTTTTTCTCCAAAAAAAATGACCTCAAAGTTAAAACTTTGTTTTGGGAAGAAAATTTTAACACCACTTAAAATTGAAAATCTGGCAACCCTAAACCTTTGAAAGCCTAATTTAAATACAGTCTTAAAGGTTGTTATTTCTTCAAAAATTTAGTCTAAGATTAGGTCTGTATCAACAGTATTGACAGAGATATCGAACTTAACACAGGTCAGGGTACACCAAAGTTAGCCTTTTTTTAAATTGTCAAAAAGTGATGTCAAACTTGAGAAACGGACTTTACTTTATAACAATTTTTTTCTTAAAATATGACCAAGAATCATATCCCAATGTATGTCCAACGAATTATGGGACACCCTGTATTGACGAGCTCTCGAACATATTTATTCGATTGGAAAACCAAACCAATACCAAATTCGATAAAATATTTAAATCGGTCGATAATCTCGTTTCTGCTTTCAAGGAAAGTCTAATACTCGGTCTAAAGAATTAAGAAATGTAATCGAACACATAACGCCATTGACGCGGAAAATAAATAATAACAATAAACAAACTGAAATAAACGAAGTATTTTATTTCATTGTTCTCTCTTCTTCTTCTTCTTAATTCTTCTTTATTTGGGCTGAACAAACAACGAGTAATTAAATATGGCCGGAAGGGCGCGTAGTTTAAACATTAGACCAATTCGTATATGGATTATGGCTCGTCAAAACACCGGCCACGTTGAAAGGCTCCAAGGCTTCAATCGTCTGCAATTGGTAGTACGGCCAGTTTTACGACTGGACGTCTCAAGATCCCTTTGGATGTTCTTACGTCGGCGAACCTGACCTTGCCGTCCTGCCCTTCGACGACCGCCACGACTCGTCCGGTTTTCCACTGCTGGGGAGGGGTATTGTTCTCGTGGATAAGGACGAGCTTGCCCACGGTGAGATTGTGTTGGTCCAGTACCCATTTGGATCTGGCTGGAAGGCCAAGCAGATACTCCTTGGACCACTTTTGCCAGAACTGCTGCTTGATCCAGCATAGAAGCTGCCATCTTCTCAAGCAACCCATTTGCTGTTTCAGCACTGGTTCTGGGGGCAGCGACCGAAAGGGAGTTAGCGCTTCACCGTCGCTGGGATCGGCGCTCAATGGTCCAATTGGCCTTGAGTTGAGTATGGCCTCGACCTCGATGAGGACCGTGAGTAGCTCTTCGGTTGTGAGCAGATCGTTGCCCACGGTACGCTGTAACAGCGTTTTCGCCGACTTCACCGCCGCTTCCCACAGGCCTCCGAAAAGCGGTGCCCTGGGCGGTATCAAGGCGAAGCTGAAGCCTTCCGCTGCTGCGAACTGTTGGACTTACTCCCTCGCTCGCTCGACCTCTTTCTGGACTTCCTTCAGAATCCGTTGGGATTCCACGAAGTTCGTCCCGTTGTCGCAGTACAGCGTCCTTGGAAGTCCTCGGCGACATATGAACCTTTTAAGGGCGAGAATAAAACAATCAGAAGACAGGTTAGTAGCTAATTCAAAATGTACTGCTTTTGATGCGAAGCAAACAAAAACAAATACATACAATTTGTTCGGTGGCCGGCCATGAATTTTAAGGGTGGTATATACCGGACCACAGATATGTTAAGAACGTTCGTTGTGCTCGCAATCGATCCGCTGGTAAATTGCCCATTATTTGGGTCAAAAGTTTTGGTTTGTACCAGGGGCGAACGCAGGGGGGGGTTTTGGGGGTTGAAATAAAAAAAATAACCACTAGTTTCTCAAAACAAAAATCAAAATATAAAACATGGAAGCATAAAATTCATTTGAAAATTTTATTCCGTCAAAAATTTTTGAAAAAAACCCTTCCAAATGCGGAATCCATTTCCATCGATAAGTTAATTTGCAGTTAGTTCATATGTTTTGGAATGACTTTTTGGTTTTGGTATGTTTTTAGCATGATCACCCTTTTCTAGAGTAAGTAAATTTCATATCTTGATGTGGAGGTAGTATTGGGTCGTATAAAATGGGACCTGCGATAGAAATATATGAAAATTCACTTTCCTACTTATATTTGCAAACACATCGCATTGGTCGGCTCAAAACTAACGAAAATTAAAATTTTCATCACACATACTAAAAACCAGTCGTTCTGGCTCTGTATAAGAATGTGATCGACAATGGCAACTAGGAAAGGGTATACATACTTATGTATGAATAAGCATATGCATACCAATGAACATTGCTTGAGTATGCCAAAATAAAAACAGCCTAACAACTTTATAGGCACCTTAAATGTGTGCGATTCGTCCCTATATAAAACAGTTCATTGTTTTATGCAGATCGTTGCCACACTTCCAAAATCCGTTGCTTCAAGCGAGCAATCTTTTTCATATCTGCGCAAATTAAAAACATATCTGCGAGGAAGAACCAGCGAGGATCAACTGAACGGTTTGATGTTGCTAAACATCTATAAAAGTACTGAGGTTCACTATGAGGACTTTATAAATTTAAAAATGGCAAAATTTCCAAAGCGCATTGATTTAATTTTATAAAATGCTAATTGACTTTCGGCAGCAATTTGAATTTTTCAGTAATCTATCTTCTTACTTTTTTCATATTTTCCCAAATAGAATTGTTTACTTACAAGTAGTAAGTACAAGTAAGTCCCATGGGAATAGTGGAACAAAAAAAAAAAAAAAACAGACAGATTTAATTTGGAATTTTTGGAATATTAGTAACGACTCCCGTTCCCGAGGGAATATTGTGATTGTTCTCATAGGAATATGGGAATGAGTTAGAGCTTATGTTACTCGCTCGGAAATAGTGTATCATTCTAAAAGTGGAAGAATTTTTGAAATCGGTGCAGTAGTTTCTAAGTTCTCGTTTACGTTCCCGTAGAAATTGGGATAAAATATAATGTCTATGTCTTTCCTCAGGTCTTAGACTACCTCTGTACAAAATTTCATTTGAATTGGTTCAGTTGTTTGGGCGGGACGACCAGATATATTCATTCAAGAATTATTAAAATCGGTGCTGTAGTTTCTAGGTTCCTGAATACGTTCCCGTTCTCATTAGAATAAAGGGATAAAATGCACAGACTATGTCCTTTCTCAGGTTCTAGGCTATCTATGTACCAAATTTCATTCAAATCGGTTGAGTAGTTTGGGCGGAAGACGGTAACATAGAAAGATGGACAGAGAGAATTACACATTACACATTTTTAATATTAGTTAGGATTCCTCCTAGCAATGTATTTAACGAATCAATACAGAGTATAAAAAAAGCATAAAAATGTTAAAAACAAATTTCAAACCCCCCCCCCGAAAAATTTTTCTGCGTTCGCCCCTGGTTTGTACTTAAAACAATGTTTGCACTGTCGTACAACCATTTGATAAGCTTCTTTGGCGTTTATTAGTCAAATCCTTTCTCGAAGCAATTCCACTATCGCTTGAGAACCAGCGTGATAATTCTTTCAATGGAAATACGTTTAATATGTTTTTGCAAACGGTGAATTTTTGGTCAGCAAAAGCGGTAATTTGGCATCATATTCAATTGGTGCGTTTAACAAACGACCGCCAACTCGATTTAACGAAAACGAATAATTCTTTTCACTATAATTATGAATGAATGGATTTAATTTTTGAATACTGGGTTGTAATGAAACTTTCTTCCTAAGTTTTTGAATTTCATCTGCAAATACATAATTTTGGATAGTTTCGACAATTTTAAGAAACGCCAGATTTGACTCTTTTGCCGTTGGCCATTCTTCGAGAACTTCTGTTTTGATTTTCAATCTTTTTAAGAATCGCATCGCATACGCAAATGTATTTACCAAGTCGATATATGAAGATTCTTCTTCAATAATTTCTAAAAGTTTGGTTCGAGGTTTTTCTACTAGGTACTAGTAGAGCTACACTTATGGTCACACAATTAAGTCATTTTTATAAAATAAGGTCTACACTTCCATATATTGAATACAAATTACAACGAAAACAAAATTTGTTCAAATTCTAAATATTTACAATCACAATCATTAAAGAAACAAAAAAAAATTCCACTATAACAATAGTCATTGCTTTAACGAAAAATCAATAATGTATAAAATAAGTGTGGCTATATAATTATGTCACCTGAAAAAAATAAGCAAGATATGATAAAAAGCATAGCTTTTTTAACCGCACCGTCAATATTTCGTAGGATAGTCTTTCTGTTTTAATACTGCGGATATTCTCCTTGGCATGGAGTCCACCAAACCTTTGCATTGCTCTACGCTAATATTTTTCCACTCTTTCTGCAAATTACTCCACAGAGTAGTCTTGCTGGTTGGTTTTTTTTCCGCAACTTTTTTATTTAGAATGTCCTCTAATTCCCAATAGGATTTAAGTCCGGTGACTTTGCTGGGCACCCCAAAACATTCACTTTAGACTCTTCAAGGAAGGATTTCACAACTCTTTACGTGTGTTTGGGGTCATTGTCGTGCTGAAAGATCCATCATTTGGGTAATTGGTTCTGGCAGAAAAAATGCATTTTATATTTTAAAGCGATCACTTTCAAACCGGATTTAAAGTGTTTCTATTCAAAATACAAAAAAAAAAAAAAATAAATTTAATGGAAACGCTCTTGTTTTCAAAATTTCACTTTAAACTTTAATGATTTTACTTTGAAATTAATATTTTAATTGAAACATTTTGAAATTGAAAGCTTAAAACTTTCAAATTCAAATCAAACAATTTAATAACTCAAAGTTAAATTTTGAATTTGAAAGAGATGACTGCTGAATTAAAAGTCTGAACTTTAAAGCAGAATTTGAAGTTAAAAACTCTTGAATTCAAAGTGTTTTTACCAAAAATTTTAAATTTCAAAGTGTTGGCAATCTAAAATTCAAAGCGATTGTGTTGAATTTTAAAATTTTAGATTTAAAATTTAAAATTTCTTGACTTACAGCTCTAACTTTGAATTCTAAATGATATTGTTTTTAATTTCAAAGTCAAAAAATGCAAAAACTTTTAAATTTAAAACGAACTCTGAGAAATAAAATTTAACAATTTTGAAATTAAAAGCTTAAGACTTTCAAATTCAAATGAAGCAGTTTAATAATTTAAAGTTTCATTTTTAATTTAAAAGTGATGACTGATAAATTAAAAGTCTGAACTTTAAACCAGAATTTCAAATAAAAAACTCTTGAATTCAAAGTGTTTTTACAAAAAATTTTAAATTTCAAAGTGTTGGCAATCTAAAATTCAAAGCAATTGTGTTGAAGTTTTAAGTTTTAGATTTAAAATTTAAAATTGCTTGTTTTACAGCTCTAACTTTGAATTCTAAATGATATTGTTTTTAATTTCAAAGTTAAATTTTTGATTTTTTTTTAGAGTATCAAAGCGGTCACTTGGAATATAAACAAATTCAGTGTCGAATTCAAAATCTCAAAATACAACCATTTGAGAAAATAGTACCGTAGAATTGAGTTTCAAAGTATTCACTTTCAATTCTAACGAGTTTGCTTTTAATCTCAGCTGCATTGAAAATAATTTGAAAACTAAAACGAACCGTTTCATATTCAAACGAAACGCTTTAGATTTTAAAGTCAATTGTAAAATACAATTTCAAATCTCAAGCAACTAGTTATTGCTGGTAACATCATCATCTTTCGTGTGTGTGTTTGTGTTTTGTTTTCTTTTTCTCATAGCGAAAATAACTCAAAAACGTCAATTTGAAAGTGCTAGCTTTCAGTTCTAATAAGTTCGCTCTAAATCTCAAAGTCTGAGCTTTGAAAATTAAAACGAATGCTCACTTTAAATTTGAAAGTGTTTAAATACGAGCACTCTCATATTCAAATGAAACACTTTAAATTTCGCAGTGAATTATAAAACGCAATTTCAAATCTTAGACATCCAACTGTTGCTTGTGCATGTGCGTATATGCTTGTGTTTTGTTCTATTTTTCAGCGTTGCCAACCACATTTGGCAAAAAATGGCTCATTAAAAAAGGACGTGTCTAAATGCACCCACGGTGTAGTTCGTTTAGGTGGTGTTACACCGCACTTTTGAATAACCACTACACCGCATTT
This sequence comes from Melanostoma mellinum, assembly GCA_914767635.1. NCBI lineage: Eukaryota > Metazoa > Arthropoda > Insecta > Diptera > Syrphidae > Melanostoma > Melanostoma mellinum. The sequence continues at coordinate 106,453,788 of OU612059.1, forward strand.
TAAATAACGAATGGAAATAAATCGAGTAGGTTCGTGTAACACCGCATTTTTTTTAGAAATATCTCAAGTCATAGTGGAAATAAATCGAGTAGGTTCGTGTTACACCGCATTTTTTAAAGAAATCTCTCAAGTCATTTGACAGGATCGAATGCTTTTTAGTAGCTTTTCAAGTATAAAAACAGTATGAGTGAAAAAATATGCGGTGTTACACCGCATTTTTTAAAAATCTCTCAAGTCATTTAACAGAAAAAAATGCTTTTTTGTAGCTTTAGTTGTAGGCCATCTAGCGCTGTATAGAAAAACAATGTAGTAGCTTTTCGCTATCATCCATTTTACAGATCCAAATTCGCTATGACCATCTAGAGTTGTATAGAAACATGATAGAAATAAGAAAATAGCTTTTCACTATAACCAATAGCGAGGCCCAGACTGTCCAATTTGTTTGTCAAATTTGTTGGATGAAAAGTTGGACGGAAAAAACCCATAGCGTTTACACTCATCAAACAAGTTGTCCAACTTCATTCTGGTCTGAATTTCAACCATGAAGGACAAAGCAGTAGCAGCGCAATTTAGGGATGAAATTTTAGAAAAGCAAGAAAAACAAAAGAAGAGGTGGACTACCTGAAAACATCATAAATGTGCACAATGAAAAAAAAAATATTATTTCAATCCGATGTGCACATTTTTCCAACAGAGTTTCATAGGCCTTATACGTTTTAGTTATATTTTTGTATTCTTCGCATTTTATATGCCATATCTCTAGAAAACTTTTGTAGACTTCAAACTTCTGTAGAATCCAAAACTCGCGATTTCAGGTTACAGCCATGAATAATTGACAAAATAAGTTGTTAATTAACTCCTTGCCGCTGGTGGGAGGAAGTCAATGAAAGAAACTTAAATGTCGTTTTGCTCGCTGGTTTACTAGCAAGTAACAATAACAAGCAAACCTTGTTGAGATGGTTCTTACTAATTGCTCCTTACGACTGGTGCGGGGTAACAATAGAAAACAACCTTTTGACTTGTGAATGATAAGTGACTTTATTCTTAACTTATTATGAGTATTTATACTAATTTACATAAATGCAATTCATCAATAATTTAGTTTTGCGGGAAAAGAATTGTAATAGGACCGTGGATTATATTGCAACGAAAAGAAACAAACAATATATACATAAATGAAAGAAATGCAATGCAGGCAATAAAGTACAATGCACATGCCAACTGGTGGTGTCGTTCATTAACTTGTTGGTCATTCACCTGCTGTTGTTTACTTAGTTTGTAGTGTAGAATTCGGTCGTTTGCATTTGTTGTCACAACATGCTGGGCCTCTCAAAATGAAGATACACAGAAGTCGATGTCTTCAAAGGATGTTTGTGTGTTACGTCGTTGTTGAGACTTCGTCTTGTTGAGACTTCGCATTGGAATAGTGGTGATGGTTGGTGGTTTAAGTGGCTGATCTCTTTTTCGAAAGATGATGAAGATGATAACAGCTACGATAACTATTATAGTAAGACAGCCAGTGACTCCAAACAGTGAATATTAGTGAACTCGATGGGTACTGAATTCATTCAATATATATTCCTGATTTTTTTGAAGGTTTATTGCATTTTCCAATGTAGCAAAATCTATCGAAGTGTTTGTTGGAAGAATCGACTGTTTCTCTCTTTTGAAGTTAAACGAAGTTAACGTCTCAGAAAGATTGAATGATGGTAAAAATGATGATTTTAGTCGGCTTGACATTGTTTGCTTTCCAACAATTGTCGTGGTTTGGTCATGAATTATGCATTTTGCTGGTAGCTTAAGCAGCCCACTCCCTCGCAGTGTAACGGGCTCAGTATTGTAATCACAGTTAATATTAACTGTGGTTGAATTTGGAGTGCTGTATATCCATGCGTTTGGTTGATGCATCTCAATCCAGTACAGCCTTGGTGATATGTCCTCAATCGTGCATGCGTCCATAATTTTCTTGTGTTGTATAATGTTTGTTTCACAAACACTAGTTGACGCTCCGGTTGTATACAGAGGATGCTGAAGTGGGCACCAGAAGATGTCGGAAGGCCTTATTTTACAAAGTAAGAATTCATCTTTGTTGATCGGATAAACATGGTTGCCTTGTAAGTTTACCATTAAATATTCCGATGATGGAACAATTCGTGTAAAGCGTCCATTGTGGTTTGTTGGAAATGACAATACTTTGTATAGTTTGAATTCTTCATTATATTTACAACAACGGGAGACTGATCTCAATTATGATATTGTTGTTCGTCACTCTAGCTCTTGGGCTTACAATTTTATACAGCTGCAATATGGATTCGTGATGTCTTTCGCCGGGAATCATTAAAAACTTAGGGATATTCTCATGAATCTTAGTCAACTCATCCTTGAATTGTCGGACTGAAAGGATAAGCGGGTGTATTCTTCCAGCATGCGTTGATAGCAGAATATCAAGCAATATGCTCTGGGTTGCTTTATAATTGATCATAATAAGTATACCGTTAAGAGCAGTTGCAGAAAATCGCTCCATGTACTCGAATTTATTTGTTTCGTTTTCCAATTTTGTGACAATAGAACTTAGTAACATAATTTGATTCAAATTTTTCGATTGTTCTTTCTTGAAGATATTGATAGTGGAGTCAACAATGGTTGTTTGATTTTTCATGAGTTGTAGCAAGTGTTTTTCATTTTCTTGAACAGCTTCTATTGTTTGCTCATATTTCTCAGCAAATCTTTGATCAAGTATTCCGAACAATTCATTAGTGACTGTTCCAATAAAGTCAAATGGTGATCGTCTTTGCCTTTTTAATGAATCGTCGTTTGCGTGTAAGAGAATTTCATTGTTGAGCTCTATTTGTTGAAGTTGATACCCAAATTGGTTCAGTATTCCTTCGCACATAATGGACCTTAGTTCCTCCATTCCCGATGACGAACATACTCTCTCCATTTTTGAAACAATTTCCTTGTATGCTTCGTATTCCTGCCAATAGTTCGTCAAATTAAAGAAAACAATTGTCTTCCATGAGCTTGAAATTAAGTTGGCTTGTCCTATATCTTCGAAATATATTCCAGGATGACTTTCGAATGGAAATATTTCAACATCGTGTATCTGGCGAATTGGAGAGGAGTCAGCTAGGTTCAGTAACCCAAACAAAATGCATAGCCACGAAAATGGTTGTACTCGATTTGTTGACGTATTAACCTGAACTTGGTTTACTGGTGTTTTCGTTTCTATCGGGAGTTTACATAATTTGGCTATTGGTCGCTTTAAATGTTTATTGTTACTGTATAAAGTTGCAGCCAGAACACCGTTGTCACTCCCAGGATGAACTTCTGATATCCTTCCCATCATCCAGGTGATTGGTGGTAGCCGGTCTTCCTTGACAAGAACTATATCGCCAGTTTTAATGTTGTCTTCTTTTTGTTTCCATTTAGGCAATTGTTGAAGCTGTGACAAATATTCTGATGACCAGACTTTCCAAAAGTCTTGAGTCATTTTTTGTATTAGTTGCCAGCGTGAACGGAACGTTTTCTTTTCATCAATGAGTTGTTCGGGTACAGCATTCAGGGAACTTCCGATTAGAAAATGTCCCGGAGTAAGTATCGTATTGTTGTCAATATCGTTTTCGATTGCCGTAAGTGGTCGGGAGTTTAGGCATGCTTCTATTTGAGTCAATAATGTCGAAAGTTCCTCAAATGTTAGCATGGTGTCTCCAATTATTCGTTTTAGGTGAAATTTTGTGGATTTAACGCTTGACTCCCACAAACCGCCAAAGTGCGGTGCTGCTGGTGGTATGAAATGCCATTGCATTTCATGTTTCGTAAGCATTGATGATGCGTCTACTACACCGTACTTAATGGCTGCTCTCACTTGTTGTTGGATTTCTTTGTTAGCTCCAATGAATGTAGTTCCATTATCACTGTAGAAATGTGAACATATCCCTCTTCTTGATGTGAATCGCTTCAATGCTGCTATGAATGCTGCTGAAGTGAGGTCACTCACAAGCTCGATGTGAACTGCTTTTGTAGCAAAGCAGACAAATATAGCGATATAGCCCTTTGTTGACCGGTTTCCTCGTCCTTTTGAGATCAGTATTTGAATTGGTCCAGCATAGTCAACACCCGTATGTGTAAAGGGTCTTGATGGTGTCACTCTTGCTGCTGGAAGTAGCCCCATTTGTTGAGTATTTGGTTGAGCAGTAAATCTAAAGCATCTTATACATTTATTTATCACTTGTCGAACACATCTTTTTGCTTGTATAATCCAGGAGCGTTGTCTCAGTTTAGCCATTGTAAGTCGAATACCACCATGCAGTGTGCGTTCATGGGCATCTTCTACTAATAGTTTTGTGAACCACTCTTGATGTGGTAAAATGATAGGATGTTTCTCTGAGCTAGAAAGATCCGCGTTTTGTAGCCGCCCGCCCACAACAAGGATGTTCTCGTTGTTCAGAACCGGGTTCAAGGATAGTACCTTACTCTTTTTGTTGATCGCCTTCCCATCTCGTAAAGATTTTAGTTCCTTGGAATACACCTTCTCTTGTAGATACCGTATGATTCCTTTACTTCCATCGCTCAATTCCCTTGTTGTTAGGTTACCGGTTTCCAATGGTTTCTTCGTTAGTTTGTTTTTGCAGTTTGATATGAATCGTCTGCAATAAGCAGCGACTCTTATTAGTTTTGTGTATGAAGAAAATCTCTTAGTCAGGTCGTCAATTTCTTCAACTCTAATTGTTAGCACCCTTTTTGCTTCGGGAATATCGATCATTGCGATTGGCTGTTGGTTGTTTAACGGCCATTGTTCAGAATCGAATTTTAGCCAATGAGGTCCATTCCACCATAAATCATTGTTTGCCATCTGTTCTGGAAAGCAACCTCTTGAACCATAATCAGCTGGATTGTCGGTTGAACGAACATGTCTCCAGCAGTTTACGTTTGTTGCCTCTTGTATTTCTGAGACTCGATTCGCAACAAACGTCTTCCAGGTAGATGGACATTTTTGGATCCAGGCTAGTGTTATAGTAGAATCTGTCCAGGCAAAGGTTTTTTCTACTTGTAATCCAAAGGTTTTCTTTGTTTCCGCCAATAATTTTGAAAGCAGATGAGCACCGCATAGTTCCAATTTCGGAAGAGAAAGTTTCTTCCTTATTGGTGCCACCTTTGTTTTTGCAGTTAAGATGGTGCAGGCATATAGGCCAGATGGAAGAATTATTCTTGCGTATACAACGGCTGCATATGCTGCTTCAGAAGCATCACAAAATCCATGGAGCTCAAACTGTTGATCTTTTTTGGACTCTATCCACCTTGGGATCCTGATGTCTTCGACTGCAATAAGGTTCTTCTTCAATTTGTTCCACTGTTTTAATAATTCAACAGGAAGTGGTTCGTCCCACTCGAGTTCTGCTTTCCAAAGCTGCTGCATTAAGATTTTCGCGTTCACAGTTACTGGAGCCAACCATCCAAGAGGGTCGAATAGTTTGGCTATTTCGGACAAGGTTTTCCGTTTGGTAAGTATTTCCGGGGATGTTGCTGTTTCTAGGTTTACTTTGAACTGGAAGGTGTCACTTAAAGGGTTCCAGTGTATCCCCAACGTTTTTATTGTTTCGTCTTTCATTACGTCTTTCTTTTGTTGATTACGTAACTCAATCGGAATATGCTTAAGTAGCTTCTTGTTGTTTGCAGCCCATTTTCGAGCTCTTTTGCATTCTGAAATCGTATCTCCTCCGGACATCACATCATCCACATAGAAGTCGTGGTTGATTATTTCAGCTGCGATTGGATACTTGGATTGATCGTCTTTAGCCAGTTGTTGAAGAGTCCTTATAGCCAGGTACGGTGCTGATGCTGTACCATACGTGACAGTCGTAAGTTTGTACTCCGTAATCGGTTGGTTGTTAGAACTGCGCCATAATATTCTCTGGTAATCCTGATGGTCTTCATGCAGTTCTATTTGACGGTACATTTTTTCTATGTCCGATGTAAAAACGTATTTATGCTTCCTCCAACGCGTCAAAATTGAAGTGATATCGTCTTGGAGTTTAGGCCCTATCAACATTAATTGGTTAAGGCTTACTCCAGTCGTTGATTTTGCCGAACCATCAAATACAACCCGAAGTTTTGTTGTTGTACTCGATGGTTTAATAACGGCATGGTGTGGCATGTAGAAAATCTCGTTTTTGGCAGATGAGTTGCTATTGACTACAACCATGTGCCCAAGGCTTATAAATTCATTTATAACTTTTGTATAGTCGTCTTTGAGTTTTGGATTTTTGTTTAGTTGTGACTCGAGCTGACGAAATCTGGCTGTAGCTCTATTTTTCGATTCACCTAGTTCTTTTGTCTGGATTATGTCTTCGTTGAATGGGATCTTTACGACATATCTCCCATTGTCCTTTCGGTAGTGTGTATCCTTATAGATTTGTTCGCACCGTTTATCTTCCGGCTTTTGGAACTTTGGTTGATTAACCTCTTCCATCTCCCAAAATTTTTCTAGTTGTTGATCAATTGATGTAAGTGCTACTAGTCCAGTAACACAGTATGTGTCGGGAATGTCGTTTGATGTTCGTCCAGAGATCAGCCAACCTAACTGTGATCTTTGAGCGATTAGTGATCTAGCAGCGACTCGTTTAATACCACTTAACATGATGTCGCCATAGGTATCAGCTCCAATTATCATATCAATTGGCCCAGGAATATTGAATGTTGGATCAGCAAGCTCTAGAAGGTCGAACTTTTCAACTTGTTTAGTGTTTGTTTGCTTCGAAGGAAACTGCCTTGTCAATTTTGACAACACCAGAGCTTCTATTTTTAGCTTAAAACTCGAAGCAAAATGTGGCATTATGGTCACATCTACCTTATTGGTGGCAATTCCTGCTTTTGTTGCTCCTAGACCGCTGACTTCAACACAAACGTCCTGTTTTTTAAGTTTCAGTGTATGTACAACCGACTCGGTGATTAACGAGGCTTGGGATCCAGGATCGATAAGTGCTCTGACTGTAACGTACTGTCCTTTGTCATTATTAACTTTTAGGATTGCCGTTGCGATTAAAACATTCTGGTTCTACTCGCTATGATTTATTTGTGCGGATGATCTTGCAGCTTCTATCAATTCTGTTTGTTTTGGCCTATCAGTCCATTCCATGTGAAGAAGTGAATGATGTTTCTTGTTGCAATGTTGGCAATTTTTCTTGCTAAAGCATTGGATCTGTTTGTTATGCCTCAAACAGTTCAGGCAAAGCTTTGCCTGCTTGCACTGTGTCCATCTTTCTTTTGGCGATAATTTTAAAAACTTTTGACATGCGTATATTTTATGATCTCCTTTGCATATTGGACATTGAATAACTTTTGCATCTTTGACGAAGTTACGGACTCCAGATCTTGGTTCCTCAAATGAGTTCTTTTGTTTTTTGTTTGTTGACATTACTTCAAGAGCTTGGTAACGTCTTTCCAGAAAGTCGAGGAGAGTCTTCATTTTCGGCATTTTATTTGGCTCCTCTAAACTTTGTTCAAACAAATTTCTTGATTCTGTATCAAGTGACTTTGTAGTCATATGAACAATCATAGGACCCCATGAAGAAGTGTCATATCCCAAATTTTTTAGTGCCGCTAGTCCCTCTTTAATAGCATCCAAGCTGTTTTTGATGGAAGACGCTGTTGGAGCGCTGTTATGTCCAGATTTGAGCATCTTCTCTATATGCATAGACACTATTTTTCGCTCATTGTTGTATCTACTTTTTAAGATCTCCCAAGCGCTATTATAGTTTTCACTTGAAAACGTTAGATGCTTTATGAGTTGCAGTGGCTCTCCTTCCAAATGAGTTTTTAAATACTCCATTTTTTCAGTCGTTGTTAAATTGGCCTTGGCGTGTATTATATTGAGGAACAAGTCATAAAACTGCTGCCACTCCAAATAATTACCCTTAAATGTCGGTATTTTAAGCCTTGGAAGCATTGATTCAGTCTTATGTTCCTTCGGCTTGTTACTACTGGAGAGTTTTGATGCCATTGTATTGAGAAATCTGTTGACCTCTTGTTTGACATTTTTATATTCCTTATTCGTTACATAAGGTTTCTCTAGGTCTTCTTCAGATGAATTGCAGATGAAGTCTTCATGTAATTCAGTGAATGTACGCAACTGCTCCAGCAGTATTTTTTGTTGAAAGTCGTAAATCTCCTTGGAGTAGTCATCGAATGTTTGTTCAAATTCTTCTATATTCTCGATAATGGCCGTTATCCTCAGTTTCAACTTTGTCAACCGTTGACTTTGTACGGCAGTTGAATTCTCGTCCGGCTTTGCGGTGGTGGCTTTGTAGGCAGAGGCATTAGATGTATTTTCAACTTTCTTTGAAATTTCTGCAATGGGAACATCGTGAGGGACTTCAGGCCTTTCCACTTCCTTCAAAGCTTGTGCGACACTTGGATCTATATTTTCTAATTCCTTTTTAAAACTTTCGTACAACGCTTTTACTCTGTTGTACGTATCCCTTTGTACGTAGGGTGTATCAAATTTTACAAAGGGAGCTACTTCAGTATGGTTTGAATGAAATTCAGACCAACATTTTTCGAGGCGTTCTAGCCTATCTTCTTTGTATTTTTGTGTTTTTCTCGAGGCACTATCCTTACCGAAGTTTCGATATTGCTTTTCGATTTCTTCTGTCAAGGCCTTTTGCTTCGAGATTATAATAAACACATCTGTTTCGTCCAACATCTTAGTTTTTTGTTTGAATTGTCTTGTTCTATATTATATATAATCTTATAGATAGAGACAGTAGTTTTTTCGTACTTTGGTGAAACTCTAACAGCCATATTATTCACTTACTTCGAAACTAGTTTTTCGTAGAACTAGTTTTCTATTTTCAAGTTTTGAACAAATCGGTATTATTGAAAAAAAAAGTGACACATAAAACTCGAAATCGTAAAACTAGTTTTTGATAAAACTAGAAATTCATGAAACTGGAAATATCTAGTTTTGAGGACTTCAAAACTAGTTTTGAAACGTTTTTGTATTATTAATCAAAACTTTTTTACTTCACATCATTTTCTGTATTCATTTTGAAGCTTCATTTCGGCATCGGCTAATTTGGCAAGTATGTACGTCTTCGTATAGGGGATTCAGGTTATTCACATACACCGTATTTGGCTAACCCATACACAGTAAATCACCCCGGATTGGCTATTGACCCTATCAAAAGTCGATAAAGGCCGGTTTCCGGTACAGCGACATAGGTGAGATATGGCACTGCCATCTGCTCAGAAACTAATAATTGCAGCACGCATTTTGCAGGACCAAGCTTATACATTGTGTGCAGGCAGCGATAATTAACTGTACTTGCTGATTAAAAAGAACTTCTTTGTTGTGTTTCTGCAACTCCAGCGGTTGGAAGTGATTTGGCGGGTTTCTGCTACGGAAAAACTGCATGTGACCAGGAATCGGAGCCGCTGGTAAGGCAACGTTAATTGGACTTATTGCTTCGATTTCTGTGCAAGGCAACTCGGCTTGTGACAGAGATTTTTGAGCAAGGTTCACCGACTCTGTGTTGTGGACTTCGAAGTCAGCATTCAAAAGATTTTCCCATTGCTAAGCGATGCAATATTGGAAAGAGTTAGCTACTGCTGCCGTTAGATATTTATCTGCCACAGTCAAAGCAATTGGCAAGGTGTCTGTCACTGCCAGTCAACAAATTTGGTATATCTGACCCAAAACCATCTAAACCGAAAGATGAAAAGCATCCGCCAGCATTTTATCAACATAAACCCCCCGTTGTTATCATATTATGGCGTTCTCGTGTACTATCCGCAAATGCACCAAAATGAATTTGAAGCATCTAAGAAGGGCGGATATGATTCGTGGTAGGTGCATCTAATATAGGACTAAAAGAGGTGCTATTTCTATACCTACTGAATTACGTTAATGTGTTGCGTAATTACCGAATTGAACACTGATTAGACAGTAATCCATTGAATGATCTTTTTTGTTTCAGTCACTTTGCTTGTCTACTTGTCACTTTGAACCAAACACCACTTCTACCTTTTGATAAACAAAGCGATGCCAGGGTCTCCATTTCTGCTTCGGTCAATTTCTTACTTTTAATGTTCTTGAACCGTCGCGTCGCGTAATGGTAAGGTCGAGAATGGTAAGTTCAACGTTTACCTTTATTTTATTTTCATATATATATACAAACAATCAAACGTTTGCAAATTACAGAATTTGTTTGAATTTTCTATTTTGTTTTCAAAATCAAAGCAGCTGTTGCTATGAAACTAGTTTCAATATTCAAAACGAGAAACCATTTTCATAACTTGAACTAGTTTTTCTCCAAAAATCAATAATACCGATTTTATTTTAGAGCTAGTTTTGATTATTTTTTGCAAAACTTGAAACGAAACTAGTTTTACCTGAAACTAGTTTCATTTCTAGTTTTACGAATTCTCAATAATATGGCTGTAACACAAGTTTGCAGCGTTTTTTTTTTTGTAACTTCACTTTTCACTAGCCAATGTTTGAAGCCCTGGCTACGCTTTTTACTAACCAATGTCTAAGCCCTGGTTACGCTTATTCGCACACTTTTCACTCGCCAATGTTTGAAGCCCTGGCTACGCTTTTACTAACCAATGTCTAAGCCCTGGTTACGCTTATTCGCTCACTTTTTACTAGCCAATGTTTGAAGCCCTGGCTACGCTTTTACTAACCAATGTCTAAACCCTGGTTACGCTTTCTTGTTCATTTCCTCGAAGGACCATGAATAATTGACAAAATAAGTTGTTAATTAACTCCTTGCCGCTGGTGGGAGGAAGTCAATGAAAGAAACTTAAATGTCGTTTTGCTCGCTGGCTTACTAGCAAGTAACAATAACAAGCAAACCTTGTTGAGATGGTTCTTACTAATTGCTCCTTACGACTGGTGCGGGGTAACAATAGAAAACAACCTTTTGACTTGTGAATGATAAGTGACTTTATTCTTAACTTATTATGAGTATTTATACTAATTTACATAAATGCAATTCATCAATAATTTAGTTTTGCGGGAAAAGAATTGTAATAGGATCGTGGATTATATTGCAACGAAAAGAAACAAACAATATATACAAACATAAATGAAAGAAATGCAATGCAGGCAATAAAGTACAATGCACATGCCAACTGGTGGTTCATTAACTTGTTGGTCATTCACCTGCTGTTGTTTACTTAGTTTGTAGTGTAGAATTCGGTCGTTTGCATTTGTTGTCACAACAGCCATCTAATAAACTGATATGAACACTTTAATTGATGTTTTATTTATTTCCTAATAAAAAAGACCTGATGAAGAGCGTATCCATGCTCGAAACGTCGTTAACCAGATAACAACATTGTTTTTCTTGACCTTGAGCCTGCTCAAAGACAACTTTATTAATATTTAAAAGGTCGCATAACGTCATATTCCATATACTTTAGATTTAACTTTTACCACTTCTCTACTTGGAGTCAGTTCAACTTTAATTTAAATTATAAGCTTTAAACAAAAGCAACCCTTTACTTTATAGTAGTTAAATGATAATTGCATTTTGGTGCCACTAAACTATTTATATTATCAATTTATCGTTATTTGCATTTTGTAGATATGTGCCCATTAAGGAAAAAATATTTTTACTTGCGAGGCCCACTACCTGGAAATATTGCAAATTCCATTTTCAATGTGCCCAACAAAGAAAAAACAATTTTTTTCCTTGCGAGGTGCACTACCATCGTAAATTCCTCTTTCAATGCACCTACCGAACAAAGCAAAATATTCTTTCCGTGCGATGTGCACTACTTAAAAACATTTTTGAAATGAAATTACTTCGAAGTTTGACGACTAGCGTTCACATTCATCCAGTTTGTTGTCCAACTTGCAAAAATATCAAAAAAATTTAAAAAACGATGCAACAAATTTGACAAGCCTGTTGATGAGCGGCCACACTTTCAAATTTGCTTGACAAACTCGATGCTTGACAAACAAATTGGACAGTGTGGACACCGCTAAAGATTAAAGTGATGGCAAATAATAACTATTTTGTGCTACTTTGTTATTTTTTTAAGAATTTTTTTAAAACTCGAAGGAAGTTACTTATATCTTCGTAACTGTTACGGGCCGTTTTTGGTCGTCGGGGTCGCGCTGGCATGCTTGTCCGGCTCCTGCTCGTCGATGGGCGTGGGACTTGACCCCCATAACCCGTATACAAAAAAATCATGCCAGACCTTGTTGCTAATTAGGTGTTGTTTTAGCATACGCGAGAAATCTCCTCAACCCACCCTACCATGTCACTGATCTCGCCTCAGTGACCCTTAATTTGCCATCTCCTATATCCTTCGGTCCATCTATACACTTCCACTCACCCCTTTATGCCTACACAACCTAGCAACTCATCCTAACAATCAAACCACAAATATTCATTTCATATCCATACAATAATTCATTTAATTATTCAAAAAGTAAGTTCTAAATTAACATTATTCACCTCAGTGGGTGCTTATATTAATTTTAAGTATTATTCTATGTACTAATTTATTAATCCTCTTCCAAGTTTATTTATCTATATATACTAAAAATTATTCGTCGTAATATACCGCGCTTATAATTTACTTAAATTCAATAGTCCCCCGGAACTCAACCGACTAACAAAGTTTATATATATGAAATCAAATAATTCGAATCAAACAATAATGACTCACCGTTTTTTATTATATCCGCTGACGATGATGTGGCCACAGCATACGGGCAGGATTCTGGTGGAGTGCTTGATTCTGATGATTACTGAGTCGCACTGTTGGCTTATTTTATGTTATAAAAGAAAATTATTTGATTCTATACTATGCACTCTATTAAGTTGATGAGCTCGCGCCCCGCCCCCTTGCGCCCTTTATGGGTATATTCCGGTATCGGTATATATAGATATATATACCCGTACTACGGTATTCAAACGCAATCTTAACTCACTATTTTATGCCTTATGGGCCAAATCAAAAAAAATAAAGGGAAATCAGCAAAGTGGTGCAATTAATTAAATTAAATAAAAAAAATAAAAGTTAACACTGCCGGGAGGTGAACCCGGGACTGCTGCCGCAGCTCCCTTCTTGGGTGAGCGCTCAGCCTACTCAGCCAAAATTCAATTTGAGATCTCCTTGATCCTCGCAGAGTTTTCTTCAGTATCAAAATCCAATTATCCAAAAATAAGGAATTTTCACGAATTTACAGCTCACAGTTTTTTTTTGTAGGCAGCTTTGGTATACGTTGAGGCGACTACCAGGTTTGGTAATTACAACCAAAACCCACTGGTTCTGTAGGACTTTTACCTTTTTGGAAATAAATTAAATCAATTACAAACACCAGTCATTCACACCAACAATCTTTCAACATACCTTCCAATAAAACTCGCACTGTAATAAACCCCACAGAATATGTCCGCAATTCACACTTAAAAATCAGTCGTAAGCTTCATTAACAAATAAGAAAATAATTAAATTCAAATTAACTTCTCACGCAACAGAACAAAGACACTACCAATTAATGCAACCAGCGATCCTCACTTCTCGACAGTTTTCAAACCTTTGTTCAGCTAAAGCGGTTCAAAAAGATTTCAAACCGTCAACTTCTCCTCTACGGGTTTCCGTTGACGACAATCTTTAACGGAGGCGGGACTTACTCCCGTTTCCTGAGCTTTCTCTCACTGAACCGATTCACACATCAACTCAAAACAAACATATTGGGATCAAAGTAGTGTTGCCACTTTCCCACACTCAAAACAAACACTTTCGCAGTCAACTCTTCAGACAAGATTCATATTTCGTTACACAGGGCTTTGCAGTTCATTCTCAGTTTTCATCACCAATATTCCAGACACTCAACACTATACCCCACTATTCGCAAGTCAACCTCTTTAACACTCACCGTGCCTCACTATTCACCATTCGATTCACCAAGCATCGCCATTCACTAATCTCCAGTCCACCACAGTCTCCTGCTGACCTGTGTGTGATTTCGCACTCAGGTAACCTTATGGACACTGGAAAGTTTGTTTGTTGCTATTAGTTCTTTCCATGAAAACTGACACATGAAATTGCAAATAGAACCCACGATGTTGTTTATTTACATTTTTGTTGTTCTATCGCGAAGTGTTTTGTGACTATTCAAAAAATAGTGTGTCCAATTTCTTTTAATGCGGTAAGTAATCTTATTCTTCGTCTAATCAAGATATCTATTCCCTATTCAATCGTTCTCTTTTTACCAATATTTCAGACTGAACAACTTTAAAACGTGGGGCGGAACCCACTAAACCTAGCCGGGCTATGTATATCTGTGAACTTTTAGGACAAGTGCACACTCCTACACCTTTAAACGAAACATTCATGAGTTGCTGTATTAAGTAAGTATGCTCTCAAGTCCCTATATATGTCGTGTTTCTTAGGGATTATATCCTGTCATGTTTACTTTTGTCTTGCCTTTTAATTTACCCTACTGCCGTATGTCCTTGGCATGGAAAACCCCTACGGTCTTCCCACTTAGATCGTGCAACTCATACATGCAGTTGCCAACAATACGATGAACCCGAGCCTTCACAAATTTTGGAAGTAACTTGGCGTTCAGTCCCTGCGTAAACTTGCTTTGGGCAAAGTTTCGTCGAAACACCTCTTGCCCCACTTTAAACGATACTGGTCGTGATCGTGTATTGTACGTCTTTTGTGAGTTCTCGTGTGCTTTTCTTAAATTCTGTGTAATATTTTGACGGGTTAACACCAAATTCGTTTCTCGTGTACTAACTTCCATGTCTGGGTCAGTTAGTGCCGCTAAACTTCGTAGTATTTTGTAGCTTGACGCGTGATTAATCATCTTTTGACCGAAAAGTGCAAAGTACGGTTGACACCCAATCGATTCATGGTTGTCAGACCTCAGCACACACGCGATAAACGACAAATAGTTATCCCAACTATCTTGTTCCTCAGTTACAAATACACGAAGTTTACTAAGTACACTCCGATTCCCTCTTTCTGAGATATTCGCTTGGGGTGAATACAATGCGGTTTTGACGTGTTGCACTCCATAGCTCTCTAGAAATTTTCGAAACTCAGACGAAACGAATTGGTTTCCGTTGTCTGAGTGCATAAACTCCGGAGTGCCAAACGCATGAAAAATCTCAGTTTCAATATATTTAATAATATTTTTCGAAGTGGCTTTCGGAAGCGCTTTCAAAAAAACGTATTTGGTGAAGTGATCAACACAAATAAAAATAGTTGTATTGCCCTTTTTGGTGCGAGGATATGGGCCTAACAGGTCAACATACATCCTTTGCATCGGTCTTTCGGACACGATTTGCTTGGTCATGGGTGGACGCAGAACTTTATTCGGAGCTTTTACCATTTTGCATGTTTCACACTGCTCAACGAAAACTTTAATGTCTCTACCCATCTTTGGCCAGAAATACTTATCGCGTATCCGCAAATAGGTTTTGGAAAACCCACTATGACAGCTCAACTTGGAGTTATGAGCCATTTCCATCACTCCACGAGTTAATGTACTGGGTATCCACAACCGCCAAAGGGAATCTTCACTCTCCCCCGCTTCGCTACGGAACCTAACCCTTTTATATATAAAGTTATCGGATACCACGAGATCCGGTAGTGCGTCTTGATTTTTTTGAATGTTTTCCCGCAAACTTTTGTACTCTTCCGATTGGAACTCAGGTGAGTCTAAATCTACCTCGATAGCAATATCGTGTATGGAGATTTCCTCCATGTCCATCCGCGACAACGCATCTGGGACCACGTTTAGTGTACCTTTTCGATGCTCAATAGCGAAATTGAAGCCTTGAAGTTCAAGACTCCAACGAGCTAGTCTGCCTGTCAGATCTTTGAGTGACATCAGCCACTTCAAACTTGAATGGTCAGTTATGACCCGGAACGGCATCCCCTCCACGTAAGCTCTAAACTTACGGATACTCAACACCGCCGCGAGACACTCTTGCTCAGTGACGGTGTAGTTCTTCTGCGCTTTATTAAGTTTTTTTGACATGAAGGCTATGGGCTTTTCGTTACCATCATCATCCAATTGGAAAAGAACCCCTCCAACTCCCTCAGACGATGCATCACATTGGATGACAAAAGGCTTCTTGAAGTCAGCCTGAGACAACACTGGAGCCGAGGTAAGTGCCTGTTTCAATTTTTCAAATGCTTCCTTAGCTGGGAGCGACAATTCAAACTTTTTTTGTTTTTTTAGACAATCCGTCAATGGTGCTGCCAAATCCGAATAGTTCCGAATAAACCTTCGATACCAACCGGTAAGGCCTATAAATCTCCGCACTTGCCTAGCGGTCTTCGGTACTGGAAAGTTCACCATAGCAGAAATCTTTTCCGGGTTGGTTTTGAGAACCCCCTGGCCTACTATATACCCAAGAAACTTGACCTCGCGCATACAAAATTTCGATTTACTCAAATTGATTGTCAGATTTGCACGCCGTAAACACGCAGCCACCTCTGACAAAACTCGTAAATGCGTATCGAAATCTGGGGTACATATCAGAAGGTCATCCAAGTAAATAAAAACGTTTTGTCTTAAGCTTGCTGGGATCACCCGATCCATCAGACGGCACATTCTCTGGGCTGCATTACATAACCCGAATGGCATCACTCTGAATTGATACAGAGGCCGTCCAGGTACTGCAAATGCCGTCTTTTCCCTGGACAGTTCATCCAACGGGATTTGATAGAACGCCTCCGTGAGATCCAGAGCCGAAATGACAAACGTGTCCTCTAATCTGCTGATAATGCCTTCTACATGCGATAGTGGATAAGCATCTGCTTTAGTCTTACTGTTCAACTTACGACTATCCAAACACAATCGAAATTTCCCTGCAGACTTCTTAACTAACAACACTGGTGAGCACCAAGGTGAGTTACTCTCTTCTATAATCCCCATTTTTAACATGCGGTCTACTTCTTTATAGACTTCGACCTGACGTACCGGCGACAACGGATAGATCTTGCATTTCACGGGAACTGAATCACCTACATCTATAGTATGGGTTTCCAGATGAGTGTGCCCAAGACCTTGTTCCAGTGAATTCGGAAACTGCTTCTTCAGAGCCTCTAACCGTATGGTTTGAGCCGAGGTGAGTACCAATGGAGATTCTTTTTCGAACAACTCTTCCTTTCCCTCAGTACTATTTAAATTTAAATCTAGCTCTTCGACAGCGGGGAGTAAATTGAATTCTCGCCAAAAATTCATTCCCAAATATACCTTTTGTGTCAAGTTCGGGATCACATAAAAAGTTATGGTCTTTGTGACGCCGTCAAGGGTTGTTGGAATCTCACAAAAACCGATTATACCATGAGATTTCCCATCGGCCGTCTTGACAAAGTTTTTATAATGCGTCATCCGAATACCATTTCTAACCATGAACTCTTCACTATCTTTACCGATTACCGAAATCGATGCCCCACTGTCGAGTAACCCCAAGACTTGTTCACTTTTCAGCATGACACTCGCGTACATCCTTCCATCCGTCTCTGACGTTATAATTGTCTCTAAAATCATTTTCTGGTAGGCTTTCCTCTTCCGAAACCTTTCCCTACACTTTCCTATATGGGCACTTGCCACCCTCTTTCCCATTATTTTTTCCCTAGCTTGGTAATAATTCTTTTTTCTCTCGTGCAACGACTTTAGAGTACAAGTTTTCACCGGTAATCCCTCCGATGTCGAAACCTCACGTTGCAAGATTTTAACGGGAGCCTCTTTTGACTTTTGCTCAACCGTACCTACCGCCTCCACTTCTACTGACCTCTCTACTGGTGGTTCTGAAAGGAACGAATCTCCCCACCTCTTCGATCGTTCCCCTTCGAGTTTCCCTGATGCTTTCCACACTCAGGAGTACTAATATTTTTAGCCCCACACAGAAAACAGAACAATTTTCTCTCATGGGAGGGGCACTGGTAAAAGGAATGTCCCTGCTGGTCGCAATTCCAGCAAAGCAAGTTGGATGTCGGACGAGCGTATGGCTTGCTAACGGCCGCCACTTCCTCCTCTCGTTCTTCTTCTACTTCCGGCACCTCAATTTCACTAACTGTACGAGGCTGCCCCGCCTTTCTCGCTATGAAACGTTCCGCTTCCCTAGCCTTCTTTCTCAGCTGCTCCAGGTTATTTATTTCAGCAGCGAGCAGAATCTCACCCAACCTATCTTTCGAATTGCTTCTGACCACATCGATCAGCTTTTTCTCGTCAAACGGCTCGTTCAGTCGATCGTTCAAACGAACCACAGATTCATAAAAGTCGTCAAAAGATTCCTTAATTCCCTGCCTGCGGGTCAACAACCGCATGTAGAGCTCGACTTCACTCTCCTTTGAACCGAATTCCTTGTTCATGGCCGCTTTAATCTCCTCCAGATTCGCGCTTGGTTGCTTCCGCAAAAAAGCCCAAAGCCACTTCTCCGCTTTACCCACCAGCAACTTATGAAAGTTGGCGGCTATTTGCTGGTCAGAGTATGCCGAGGCAGATTGAAGCCTGTTGACCTTGAAAAGAAATTCTTTAACGTCCTCCAGGCCATCGAACCGAATGTTCCACCGATCCAAACGACAGTATTCAGATGCGCTCTGATAAGACCTCTCATTGGACCTAGTCGGTGAGATAGACTGTCGTGGTCTCGCAACCGGCGGTTCACGGAACGTTAAACCCAGATTCCGGTCCATAGGGACATCTGCCGAACTCTGTTGGCAGGGAATTGGAGAAGCTGTGGAGACATTGCTAACACGCTCCAGTTTATTCATGACCCCTGACATGAAAACTTCCATTTGTTGGAATAATCGTACCTGGTTGGAAGTCATACTCCTCTCAATGCGATTAGCCAACTCTTCCACCATGTTAGAATTTGTATCGCTTCCTCTTTCCCGACACACTCCCTCTGTTAACTGCCTCTGTCGGCCTTCGTTTTCTAAAAGACCCTGATTTGGTACACTCCCACTGGGCCTATTCGCTCCTTCCTCTTCTGACATAGTAGAACTGTCTTTTGAGTTCAGTTCTGAGAAACTCCAAGAGCGATCAAAACTAAACCGATTTATAGAATCCCTAAAACGTTGGTGAAATCTCTCAAAACGGGCTTCAGAGTTCTCTAACCACGCCTGGTAATCGTCTTGAAAAGATAACCTCCGATTACTCATCCCACGCGAACCTCGTACCACTTCGCCCTATCCTACCCTTAAGGCGTGTAAGGCAATCTATCCCCAATGTTCAACCACCCAGGGAAGACAGAATTGGAATTTCACTCTCTAATAAACAAAACAAACTCAACTTGATACCAACTCTCACACTTTCCAGCTCAAACACAATCAAGCCACGAATAAACACACTAACCTTTGTCGTACTAACACCTTAACTTTGACCTCCGCTGTAAACAGCTTCTAATTCTTCCTTTTCTTTCTCGACTTTTAGCGAACACAACTAAAATTACCAAAAAAAACTTCAACACACTGCACGAAATAACACTTTTTCATATACTGGCTCGGGGTGAGTTAACCAGAAGAAAATAAATGGACTATTGGACTTAAGAGATGGCAAAGTTCTATGAGCCAACTTCCCCAGAAAAAAACTGAGCAAGCTATAAATGAATTTATAAAACTACTGAAACTACTCTACATAATATTAAATTAAAAAAAAATGTTTATTTGTTACAGGACATCCACCAACCACAACGATCGGTAGATGACTCCGCAACTGTGCAGCAACAACAAATAACCAAAGGAACGGCTAAACTCCTAACCAAGTCTATACCGACTCTCCGGATTGATTTAGTAAGAAAAAACATCCTTTCGTTCAGACGAAAACATCAGCATCATACCAACATCTCGACTTGAACTCAAGTCTGCCTCTTGATCTGACTTCGCCAAAAACTCCTTCCATCGCAACAGCCATCGGGGCACTACACCAATGAACCGGACTTATGAAAATTGTCTTTGACACGTAACTATACTAGAATAAGTAATTCTAAGTTATCAAAACAAAACTGAAACTAACTAAAAAAAATAAAACAAAGCAAATGAAAGGCTCAAAATATAAAAAAAAACTGTTTCGCTGCACACTCCTGCCCTACAGGCAGGCCTCACGTTCATGGGCGCCATTTTGTTACGGGCCGTTTTTGGTCGTCGGGGTCGCGCTGGCATGCTTGTCCGGCTCCTGCTCGTCGATGGGCGTGGGACTTGACCCCCATAACCCGTATACAAAAAAATCATGCCAGACCTTGTTGCTAATTAGGTGTTGTTTTAGCATACGCGAGAAATCTCCTCAACCCACCCTACCATGTCACTGATCTCGCCTCAGTGACCCTTAATTTGCCATCTCCTATATCCTTCGGTCCATCTATACACTTCCACTCACCCCTTTATGCCTACACAACCTAGCAACTCATCCTAACAATCAAACCACAAATATTCATTTCATATCCATACAATAATTCATTTAATTATTCAAAAAGTAAGTTCTAAATTAACATTATTCACCTCAGTGGGTGCTTATATTAATTTTAAGTATTATTCTATGTACTAATTTATTAATCCTCTTCCAAGTTTATTTATCTATATATACTAAAAATTATTCGTCGTAATATACCGCGCTTATAATTTACTTAAATTCAATAGTCCCCCGGAACTCAACCGACTAACAAAGTTTATATATATGAAATCAAATAATTCGAATCAAACAATAATGACTCACCGTTTTTTATTATATCCGCTGACGATGATGTGGCCACAGCATACGGGCAGGATTCTGGTGGAGTGCTTGATTCTGATGATTACTGAGTCGCACTGTTGGCTTATTTTATGTTATAAAAGAAAATTATTTGATTCTATACTATGCACTCTATTAAGTTGATGAGCTCGCGCCCCGCCCCCTTGCGCCCTTTATGGGTATATTCCGGTATCGGTATATATAGATATATATACCCGTACTACGGTATTCAAACGCAATCTTAACTCACTATTTTATGCCTTATGGGCCAAATCAAAAAAAATAAAGGGAAATCAGCAAAGTGGTGCAATAAATTAAATTAAATAAAAAAAATAAAAGTTAACACTGCCGGGAGGTGAACCCGGGACTGCTGCCGCAGCTCCCTTCTTGGGTGAGCGCTCAGCCTACTCAGCCAAAATTCAATTTGAGATCTCCTTGATCCTCGCAGAGTTTTCTTCAGTATCAAAATCCAATTATCCAAAAATAAGGAATTTTCACGAATTTACAGCTCACAGTTTTTTTTTGTAGGCAGCTTTGGTATACGTTGAGGCGACTACCAGGTTTGGTAATTACAACCAAAACCCACTGGTTCTGTAGGACTTTTACCTTTTTGGAAATAAATTAAATCAATTACAAACACCAGTCATTCACACCAACAATCTTTCAACATACCTTCCAATAAAACTCGCACTGTAATAAACCCCACAGAATATGTCCGCAATTCACACTTAAAAATCAGTCGTAAGCTTCATTAACAAATAAGAAAATAATTAAATTCAAATTAACTTCTCACGCAACAGAACAAAGACACTACCAATTAATGCAACCAGCGATCCTCACTTCTCGACAGTTTTCAAACCTTTGTTCAGCTAAAGCGGTTCAAAAAGATTTCAAACCGTCAACTTCTCCTCTACGGGTTTCCGTTGACGACAATCTTTAACGGAGGCGGGACTTACTCCCGTTTCCTGAGCTTTCTCTCACTGAACCGATTCACACATCAACTCAAAACAAACATATTGGGATCAAAGTAGTGTTGCCACTTTCCCACACTCAAAACAAACACTTTCGCAGTCAACTCTTCAGACAAGATTCATATTTCGTTACATAACCTTCTTCTGTGTTTTAAGTAAAAAAGAATTTTAAGCTTTCTCCTTCGCAACGCTCTTGATAAATATTTTGCTGATTCAACTTTTTTGCGGAGCTCGGCATACTTATGTCGCTTTCCGTTGGTTTCACTCGGAGAAGCACTAATTTTTTAAAAGCCAATGGAACACCCAAAATTATTTCTATTCAGTTTAACGTAATTTCCTTTGTGTGAGTGAAACACCTATGGCTCTTAAAAAATATTCCTTGAAGAAAATTTTCTTTTTGACATTTGAGTAACATATGTTAATGCTTCTTGATTCGATTCTCACTTCAAACCGAGAAAAGGCTGTCACTCCTAAGAATCAAGAGCAGCAATCTTTTTGCACCAATAGTTTGAGAATGCTCCTGGACGCTCCTGGAAGGTTCTTTTCGTCAAATGGAAAGTGACATTAGAGTCAGGAAGATATAATTCCTTATTTTACCTTTTAATGCGATTATCTCAAAACCACTTTTTTGAAGCCTGAAACCGCGATAACTCAAAAACACTTCAGCCAGTTAATATAAAAACAAAGTAAGTTATCGTGGAGTTTTTATTTTTTCTGAATAAAACCGATTTTGAAGCCGATTTAAAGTCCAATTTTGGGGTGAAAATCGAACTTTTTTTTTTAAAATGGTCACCAAAAATTCAAAAATCGATACTTCTGAAAACCCAGCGAATACTTAACTGAAAAATATGTTATCTAACGATATCTATTTAAATTTTTTGTTTCAGATTTCAAGGTGAAATCTCGTTCACCGCAAAATAAAATATTTTTACATGTCTTTACTTGTTTATACATAAGTTCAGTTGTAATGAATATTTTGATGTGCGAAAAATTACAAAATATTATTCAAGCATGTATTAATATGAGTGCAAAAATTCGTATAAATGCATTTCATACTTTTCCTACAAAAAAAATTAAGAAAAATTGACTTTTTTTCGACGTTCCAAGTGCGACAGTGCCCTTAAGTTACATTCAACTTTATTTGCATTTAGAAACGAAAAATTGCCAACAGCTATTAGCATCTGCATTTTTTTTTAGCATCGGCATCAAGTACTTTCGTGCCTTGGTGTGATTGTAAGTTGTAACTTAAAATGTTGAAAACAGTGATTCTGAATTATCAGTTGATCCGAAATAAAACAGCGACGCAGCTAATGAGGAGGATTTGTCTGCAACGTTAGTAAATCACCCTTACTACAATAAACGTTGTATTAAAACACCAGTAAAATGGTAAAGCTCCTGTTGCCACTATTGTCGTTTAAGTGAAATAACTTTCTAATACGTCCACAGAATAGGACAAACAGCAATAATGCTTTTAAAACAGAAAGAACGAAATATATTCAAAGTAAGATATTTTTTTATGCAGGAACTGCAAGTCATAGACTTTTTACCTTTTCAGCAAAATTAAAACCCAAGACATCGAAGTTACGAAAGCTATTACAAGGTGTAAGCGTCAGCCTATGCCGAGCTCCGCAAAAAAGTTGAATCAACAAAATATTTATCAAGAGCGTAGCGAAGGAGAAAGCCTAAAATTCTTTTTTACTTAAAACACAGGAGAAGGTTACGAAGATATAAGTAACTTTCTTCGAGTTTTAAAAAAATTCTTAAAAAAAATAATAAAGTAGCACAAAACAGTTACTATCTGGTATCACTTTAATCTTTCTGATTAGCGGGGCTCACACTGTCCAATTTGTTTTTCAAGCATCGAGTTTGTCAAGCAAATTTGAAAGTGTGGCCGCTCATCAACAGGTTTGTCAAATTTGTTGGATGGTTATAAAATTTTTTTGATATTTTTGCAAGTTGGACAACAAGTTGGATGAGTGTTGACGCTAGTCGTCAAACTTGGAAAAAATTTCATTTCAAAAATGTTTTCAAGTAGTGCACATCGTACGGAAAGAATATTTTTCTTTGTTCAGTAGGTACATTGGAAGTGCACCTAGCAAGGAAAAAAATGTTTTTTCTTTGTTGGGCACATTGAAAATGGAATTTGTAATATTTACAGGTAGTGGACCTCGCACTGAAAATTTTTTTAGGCACATTGAAATAGGAATGAATTTACGATACTTTCAGGTAGTGGGCGTCGCAAGGAAAAATACTTTTTTCTTAATGGGCACATATCTACAAAATGCAAATTATGATAAATTGATAATATAAATAGTTTGGTGGCACCAAAATGCAATTATCATTTAATTACTATAAAGTAAAGGGTTGCTTTTGTTTATAGCTTATAATTTAAATTTAAGTTGAACTGACTCCAAGTAGAACTAGTCCAAGTGGTAAAAGTTAAATCTAAAGTGTTCATATCAGTTTATTAGATGGCTGTAACCTGAAATTGCGAGTTTTGGATTCTACAGAAGTTTGAAGTCTATAAAATTTTCCAGAGATATGGCATATAAAATGCGAAGAATACAAAAATATAACTAGAAAGTATATGGCCTATGAAACTCTGTTGGAAAAATGTGCACATCGCACTGAAAGAATATTTTTTCTTCGTTGTGCACATTTATGATGTTTTCAGGTAGTCCACCTCTTCTTTTGTTTTTTTTTTTTGCTTTTCTAAAATTTCATCCCTAAATTGCGCTGCTACTGCTATGTCCTTCATGGTTGAAAGTAAGACCAGAATGAAGTTGGACAACTTGTTTGATGAGTGTGGACGCTATGGGTTTTTTCCGTCCAACTTTTCATCCAACAAATTTGATAAACAAATTGGACAGTGTGGACGCCCGCCTCTATTGGTTATTCTTATTTCTATCATGTTTCTATACAACTCTAGATGGTCATAGCGAATTTGGATCTGTAAAATGGATGATAGCGAAAAGCTACTACATTGTTTTTCTATACAGCGCTAGATGGCCTACAACTAAAGCTACAAAAAAGCATTTTTTTCTGTTAAATGACTTGAGAGTTTTTTAAAAAATGCGGTGTAACACCGCATATTTTTTCACTCATACTGTATTTATACTTGAAAAGCTAATAAAAAGCATTCGATCCTGTCAAATGACTTGAGAGATTTCTTTAAAAAATGCGGTGTAACACGAACCTACTCGATTTATTTCCACTCGTTATTTAAAATGCGGTGTAGTGGTTATTCAAAAGTGCGGTGTAACACCACCTAAACGAACTACACCGTGGGTGCATTTAGACACGTCCATTAAAAAAAGCCTTTTTCTATTAAAAACAACGCGTCTCTAACTTTTTTTTAAGTTAAGGGAAAGA
This sequence comes from Melanostoma mellinum, assembly GCA_914767635.1. Classification (NCBI taxonomy): domain Eukaryota; kingdom Metazoa; phylum Arthropoda; class Insecta; order Diptera; family Syrphidae; genus Melanostoma; species Melanostoma mellinum. The sequence continues at coordinate 106,478,847 of OU612059.1, forward strand.
AAAAATCGAGAATTAAACACAAATAAACGAAAAAAACTCTTGCAAACTTATAGTTGACTTGAAAAAAGCATTTCAACTGCAGTCGAAGAATTCGGGAAACATGGCTTATGTATTTTTCAAAAAAAAAAAGGAAATATTTTACACCATTTCCTTTTTCAAATGAAATGCCTTTCCCCAAACCTCGAAATGTTTAAGAAATCAGTAGCAACATTTTAATGCCTTTAAGTCAATAGCGCAAATCTATAGTAATTTAAAATGAGATTTAGTGCCGGCACTAGTAGTAACTCAAAACGACTCTTGTATCATTAATTATAAGGCATGAAAAAGTGCCGATGGCAATCCTGCTCTTTATTTTCGTTGCCAAAAAAAAGTTTAAAAAGTGAATTTCATAGTGTTAGCTTTCAATTCCAACAAGTTCGCTCTGAATTTCAAACTTAAAACTTTGAAAACTAAAACGAACACTCACTAATTCAAATGAAACATTTTAAATTTCAAAGTCAGAAAAAAATCAGCCAGCCAGCAAGCGTTGCCAATCGCACATACGACGAAAAAATACCTATCTGGAAAGAATATGCCTTTTTCAAAAAAAAAAAAATGCTTCACCAAACTTTTATTAAGTAAGTTGAAACAAAAATTAAAAATTAAACACAAATAAACAGCAAAAACATTAACAAAAAAATACTTTGAACTGTAGCCGAGGAAAGTGGCGAACATAAAATAGTTTTAACCAATTTTTCAAGGAAATGAAACATTTTACAACCATCCAATTTTTCAATTGAAATGCCTTTCTCCAAAACTCTGAAATATTTATGACAATAGGATCAAAATTTATATTTCTTAAAATACTGAATTCTTATGCTGCTTAAAAGCATGCCATGCATGTGAAACGTGAGACTCTGTTTGTGAAATTAACTCACGTAAACATTGTCAGCCGTATCAACAACATTTTTCTCAGATGCATCTTCTTAACTGTTGATAAGTTAAGAGTAAATTAATTGTTGATAAGTTAAGAGTAGAGTGGAGTGGAGTGGAAAATCCAAACGCATCTTAACTTCAGTCGATTAAATACTTATTTATAACCTTTTCTCAATTAATCGGTTGTTATGTCAAGTAAGGTAGAGGCAAAACCGAAAACTGTTACTTTTAAATGGGTTTGAAGTTCATTTGAATTACATCTATGTTTGGTCGAAAAACGATAAGACACCTTTAAATGCCGAGTTTGGCTTTTAAGTTTACAGACCTTTTAGCAAGATTATACTTGAATGCGAAAATTGGTTATAAATACCGATTTCAATTTGAGTATTAATTAAAAATGTCTAAAAAACAATCAATGATTAAGATTTCTCTATAAATACGCCTGTGTGTGTATATGCTTAAAACAAAATAAAAACTTGATTTTTGATTAATTTGACAGACAATATTGACATATGCAAATTCGAGAATGACTGATTGGCCATGCATATGTGTCGAATCGATTCAAAACTGTCCTATTTTAACATATCTATTTTTCATTTTACAGCAGAAATAGATCTGTTTTGAAAACAACATTATTTAAAAAGTTATTCCTCGATTTCAATTTCCTATGCATTTCAGAATCAAAACGGTTCTTTCTAATTTTGTTTCTGCACTCCTTTTTCTTTTTTCTTCTTATTCATGAATGAATCGAATAAACTCGCGCATAAGTTTTTCAACGGAATTCAAAATTATAGAGCACGCATAACTCGCAGCCAGTTGAAATGAAGAAAAAGATGACTTGAAAAAAATTTTGCCTCAACCGATAAAATAATGCATAAAAGGCGTAAAAAGCCTCAGTTGGCAGCGCTGCGATCAACTCTATTTTGTGCCTGCATCTGTGTCTGTGTTTTGTTCTCCTTTGCTTTCCGTCTCATTGGCAAAAAAAAATTAAAGTGAATTTCAAAGTGTTAGCTTTCAATTCTAAAGTAATCGCACTAAATTGTAAAGTCTGAACTTTGAATATTAAAACGAACACTCACAAATTCAAATGAAATAATTTGAACTTTGAAGTGTTAAAATACAAAACTTTGAAACTTAAAACGAACGCTTTCATATTAAAATGAAACACTTTAAATTTCAAAGTCAGCCTGCAGCTGTTTCTCTCGTCGCGTAGTCATTGATCATTGTTCAATCGTCATGTTCTGTTCGTTGAATTCAGTTTATGGTTAGTTGTCGCGGAGAAAATTTTTATAAGTGGAAGTGTTGTATGGATACTTTTTATTTTTGTGCGTCGTGCAAATAAAATTCAAGTTTTACTTGAAACAAAATAAAAACTCAAAAAACTACTGTTTCAAAGTTCTGTGCAAGGAGTTCAAGAAACGAAAAAAAATTAATGAGAGGTGAGTACCTAAATTTTTTACATATATATTTTATTTTTTAATTTCGTTCATGATATTTTGTGTATCATATATATATATTGTAAACGAGAAAACCAGATTGGCGCCAGATCGTATGTTGTGAGTCAGCTGTTGTTTCGGATAGCTGAGTATACCAAAAATGTATCTCAAAATAAGTGTTTATTGAATATAATCATCACCCCTGTTCTGATTTTCGATCAAAGCCAAATCCGTACGAATTCAAAAAAATGTTCAGAGCTGTGAAGAAATTTTTTGAATTCGTACGATTTATTATGATTTATTTTGCGATAGACATATGTGCTTCTTTCAGGAATTTTATTGCTTTTGATTGAACGCCTGCAAATCGTCAGGAGGCGAATTAAATGAAAAAGAAGATATATTGGGTGATGTCACCTGAGGTCAGTCCTGTCTTACATTGAAAACGATTACTGAATTCTGAAGTGGCCTGGGGCCTGTCTAGTTTAGAATTAGAGTTGCACTTCAATTAGTTTTAATATTTCTCTTTAGACAGTTAATGGCTACGTTCCAAGTAATTCAGATTTTCATACTTTCAGTTTAAGATTTTCAGATTTTCGAGGAACGATCATCTAATTTTATAGTCAGATTTAAATGGTTACCGGATTCACCTTTCAATTTTACATGGACAGTCCTAGTTAAATTATATTAAAACTATTTTGTCATGTAGGTTTATCTCCTCAATATAACAGCTCAAAACACTCAATTAGATTTTCATCCACTTTTTCTTGTCTGAAAATCTGAAACTGAATTTAATAGCTCATCAACTGAAAATCTAACTTTCTGACCAATCAGAGGCCGAAAAAGTTAGTTTTATAACATTCTAATTGCCTTGGAACGTAGACAATGTAGGTACCTTAAAAAAAGTATTGAATTTCGTAATTCAAGCTTTCCAAATGTTCAGAAAAGCCGAACAATCAGTTAATTAGTTGAATAATGTTTTTTTTTTTTTTTGAAGAACATTTAGAATGCTAAAGGACTGGCTTCTGGTGCCATCACCTTTCTATAAATGCTGTATTTTTGAAACTTATTTCTTTGTTTTTTTTTTATCCTGTGAGGATAATATGAGATATCTTTAAACATTATGTTCGTAGCTGCTTAAACTGATATTCATTCGTATAACATTGCTAGTAATAATATTAATTTCTGCTTCATTAAGGGGTAATAAATATCAATAGCTCAAAATGACTGAAGAAAGGGAAGCATTTGATTTCGACGAAATATTATCCAATGGGGTGAATTTAATAGATCAACCAAACATAGAATACATTTATACCGAAAGTACACCGGAAGAAGTGAGTAGCGATGATATTAAACTGAAAACATTACTACATCATTTTGAATTAGAAGAGTGTTTAAGTTTCATTTATTATTTTATTTCAACAACTTGTACGTCCAAGAATTTAATACTTTTATTTTTCATTCATAATTTCATCTTGCAACTTGCATGTGCAAGAATTCAATACTTTTGTTTGTTCACCTAGTAACGAGAGCCACTGTGTGAACCATTGCCCCTACAACTTGTCAGACGCAATAAGAAACTTGCGTATTTTTGTTGGCACGTTTTGTTTAGTTTGCGATTCCCACGTATTGACTGGAACTCATAATCAACATGGTTCACACAGTAGCTCTCCCAAAATATTTTCTGTACCTATAGCTAGTTAAGAATAAAATCATTACCTATCTAACATTAAATGAAAACAGTCGTGTTTATCTTGAGTGGTTTCGTCTAAAACATTTTAATCATTTCGTGTTTATCTTGAGTGGTTTCGTCTGAAACATTTTAAACATTGGCGACCGTGACAGGACTTGCTAAAAAAAGTTTAAGTAGCCTGTATCAGTTTGTGTGTTATTTAAATAAAAAGGAAGGTGCAAGTGCAAGTGTAATTATCCGCGTAAAAAGAAATACCAAAATTAAAAAAAAAATGGCTTATTCTAAAGAAAACCACACCATCGATGAGATTGCCGATCAGCAAGAGCAAGTGGGCGAATCCATCTGCACCATAGTCCGGAACTATAACAAGGATAGTTCAACCAGGAAGACGCTGGAATACCTAAATAAGAAGAAGGCGCAACTAGAACCTCTCTGGGAACAATTCGACCAGAATGATTCGATTCTGCGAGAGAGGTTCTCAGAACACATGAATCATCCCTATTTCGAAAAGGATTATTTCGAAATGGTACGAAAAGCAGCAGAAGGCTTGACTGCCGACATTTATTCGAGAATAGAAGATCTTAAACAACATGAGACTCCAAACCAAGGTAATCTTCAGATGTGGATACAAGGTTCAGGAGGAGTAAAACCACTCAGGGAGAAACCTGCAGATGAAGTTTCTGGAGTTGGTAAGCAACAAGGTGCAATTCCCAAACCCAAGAAGGGGATTGTTACAAATTCTAATCAAGAGTCAACCTTTCCTGGCGCGCCAATGAACTCCAAGGCACGATATATGTTGTTGACTAATATATTAAAAAGGTCAATTATCAAGATTCACGGGCAGTCAGCCATGAATAATACTCAACAATTCTCCCAAATAAAGGCAAGAAGTTTGGAGCAGAATTGGGAGGAGATTGCAAATCTATATCGTAAGATGGACCAGGAGTTGACTACGGTGGAAGTAGAAGAATACTTCAATCTGCAAGAGAGCGTTGAGGAGACGTTACTTAAGCTTTTCATGGACATTCCAGCAGTGCAAGAAAGTGGAGGTGGTCCAAGGCCGCCGAATGTAATGATGAAGCTTCCCAAAATCGAGCTGCCTAAATTTGACGGTGAATATTTTAATTGGTTGCAGTTTCATGACCTGTTCAAACAAATGATCCATGATCAGCCAATACCGCCGGCACAAAAATTATATTTTTTGAGGGCAAATGTGACTGGAAAGGCCCTGGATTTGATACAAAACTTCAAGCCAACAGACAGTAACTACGAGGTAGCTTGGGGAGTACTAGTTGAATGCTTCAACAACAAAAGATTGCTATTGACTGCTCAACTAAACAAGCTGCTAACACAGTCAATTACAACATCGACGATTTCAAGCTTAAGAAAGCTTCACGACATTACAAAAGAGTGTTTACAAGTTATAACAAATATGAATTATGATATCGCAAGCTGGGACCCAATAGTGGTACATCTTCTGCTGCAAAAACTCGACAAGGAGAGCAGAGAAAGGTTTGAGTTCGTGTTAAAAGATCCGAGAAACAGTCCCACCATCCAAGAGTTCCTGACGTTTGTTGAGTCCCGATTCCAAACACTCGAAGCAATCAACTCCCGAGACGAAAAAAGAAAGTTCCAGAGCCTAGAGGTCACCACTAGCAGCCACAATGGACGGAAGTCAATAGCCCCCAAGATGGATCTGGATAAGACACTGAATTGCCTATTTTGCAACTCTGGTAAGCATGGGATTTACAATTGTATTAAATTCTTGTCACTTTCAGGTTCGGACCGAGGAAAGGCTGTTCACAGGCTGATGTTATGCAGAAACTGTTTAAAGAAGGGCCACTACTCCCAATCATGCTCATCTCGAAAGTGCCAAAAATGCAACATGCCACACAACACACTACTTCACTTGCAGAAGCAGCAGCAAAACTCACCAAGTACGCATCAGCTGGGTGAGAAGGGTAGTTCACAACCAACACTTCAAGCTGTCAATGCAGCAGCAGGAACACACTTCAAGAAACGTCATGTCTATTTAGCAACGGCAGTGGTCAATGTGATCTCATCACACGGTACACGAATCCCGTGCAGAGCGCTTTTTGATTCTGGATCACAACTGAATTTTGTAACAACATCGTTACTACAGCAGCTAGGAATCAAGAAACATTACAAGGACACATCAATCTGTGGAATAGGTGGCAATGAATGCAGATCTGTGTTTGCGGCCACAATAAAATTGGAATCTAGGACGTCAACCTATCAAACAAGAATAGAAGCGAACCTCATGCCTCGAATAAGTGATTACCAGTGTAGTCAAAAAAAAAACGACGTCTCAGTGTGGAAGATTCCATCTTACATCGAACTGGCTGATCCATCTTTCTGCAAGTCCAAGCAAATCGACATGCTATTGGGAGCCGAACTATTCTTTGATCTGTTTCTACCAGGAGAACATAGAGTTTCGAACGATCTACCAATCTTACGAAAAACAGTTCTAGGATGGATAGTAGCCGGAAGTGCTCCAGCTTCAAATTCATGTGCTCATTGTCACATAGTTACAAAGCCATCGTTAACATCGTTGGATAAACTCGTTCGCTCTTTCTGGGAAACAGAAAGCCATGACACTCCAACTAACACCCAGAGCGAAGAAGAACATCAGTGCGAAGAACATTTCCAGAAATACACAGTGCAAAATTCTGAAGGTAAATTTGTTGTTAAATTACCATTTAAAGACGATCCTACCATAGCATTAGGTGACTCTCTTCAAGTTGCAAGAAAAAGGTTTATTTCATTAGAAAACAAGTTGAGCAAGGATGAAACGTTAAAAATATCTTACATCAACTTCATGGAGGAATATAAGACATTGGGTCACATGACGCCAATTAACAAGGACAATATTCCAAAGAGGCACTACGTCATACCTCATCACTGCGTGATGAAACCCGAAAGCTCGTCAACGAAACTTAGAGTAGTTTTTGATGCATCAGCCAAGACTACTTCTGGTCACTCACTAAATGATATACTCATGGTAGGCCCAACTGTTCAACCAGATCTATTTTCAATAGTTCTAAAATTCAGGATGCACAGGTATGTTTTTACAGCAGATATAACAAAGATGTATCGCCAGGTCTTAATGCACGAGGATGATCGAGCATTACAACTTATCTTCTGGAGATCAAGAAATGATGAGCCATTACAGCTGCACAAATTAAACACCGTCACGTATGGGACCGCATCGGCTTCCTACCTAGCAACTAGATGTCTAGTTAAATTAGCAGAAGATAATCAAGATTCATTCTTTAGAGCATCACAAGCCGTTAAAAACAATGTATACGTGGATGATTGCCTGGCTGGTTCAGAGACTATTGATGACACTTATGAGTTGCTTAATGAGGTAATTTGTCTACTCAAGGCAGGCAATTTTGAATTGAAAAAATTTTGTTCAATCATCCTATGATTTTAAAGGGAATTCCTGAAGAAGATAAAGAGAAACTAGTAACACTTCATCAATCTGAGATAGTAAAAACATTAGGACTAATATGGGATCCCTCTCAAGATGTCTTTGATTTCAGCTTCAATGACGAAAAAGTAAACAAAATATCCACACAAATAACAAAACGAACAGTTTTGGCCGATCTTGCCAGACTTTTTGATCCTCTTGGCCTGCTTGGACCCCTGATTGTCATTGAAAAGGCTCAAAAGTGGATTAAATACATTGGACAGTTCTCCCTAATGAGCAATATAAGCATTCCACGATACGTTCTTCTTCCTTCTGCCAAGACAATTGAACTTCATGCTATCTCCGATAGCAGTTTAAGTGCCTTTGGATCATGCGTTTACTTACGTTCAATCGATGAAAGAAATCAAACATTGTGCCAACTGCTTTGTTCAAAATCAAGAGTTGTTCCACTGAAAATTGTCAGCATAGCCCGCCTGGAACTACAAGCAGCAGTACTTATGGTGGAGCTGGTGGATAGGATAATTCAAATACTTCCAAAGAAAATTGACAAGGTATGTTTTTATACAGATTCTACCACCGTGCTGGCCTGGCTTAAATCACCATCCTACACTTGGGAAACTTTTGTAGCAAATAGAGTTGCAAAAATTCAATCACTCTCAGAGTTTCATCAATGGCAATTCATAAAGGGCCATTTAAATCCAGCGGATTTGGTATCGAGAGGATCAAATTTATCAGGACTATTCAAATCATCAGTATGGTTCAAAGGTCCAGAGTTTCTTCAAAATCGAGAAATCGATCAATTTGAGGAATGCGAATATCCTGACGTAGTCCCAGAACGACGTAGGAAAAAATCGGTGCTGTCGGCAACAATTCAAAACGATCTAAGCTTAATCGAAAATATCAATTATAGGAGATCATTTTTTACATTGAGAAAAATATTTGCATTCTGTTTCAGATTTTACTATAATTGCAGAAAACCAAATGAACTAAGAAACACAGGCCAGCTAACAACTGAAGAATTAAGAGAAGGAACGCGATGGATTCTTGTTTACACGCAAAGAGTCTCATTCCCTGACGAATACCGTGCGTTAGAAGGAAAAAGGCTTGTACATAGAAATTCATCTATAGTTTCTCTTGCTCCATATTTTGATGAAAGAACAAAACTGATCCGAGTTGGGGGAAGGTTGACAAATGCCAAGATCTCTTCAGACTCTAAGCATCAAATTTTAATTCCAAAAAACAATACAGTAACTAAATTAATATTAACATATCTTCATTTCAAGCACATGCACGCCGCACATAGAGCGTTAATAGCCATCTCTCGACAACAATACTGGATCTTAGGTGTTGGACATGCAGCTCGACAAGTAATTTGCAGATGCATCATATGCTTTAGAACAAAGCCAAAATTCATCAATCAGGTGATGGGAAACATGCCTGTGGGAAGGGTGAATTCAGCAAGACCATTTTATTATGCTGGGGTGGACTTTTGCGGTCCCATAAAAACTCACTACAAGGTCAGAGGTAAGACTCCTACAAAGTCATATTTAGCTATTTTCGTTTGTTTCTCTACTAAAGCCATACACATAGAGGTGGTAGGAGATTTATCTTCTCAATCATTCATATATGCTCTAAAACGATTTATAGCACGGCGAGGACTCTGCCACACAATATTTAGCGACAATGCAACGAACTTTGTTGGTGCCAAGAATGAATTAGCAGAGCTAACAAAGAATTCAATTCCAGTAGAATGCAAGCGGCAATACAGACACATTGCCTCGAGGAAGGAATAACTTGGAAAAACATTCCGCCACGTTCACCTCATTTTGGAGGCCTTTGGGAGGCTGCCGTAAAATCTGCAAAGTCCCTACTCGTTCGTCACTTAGGTGAAGCTTCACTTACGTACAAAGAATTGCTAACTGTTGTCATACAAATCGAAGCTATATTGAATTCTCGACCTTTGACACCATTATCATCTGATCCAAACGACCTGGAAGCTCTTACACCCGGTCACTTCTTAATAGGAAGTCCTCTTACAGCAATGGCAGAACCAGATGTAACAAACTGCGAAATGAATAGCCTAAATAAATTCCGGCGAATTCAACATATTCAACAGCACTTCTGGAAAAGGTGGTCAGATGAGTATTTACATCTTCTGCAGCAAAGATTTAAGTGGAAGACTGAATCAAACAACCTCAAGCCTGACACCTTGGTGCTTATCAAAGAAGAAAATATTCCTCCAATGCGCTGGAAACTAGGACGTGTGATTGAAATCTTCAAGGGAAGTGATGATAAAGTACGCGTAGCTAATGTTAGAACTCAAACCGGTACGTACAAAAGAGCAATACATAATCTTTGCCCACTTCCAATAAATGAACCGGAGATTGATAACAAAAATACAGATTGCTCCAGTGTTGAACCAACTAGAAGCACGAGTCGTTTAAGACCTAGAAAAGCAAAAAAATTGACATTGCTTTCGGTTTTACTTGTAACACTTATAATGAAACCTGCATTCTTAGGTCAGACTTTGACACAGGAACAAGTAAATATCAAGAAACTTGATGATGGTGTTGGCATGTACTTTGAAGATATTGGCAGGATTCGCACGGTAAACACGTACTGGAAAATTTTTGTATTTTACAATTTGACAACGTACTGGCAAGAATTCAATGAGCTTAAAGCATATGTCAACAGAATGCAAGATATAAGCACAGAAGCTCCTGCTATTCAAATGTATTACAAGCCAATAATAGACACACTACGAAACAGAATCGCAGTAATCGAACACAACAATGAGTTGCTTCAAAATTATCATGCACCAAAATATGAAAAAACAAGGATGGCAAGATCACCATTTGACATTGTAGGAACTCTGGCACACAGTTTGTTTGGTATCCTTGACCAAGAAAGTGCAGACAACATTCAGGGTCAAATCAACAATGCCTTCAAGAATGAAAATCATTTGATTGAGCTTTTGAGAAAACAAAGTTCAATTGCAGATGCTACGTCAAATATTTTAAAACGTGATCACATTCAAGTACAGGATCAATTTAAAGCTTTAAATGAACATCTCCAAAAGACTTTTGCAATCATCAACGAGAAACAAAAGACTAATGGGATAAAGCAGAACCTCGGAGCATTGACCTCTTATCTAATTCTTGTTCTCACAAATTTCGAGCATATACAAGAAATGCTTTTAGATGTTCTTTTGGATTTAAATCACGGAAAAATTAATCCACAACTAATTACACCCAAACAATTAAGTGAGCAGTTGCAGCTTGTAGGGAATAATTTACCTTCCTATTTATCATTGCCAGAAGGTTCAGTTACTGATATGTATAAAATCTCAACAGTGAAAGGTCGGTACTTAAATGATTCAATTGTGTTTGAAATGCTATTGCCATTGGCGGACTCAGAAGAATTTCAACTTTTTAATCTTATTCCCATTCCTATTATTCACAGAAACAAAACCTTTATAGTAAAAACATCTGCGCCATATCTAGCTGTGTTATTACCTAGACCTAGAGATAAACATTTTTTATTGAGTGATCTCGAGCTGGGAGCATGCAAACGAATGACGTCAACCAACTACATGTGTAATCTAGTTCATCCTACTAACATCCAACAAGGAACTTTGGAGGTCTGCGAAATGGTTTTACTAAATCATAAAGAAGAGAGTTTCAACAAATGTACCTTGAGGGAAACGCAGTCACAAAACGTATGGAAAGCACTCAAGTTTTCAAACAGTTGGATTTTCTCTATTCCATCAAAGGTTTCTGGCCATCTGATTTGCAACGATGTAAGTACAGCTATTAATTTATATGGAAACGGTGTTCTGGAGTTCAAGAAAACTTGTGTTCTTCAACTGCCCAATGTAATCATCAAAGGTAAAATGAATTATGAGAGCAAAATAACTTCACCATTTATTCCGAGATTAAATACAAGTAGCTGGAACATAACTATAAGCCAAGGAAAAACAGCAAATACAACAGATATGAAAATACAGGATCGCATTGACCAATCCGAGTTTGAGAGCTTGAAGTCCAAAATCAGAGAAGTAATTGAACATTCTAAGAAACTGCCTGCCCCCACTACTGACATCAACGCCCATGACTATCATCACTATGGAAGCAGTTTGTTGTTATTGGCATGCATGATTGGGATCTTCATCATTTTTTTTCGTCGCACAAAAAGACCAACCCCTCGGCCAAGAAACTTCGAGGTCAACATTTAAGATTAAGCTATATTTATTTTAAAGTTCAAATTTAGAGAGTTAAGAAGCCTCAAAAGGGGGAGTATGTTTAAGTTTCATTTACTATTTTATTTCAACAACTTGTACGTCCAAGAATTTAATACTTTTATTTTTCATTCATAATTTCATCTTGCAACTTGCATGTGCAAGAATTCAATACTTTTGTTTGTTCACCAAGTAACGAGAGCCACTGTGTGAACCATTGCCCCTACAACTTGCCAGACGCAATAAGAAACTTGCGTATTTTTGTTGGCACGTTTTGTTTAGTTTGCGATTCCCATGTATTGACTGGAACTTATAATCAACATGGTTCACACAGTAGCTCTCCCAAAATATTTTCTGTACCTATAGCTAGTTAAGAATAAAATCATTACCTATCTAACATTAAATGAAAACAGTCGTGTTTATCTTGAGTGGTTTCGTCTAAAACATTTTAATCATTTCGTGTTTATCTTGAGTGGTTTCGTCTGAAACATTTTAAACAAAGAGCTTTACACTGTTTTAAAGGGTAAGTCTTTTACATATAAATCAATTATAATCCATGAACGCAATTTTGTCTATTCTAAGAATTTGAATTTGAAAAATTTGAATTATTTATCGTAGATTCCTATAGACTTGAAACAGTTTTCTTAAAACATCTACAGATGTTTATTAATCTTTCACAGTCTTCCTTCCGTACCTAACACATATTTTAGAAAATTCAATTCTGTCAGAATCTTTCATTCGCGTGAGTTTTTTACATAATTCTTCTGAAACGATTGACGGTGCTTATTTTTGAAATGATCAAGAAATTTTTGTGAAACTCGTTTTGAACCCCTTCCATGCGCGTTTCATCTGCCTTAAGAACAGTCTTTCGGTTCACAGAATCAAAATGCTCACGTGAAATGTTTTCAGAATAGGGTTTTGTCGTTTACCAAAAGCATGTCTCTGCTTCAGACCATTGAAATTGACAGATTAGGAGTGATTGTCTAAGGTGATGAAGCCAGTAGTCAGCCACTTACCAGAAACAAGAATAATGTCGATTTCCTTTGGTACAGAAAAGATTAATCTGTGATAGATTTTGACATAAAAGCCATTTCCTTTGGTACGCAAACCGACTTTTTTTTAATCTGAGAGTAATGCGAGACTAATTTTTTGAATCTCGATTCAAAGCAAGATTAGATCACGATTGCACACACTTTCATTCACACCAACACAAATCATTCACGTCTTCCTGACAAATATTGAATGAATTATTGTAAGATTTTTGTATCACTCTTGTCTAGATGCTCGAATCACTTTCAAGAACTTAAAATATCTAAGAGAATATGACATTAAAGAAGTGGTAAAACCAGTAGGGTTGCGGGCCGAGTTTCGAGAGAAGCTGTTTCGATATATAAAATCTGAGGTAAAAAGAATATGAAATGGATTTATATGAGCAGCTTATTATTTATATTGATTTTAGAACCTACTTGAGGCGGAAACTGTAAGCAACAACTCTAAGGTGATGCGATGGCTGGACAGAGATCGGTTAGCTGATTCGCCTTCTTCCTCGAATCCACCTGGTATTGTAACTTTTAAAATACAGGCAAGTGTTTAAGAAATGACTATTTTTGTTAATTTTGTTTTACGTAAGTTTTCTATGTATTCACCAGCCACTTTCTACATTATTACAACAAAGCGCAAAAGGACAAATGATAATCAGTTATTATTCTGAAAATTCTACTCTCACGAAAGACTTACGAGATGATTTAATTAACATAATTTTAGAGGAAATCGTGAAACGAGAAACCAAATTAAGACCTGAAGATTTTCTAAAAATTGTTGAAGAGATAATTTCAAATTTTCCAAACAAAAAACGACATCAGGTAAACAAGTTATAAATATAGATATAATACTTCTTTTGTTAACTATATATCCTTAAACAATGAAGCAATTTTACTTCATTCCGAGACATAATAAGAAAAACCCTGCTGTGAAACTGTATTCCAAATATTTCAATTTGAAAACCAAAAGACGTAAGCTACATACGTCAAGTCAGTCCCTGAATACACTTGAAGAGCTGGAACCAATTGAACCTGTAAAAGACGTGGAAATAGACGAGTCTATTTCAGTTTCCCTCAAAGCCACTTTAAAACGAGACTGCAGCAATTGGAACGAAACCCTCGACAAATGGGAGAAAACTTTTTCTCTGCGACAAGCAGATTTTAAAAAACTATCAAAGATTGACTTCTTATTGGAATGGCCGTGATATAGCGATTCAAGAGCATCATCTTTGGTAATTTTTTTTTTCCATTAATTTCAAAAGTCAATTTCACTAATTTTCTTTTGCAATTTAATTTGATTTCTTAATGTTTTCTTTTATTTCAGATAGATGTTGATTTTAAGTTGATGCATCCGGGGAAGGCCCACTTGTTAAAAAGTAAATGGGACACTTTTAAGAAAAACATCATAAAATTTTACGAAAATAACATCCGCAATCCCCAGTCGAAGACCTTACTTCAAGAAGCAAAAAGAACAAAAAAAATTGGTGAGTTTAAAACATAAAAATGCTTTCTTTGATAGATCTTAGCAATCTTTTTTTTCGTTGTTTCAAACTATAAAATTTTACTTTTTCTTCCTTTTTCAGACTGTGAGGACTATTTACTAACAATTTTGCTAAACTCAGTTCTACTTCCGTCAGCAAGGTTGAAGTCATTGGATGGATCCACCAAACGAAAGGTCACAATCAGTGATGCTAATGAAAGCTTCGTACTAGAAGTTTCTTCAGCTGGAGAAATTCAAATTAAAAGTAATGAACTGATAAGCAAGTACCACAATCTTAAGAATACTTTACAACCATTTATTATAGTGGAAGGATATACTCCTGAGCACTTAAGATCGTTTTATACGTGTTTTGATAAAACTATTTATAAGTTTGATAACTTTTTAGAAAGCCTAGATACTTGTTTTAAAATTTTTCAAGTTTTTGATTTAAAATATCCACAAGCATGCGAGGCTCCGTGGGTTTTTATCCAACAAGTACGAAGTACGATTGTAAAAATGCAAATTTAAGCATGATTACAAGCTATTTGCAAGAAAGCGTACAGATAGAAGATGTTTTAACATCCTCTACACAATGATGAGTGATAAAATATTTCCTCATTTAAAACTCCTATGATTTTTATAAGTCTTGCTATCCGATGAGTGATAAAATATTTCCTCATTTAAAACTCCTATGATTTTTGTAAGTCTTGCTATCCGATGAGTGATAAAATATTTCCTCATTTAAAACTCCTATGATTTTTATAAGTCCTGCTATCCGATGAGTGATAAAATATTTCCTCATTTAAAACTCCTCTAAGATATTTATTAGTCTTGCTATCCGATGAGCGATAAAATATTTCCTCATTTAAAACTCCTAAATTTTAAGTCCTATAAGTCTTGCTGTCTGATTTACAGTGCTCCCCGGTTAATTGCGTCACCTTAAATGCACAACTTTAGACGCATTTAACAGGGGAACGCAATTAAAAGAATCCCGCTTAATTGATCTGCTGTCCCATTTAGAAAAACCCCGCTTAATTGAAATGAAAACGCAATATAGCGATTTTTTTTACGACTTTGGCAAGAAAGTCAAGAAGAACCTTTTTAACCCATTTAAGCCCTGCGATGCCAAATGGCATCACAAAAGAAACTGAAATATATCCGTTATTTTTTCCAATTCTTTTGACCCGGTTGATCTAATTCCATTATTTTCTTATCAGATGAGTATTTAAGAAGTGTTATTTTCAACATTAATTGTTTGAAAGTGATTCAGTGAAGTGTAAGCTAATTTTTAAAATGGAGCAATATGTGGATCTAAAGTCTCTGCGAAAATCGCTTGCGTAAGTAACCAAAACTTGCATCTACGGTATCATTTTTCATTATTTTATTATCTAAATATATTATTTCACCTAACACAAGATAAAAATTTCGAGTATATTGATTTTTGTGTCGTGAGGAAGACCAAATTTATGAGTGATGCCGTATGGCATCACTGGGCCGATATGGATGTGCTACTATTTTGCATGTTTTGTATGAGAATTTATAGGTATTATTCCAATAAATCTTTGCAGACCTATATTTTCGCTGCAGGATGCACTGGATATCTTATTTTCGGATGCACCTGAGAGCAATGCTCCTGTTGATATTTATATCGAACCTCCTGAACCTTGTGTTCTCACTGATGAAGAGTCCGGCAACGAGGAAGATGAGGTCCAGGACATTCGACACTTACCTGGAAAACAATTGCTAGCCCCAGCGGAAATACATTTTGCTAACCAAATAGTCGGTGGCACGGATGAAATTATCCAAACAGAATTTCATCAACATCAACATCAAAACCGGCGCAAAATCTATCTGATCAGAGCTCAAAATGGTTGAGAACTCGGATGGAGAAAAAGGAAACGGGACTGACTTCCTCGTGGGTAGAAGGTGATTTTGAAAACTCGGAAAGCACCGAATTTCCGCTCCCAGATTATGAAGGCTATAAAAACAAAACACCAACTGATGTTTTCGAGGAGTTTTTCGATGAAAAAATATGGGAGCATTTACGAGAAGAAACACAAAAATACATGTGTCAAAAAAATGTAACTGATGTTGCTCCCATAACAGTCGAAGAACTCAAATGTTTTGTTGGAATTTTAATTTTAAGTGGCTATAATGTTCTGCCTTCCTGTCGTCATTATTGGGATCAGAAGTCTGACATGTATAATGAAATGGTCAGCAACGCTATGCGCCGAAATAGATTTTTATCCATTTTGAAATATATACACTGTGCTGAAAATGATACGGATTTTGATTCTTCCGACAATGTGTGGAAGCTGCGTTCACTAATCAACACCGTCCAAAAAAAGTGTATGACACATTTCGTGCCGAGTCAAGATATTGATTATGACGAAAGTATGATCAAGTATTTTGGCAGACATCCAATGAAGCAATTCATCAGAGGTAAGCCAATCAGATTCGGATTCAAAGCCTGGTGTGACGACGGGTACCTGGTAAATTTTGAAATCTATCAAGGAAAATTACAGAAGGTTGATCCAATACATGCATCTTTGTTTGGAACAGCAGCCGCACCTCTGACGAAGATGCTTGCACAATTACCAAACAGTGTCCGCGATCTTTCTTCCAACATTTTTCTTGACAACTTGTTTTGCCGGCCAAGCCTTTTTTGTTATTTGAGAGCACACAATTACTCTGCTACTGGAACTTTTCGAGAAAATAGAATATACAAATCATCATCCGGAAAAAGTTTAGCAGAAAAAAAGTAAATTCTAAGCTCATTAAAAATAAGAAAAAACTAAAGCTTTCCTCGAAACAAAAACAAAAACAGCAGCTTGTTTTGCAAAAGAAAACTTCACAACTTACCCTTCCCAGTAGATCTGAGTTTGAAAAGCAGCCAAGAGGTACCATCGCCAGTGCAATGGAACAAAATGAAGAGATTTTGTATGTTCGTTGCGTTGGAGAGACAATGGTGTTGTTACGGCCGGGTCTACAAAATTTGGAGTGAATCCCAGTTCCTGTAAAACGCTACTCTCCGGAATTGAAAAAAAACCGTTACGGTTCAAATGCCTTCAATGATACACCGCTACAACAAAGGAATGGGAGGAACAGATCGAATGGATCAAAATATAAATTTATATCGCATCAACATCAGAAACAAGAAATGGTGGTACGGGATTTTTTCTTGGATGATCGATGCAGTCATTCAAAACTATTGGATTCTTAAAAAAAAAAAAAAAAAAAACAAAATAACGCAACTGAATTTCAGACGTGCTATCGTCGAAACGTATCTGACAAGGTATGCTGTGTCACGAAAAAATCCCGGACCTTCTGGAAGGTTTATTTCATCGGCCAGGGTCTTGGATGATATTAGATTTGATCGTTATGAGTTATGACCATTGGATTATTTCCACATCAGATAAAAATAGGAAGAGATGTGCTGCTCCAAACTGCAAGTCTCAAACCAGAACAATGTGTAAGAAGTGCAAAGTTGGTTTATGTGTCGAATGCTTCTTAGCTTTCCGTTCAAAAATGTAAATTCTTTTGAAAATAAACTTTTTTTTATGTATTGAAAAATAATTTGATTTTTTTGTTCAATATTTATTTTCCATTTTTAGCAAAAATCTATAGACAGCTGATAAGTGGAATGCCACCGATGCCATATGGCATCGGGCAATTCCAAAAAAATGGATGAGCATACATTTTTTTAAATTTTTTTTTTTAGGTTCTAGAACCTATCTACAACACTCTGACCAAAAATTATACAAAATTTTAACATAAAAAAAATACGGGCGCTAATGGGTTAATGAAAATCAAAATTTTATTGAACGGAAAATTAACATATTATGGTAAGACATAAAAAAAGAACAAAACAATTTCAGCCTAGGAATGATTGAAAAGGAACAATTTTTCATAATGTACACAACACATAAATTATGAATTGGTACATAATCCGTGCGTATATCTTTAGCAAGCGTACAAGAGGGAATTAGTCAGATTTGCTTTTTATTTGGCTAGGACATTATATCATGGTAAGAATCTGTAATTTTCACCTGCATTGTTTCCTTACACATTTTCAAGATTTTAATTTGCAGTCGCAACACTCTGATGTTTCAGCAAACAATAGGCTCGTTCGTTGAACTTTACCCAGGGTTGACCCAAGTTTTCTTGACAATCTTATGAGTTGTCAAAAAAACCTGGGTTTTCCAATTCTCAAAAAACGCAAAGCCACAAAATCACCACACATCCCTGTCATTTGAATAAAAATACATGCCATTTGACAGCCCTCAACTCGCCACAGCAAAAAACTAGGGTGAGTTGAGGGAAAACCCAGGTCAACCCCAGGGCTAAAAAACACTCAATTTGACATTCAGGGCGACCTTAGGTTTCTCAAAAAAAAAAAACGCTTTTTGGCGACCCCAAGGTTTTAACGAACAAACCTAATAATAAATAGATGTGTTTCTTTACTGAAAATTCGCACGAAATGCACCGAAATTCTGTGAAAGTCAGTCTAATCCTGTTCCAGCACAGCGATTTTTCGTAGCAGTGCACAAAAGAGAGTGCAAAATCTCACAACGATTTAAGTCATGTCAATTTGACTATTAACTTGTAGGCGCGCAACAATGCGACCAATTCATCATCAATCATTTAAGGTGTAAGCAAAAAGTGACTTCAATGATTTGGTTTTTTTCGTTCAATTAACCGGGCAATTTTGCTTCAAATTGAAAAAAGAGTTTTGATTTTTGGACCATTTAACCGGGAAACGCAATTAAGCGGAATGCATTTAAACGGGAAATTTTATGTATATTTCTTATGTGATCTTTTTTTTGCCTAGGATTCAGGTCAATTAAACTGGTAACGCAACTAAGCGGGGGGTATTTATCCGGGGATTACTGTAAAGCACTTCCTCATTTAAATTGGTATAGCGTATAATATATGTATATAGTTTTCCAAATACTTCAATTAATGATCCCATCAGTCATTTAAAACATTATTATATTTCAATTACCTTAACAATCTGAAACACTATATAAAACAATATCAAAATGTTTGAGTGCCTTAAGTGTCACGACAAGTTCCTTTCAATTAATGATCTGATAAATATTTTAAAACTTTATCACTTAGTCTCTAGTAAAACCGTACTTAAATGTGTGCAAAATAACTGCGGTCAACTATTTTCCAGTTTCTATCTTTTGAAACGACATTTATATACACACATAAGAGATGGAAACATTCTTCATTCACCTTTTTCTCAATTTAAGGAAGAAGAACCATTATACTTACCTTCAAGCTCTTCACACAATTATGTGGTTTCTTCAAATCCATTAAATTTACCTTCAGGTTCCTTACAAAATTCTGTTGTTTCTTCAATTGAATTGCCCAAACCCAATACACAAGAAGTTATTTCTAATTTAAGAAATAAAGCCTAAGCTTTGTCTCTTGAAATGTATGCTAAAAGTTCTGTACCTAGGAAAGAAGTAGTACACCTTCAAAAGATTATAACGGAACTAGTTTCCGGAATTTCATCTTCTATACAATTATTGTTCACTAATTCATCTTCAACTTTACCATTCGATTTTCAAGAAGATCTTAAAAGCATATTAGAATTTTGCAATAATCCATTTCAAGAAATTGCATCAGAACACAGAATGCTCAAGGTCTTAAAAGAAATGCGTATTTATGACTCTTTCAAATCTTTTGTTATTATGAGCGAAATAGCTGAAAGGATTGTTCATGGAAATCCTACACTTGATGCAAAGTCTTTTAGTATACAAATAATGCCCTTGACATTTCAGATTAAATTTTTATTTGAATTACCGAACGTTTTGAAATTTACTCTTCAAAATACAAATAAGTTGTTAAATGATAGCAGTTTATCTAATTTTTGTAACGAAAAAATTTTTCGTTCTAAAAAGAGTAAATTTAAGTCCGATTTAGTAATACCGTATAATTTATATTTGGACGATTTTCAGATAAATAATGCTTCGGGTACCCATACGTTCTCAATTTGTGGTATCTAGTATAATTTTCCCACAATGCCCCAGTACATACTTTCAAAGCTTGATTTCGTATTTAACGCTGCTTTCATATCTGCTAATAAGCTTAAAATGTGTGGCAATGAAACTGCTTTACACCATTTGGTCGAGGAGTTGAAAGTGTTGGAAGAAGGGATTTTAATTAATTTGTCTAAGGAGACAGTAAAAGTTAATTTTGTTATTGGGCTAGTTGTGGGTGACAACTTAGGACTCAACAGTATCTTAGGTTATGTACAATCTTTTAACGCTAAGCGTTACTGTCGAGTATGTACAACCCAAAGAGTTAACATGAAAAAAGATATTGCAGAAAACCCAAACTTGTTAAGAAATCGATGTCAATATCAGCAAGATCTTGATAAAAATGATTACCAAGACACCGGAATTCGGTCGAAATGTGTATTCAATTCTTTAAAGAGTTTTCATGTTACAGATAATTTTTATTTTGATCTTATGCACAATGTTCTGGAAGGAGTTTGTGTATATGATATTAGTAATGCTCTGATGGGTCTCGTTAACGACAAAGTTATTTCAATGGAAACTATCAATAGTAGAAAACAGTTTTTCCAATTTGGAAACACTGACATCGGAAACATTTCACTGCCTTTAAGTATCGAGAAACTAAAATCATTCAACTTGAAAATGACGGCAAGCGAGGTTCACTGCTTTTCGCATTTTCTCCCTCTTATGATAGGAGATTTAGTTCCTTTGAATACAAAGCACTGGACAATTATCACTTTGCTTGTAGAAATAGTTGATATTCTATTTAAGTCCAAATTTTCTGAAAACGACATAGACCACTTACGTCAGCTTATAAAAAGACACCATACGCTTTAGATTGAACTTTATGGTTTTTTGAAACCGAAACATCATTTTTTAGTTCACTATCCCCGTGCAATTCAAATGTGTGGGCCTCTTAAGTTAGTATGGGCAATGCGATTTGAAGCAAAACATAATGATACTAAGATTTATTTTAATAGTATAACTTCTAGAGTGAATCCTTCATATACCGCAGCCTTTAAAAGTGGGTTGGTTTTTCAAACTTTTTATTGAAATACAAAAATGGTTTGCCTGACGCTTATGATACTGAACAATTCTCTGTAAAAAATATTACGAAAGAAGATTATTTTCCAGCTATTATTAAGAGTCGAAATATAAATTTTAAGTCAGCACAAGTTGCAAATTATGTCAAGTATAAAAGCACTGTTTATAAGGAAAATATGTATTTGGCTAATGCCAATAATAATAATTGGAATGACTTATTTTATAAGATTAAATTATTTATACACGAAAAAGACACTATTTTTGTCTTATGTTTTCCTTTAAAAACTATTAAATTTGATAATCATTTTCAAGCTTTGAAATTGGAAGAAAAGAAGATTGTTTAAAATTAATTGAAATTGCAGAATTCACAAGCCCTCCGCTTAATTTATATCAATTAAATAACGGAAAAACATATGCAAGGCTTAAGACTTTGTAAAGTCCAGATTTGTCAAAATATTAAAATTTTTATAAAAGTGTCATTATGTAAATAAAAAGCTCACGCTTATTTCACTATCCAGAACGAATATTTTCAAAACAAATACGAAACTGTTTTCATAGAAAGATGTTTAATAAAAACAAACAAAAAATACAAACAAATTTTTTTCATTTCCTATTTGTTTTTTCAGCAAAAGTTGATAAATAATGGAACTTCTTCAATTAAGAAAGTAAGTATACGGTTTTCACCTGAGAAAGGGATTCCATAAGATTAAAAAGGAACAAAAAAAAATATTTTAACATATACACTTTAAAATCACTTTTAAATTTAAAGGAAACGTACTTAAAAATGTCTTCAAAGTGTCACTTCAAATTCTAAAGTGTCCCACTTTGTATTCTAAAGTGTCCAACTTTGAATTCTAAAGTGTTCCACTTTGAATTCCAAAGTTCCCTTTTTAAAATATTTTAACATATACACTTTAAAATCACTTTTAAATTTAAAGGAAACGTATTTAAAAATGTCTTCAAAGTGTCACTTTAAATTCTAAAGTGTTCCACTTTGTATTCTAAAGTGGCCAACTTTGAATTCTAAAGTGTTCCACTTTGAATTCCAAAGTTCCCTTTTTTAAATATTTTAAAATATACACTTTAAAATCACTTTTAAATTTAAAGGAAACGTATTTAAAAATGTCTTCAGAGTGTCACTTTAAATTCTAAAATGTTCCACTTTGTATTCTAAAGTGGCCAACTTTGAATTCTAAAGTGTTCCACTTTGAATTCCAAAGTTCCCTTTTTAAAATATTTTAACATATACACTTTAAAATCACTTTTAAATTTAAAGGAAACGTATTTAAAAATGTCTTCAAAGTGTCACTTTAAATTCTAAAGTGTTCCACTTTGTATTCTAAAGTGGCCAACTTTGAATTCTAAAGTATTGCACTTTGAATTCCAAAGTTCCCTTCTTAAAATATTTTAACATATACACTTTAAAATCACTTTTAAATTTAAAGGAAACCTTACGAAAAGTGTCTTTAAAGTGTCCCACTTTGAATTTTAAAGCTGGCCGTTTTAAACTGAATTTTAAAATATACACGGAAAAACACTTTTAATTTAATGTTGAACGTTTTAAAAAACTTGAAAGTGAACATATTGAAATTAAACGGAAAAACTTTAGATTCCAAAGCTTTTTATTTTTAATGAAAAATTCAAAGTGCTCGGTTTTAATTTGAAAGCATTCAAATACAGTTGCAAATCATATCTGTTTACTTTCAAATTTAAAGTGTTTTGCTTTACGGTTTAAAGTGTTTTTCTTTGAAAGTAAACATATTGAAACTAAACGGAAACACTTTTGATTTTAAAGCTTTTAATTTTTAATGAAAAATTCAAAGTGCTCGGTTTAAATTTGAAAGCATTCAAACACAGTTGCAAATCATATCTGTTAACTTTCAAATTTAAAATGTTTTGTTCTACGGTTTAAAGTGTTTTTCCCTCAGTGTTCCATGGTGTTTTTAAAAAAACATATATAAATTATACACACAAAATGTAAAAATATGGACCTACATTATTGCTCAAGTACCTAATTTTATAAAAAAAAAACATATTCATGATCTAAAACATCATAAAATAACCCGAAACTATGAAAAGGAAAAAAAAAGTTTGACAAAAATACTTACACCAGTCGTCGCGCGGATTACAATAGTATTCCACTCAACTTCACAAAGCTCTCGCAACACTACCATACACGACCGAGCCTGGCGATTCGCTGAGCGCACACGCAGACTATTTAACTGCAAGTACTAAAAAAGACAAAAAATCACCACCACCAGGTATTCCGTAGTACTCTGTTTTCTATTAGTGGATTACAATAGGAATCCGCGCGACGACTGCAGGGTTAAACAAGGATGTGTATTAAGTGCTTTATTGTTTATCCTATTTTTAAATGACCTACACTCTGAACTTCCCATTGGAATATTTTTGGAAGGACTTGGAATAAACGATCTTTTGTATGCCGATGACATTGTGCTCTTAGCGGACACTCCCAACAAGCTGCAAACTATCATCAATAAGTTCAGCACCTATTGCCGAAAATGGAATCTCAAAGTAAATTTAGACAAGTCTGAGATTGTTATATTTAGAAATGGAGGTCGCAGAGCAGCCAGTGAAGCATGGTACTTTAACGAAGCAGAAATCAAAATAAAAAACCAATACAAGTATCTTGGCGTCATATTTACTTACAATATGTCATGGTCCGAACATCTGACAAAAAGACTGGCATCATCGAAAAATGCAATAAACGCTACTTGGTCGAAATTCATAAAAAATAAATACGTTTCACACTCAGCCAAATTTAAAGTACATGACGCCGCCACCAGATCGATAATGTATTATTGTGCACAAGTGTGGGGGTACAAGGAGTACACTCAAGTAGAAAAACTTCAAAGGTTCTTCGTCAAAAGGTGTTTCAACTTGCCTGATAATACACCAAACTATGTAGTAAATATCGAAACTGGTCTGTCCAAAGCATTTGTCACAACACTGAATGCTCATTTCAAATACATACGAAAAACTTTATGTCTTCCTCGTAGTAGATTGCCCCGTATACTCACTGTGGCAGTACTTCAAAAAAATATGTATTGGGCCCGCGAATGGTAGAGCCTTTTCCAAGAAAACGGAATGACTTTCACCGTCAATGCCAACAACCACGAATGGAAAAATGTTCACAACACGCTTTTGGAAAAGCTTAGGGAAAATCTATGGAAGTCGTTTACCGATCGTGCTTTTCTATCTCAATTCCATGATGAATACTGTAACTTATCCCTCACTGATGTACCCAATTACTTTGATGACTCAAATTCACGAGAAATGATAAGCCTTATATTTAAAGCCCGATGCGGGTTACTGAATTTGAATGCAAGAGCGTTTTGCAACGATACTATCAGACTTGGCACGATGTGCAACCTTGATTCAACTGAGAACACGTACCACTTCGTTAGTATTTGTCCTATTTTCAAAACTTACCGCAGAATATATCTGGGAGCTGAGACGATAGATCATGCAGAATTTCTGTATACATATACTGAACGGAAAATGTTACTTAAATCTATACAAATTCTTAAAACATGCTCTTAATTATCGAAACTTAATTGTAAATGAATATAATTGAATTGAATCAAACCGTAAATTCAAAATAAGTCATAATTTAAATTTTGAAATTTTTTAACCTGACAGACAACTTTAATAAGTTATTGTCTTAATTAATTTTGTAAGGCAGCATTATCTTGTTTTTGTAACTATTTTTTCGAAAAAATAAAATTATTTTATCTATCTATCTACCTATCTATAAATAAAATTCATCGCGAACCTAAAAGCAAAAGGTACAAAAAGAAGAGGTTGCAACTATTACTAAAATTGTAGAAGAGCTTCGTAACAAACGGAGCGTGTGTCTTAAACAACTGGATCGCATCAAGGACTTTATGACACAAAGGGTTGAAACAGCAACAAAAATCGATCTGAACATCAAATTGAGGCTCTGGAAACCTGCTTTAAGCTATTCTCCTCAGTTCAAGCAAAATTAGAAGACGCTGACTCTACAGAAATTTTCAAGGATGACGGTACCGCCAATCTATCCTGAATCAAACCTATCATGTCAAAATAGAAGAAAGCCTCCGGCAGGACAAATCCACTGAAACGTGTTCTCTCCATATATTCTATGTTGGGGTAGTAAGCCCCAAATATCAGGCCAATGTTCGAAGACATCGCTCTTGCAGTATGACCACGAGTCAATTTTATCAAGAAGTTGTCGATACTGTTTATTTGAGCCCCGTTGTAAAGGACCTCATTGGGATAGTATTTTCTGTACTTCGACTCTGGTGTTCTGTGCAATCCAAGACAGGTACGCAGACACTGTCTCTCAAATACTTGAATCCTTTCCATTTGAGACGCTGTATCGTTGAACCACACAGGGCAACCATAGACAATCATTGGCCTTATGAGGGTCATGTAGCAAATCACCTTCACTCTGCTATCAAGTTGTCCGCTGTGAAATAGTCACATTGTCATAGCAAAAGCTCCTCTAGCCGTGGTCAGAGCCGTATCCATATGTTTGTTAAAATATAGATACTGATATACCCAAAGGCCGAGGTACTTTACTACTACTTTGCTTGGCAGTGGGTGGCCATGTAGATCAACGATCACCAGCTTTCGCCAGTTCTTCCTCGTATCCAAGGAGGCCCGAGCCAACTGGGTTCTAAACATAATTGTTTCCGATTTCTGAAAGTTGATTTTCAACTTCCAGTCATCGCAATATTGCTGAATCTTATCGAAGTCACTTTGCAAGAGACTTCTGATGCCTTCGAACTTTGAACCTGTTCTGTACGCAATGAGGTCGTTGGCGTACGCTATAGCATGTTGAAGAGAACCGATTAGATCGCCGGTGAAAATGTTAAACAAAATAGGCGAATCCACGCCAAAACGCGGCAAAATCAGAAATTTCACGAAGTTTTGGGTGGTAAAATGGTGAAATTGTAAACACTTCTGAATGCAATAAAAAACAAATGAGAGATCATGACATACTACAAATGGTCGAAACGCCCCTGAAAATCAGATCAAACCTATTTAAAACCCCTTTATATCATCTTGGTGTTTTTGACTCTCAATGTAAAAAATCATTTCTTATGCCCTTCTGGCAATGTCCATTTATGGCTAGAGTAAAGAAAAAAAGCCTAGTTGTCTATTTTTCAACTTTTATATACTTTCTTTTTCACACATTCTGTTCATTATAATTGTTAATAAAGTTACTCGCTCTCGCTCGTCCTGGCAGCACGTAAAATTAAAAGCAGTTTTTCAATCGTGTTTTTTATAAAATAATCTTTAAACACATTAAAATATTCGCAAACAAATTGGTGACCCCGAAGTGATCGCCAAGATTCAGTAAGAATATATAAATAAAATTCATCGCGAACCTAAAAGCAAAAGGTTCATTTTGCAATTCACGTTGAAAAAGAAGAGGTTGCTACTATGTCTAAAATTGTAGAAGAGCTTCGTAACAAACGGAGCGTGTGTCTTAAACAACTGGATCGCATCAAGGACTTTACGATACAAAGGGCTGAAACAGCAACAAAAGCCTATCTGAACATTCGAGTTGTGGCTCTGGAAACCTGCTTTAAGCTTTTCTATTCACTTCAAGCGCAATTAGAAGACGCTGACTCTACAGAATTTCTCACGGATGAGCGTTCCAACTATGAAGAGCTTTATTACACTGTTTAGCCAGCGTTGCAGAATTATTTAGATGAATTCGAAAAATTTTCAACCTCAGAACCTGAAACTTCATCGAAAAACTCTGCAGTTGCGGGTTTCATTAAGTTACCAAAGGCTAATAGTCCTACTTTTTCAGGTTCAATAACAGAGTGGATTTTTTTAATGATGCTTTCAATTCACTGTAAATTTTCAACCCAAATTAAGCAAGTTCAAGTTCCATCATCTGCTTGGCTCTCTGGGTGACAGCATTGATTGTAAAATTATTATAATTATTATTATTTATCTTTATTTTCTTAAATAATTTACATACATATTTACATTTATCTAAGATTAAGGGGATTATTTGATATTTAATCACCAAATTTTTAAACGTAACTTTGTGGTCGTTATAATTAATGTTAAGTTTCATAGTTTTCTTATTGACCGCAAATTAATCCATAAAAAAATTTAAAACACACAAGATCTAATTCCGGTTTCAAAATTCTTTATTTTTATCGAATGCATTTCGGGCTCTTTCTATTGAGGACCCATCATCAGCGAGCGTTTAATATACACTAGATAACAAATGTGACAAAGAAGACTAAGAAACTTAACATTAATTAAGATTAAGGGCTTGGCATTCTGCCGTCTGCCTGATTTGACATTCCATAAAAACAATAATTTATACAAAGTTAAAAATTTTGAAAGAAAAATATATGTAATTTAAATTCTGACTTGATATACATAGGTTTTAAGAAAAAATATGTAAAGCTAAATTTGTAATAAACATTTTAATAATTCAATTTTGACGTGATTTGAAACACAACACAATAGAAAATGTCGCTTTGATATGATTTGAAGCAAAAAAGGTCTCAATTTCGGCATGATTTGAAACAAAAAGAAATAGATTTTAATAGAGTGTATGAATAGGCTGAGTGAAAATTTTCAAATTTCAATACTATTCCGATAAGTTAAAGCGTGTTTGCAGTAGTTATACAAAGTACACCAATCAACCGCTCCATTTAGTATGTCGTGGAGTCTACTCGTTGTAATGAAACTTTCATCAAAGTGTAGTCGGCGAATTTCCTGTAAGATTGGACAAACCGCATTGAAGTGGTGTGTGTCTTCTCTTTCTCTTCTATTGCAAAAACTGCAGATTTCTGGTAGATCTGCTTGGTGGGGACAATAGTTTAGGTTTAATAATTCCACTCGTGCCCTGAAGATAAAACTTATTGCTTCGATCGGCAGTTTAATATTGAAGTAGTCTACTTCTGATGTTAACTGCTGGTTCAGGTGTATGTAAGTGCTTCTGGTTGTTGATGCTTATGCTCTGGCAATACTTTGATTGTAAATGCTTTCGTCAATCTTGGCAGTAATATCTCCGAACATATTCCTCCATTCATTCACGTTAGATTCCGTTAGCAACAAGTGAACACCATGTGATGAAGCTAACTGTCTCCATTCCTTAAAGGGGGCCGAATTTGATTGGAGCAATCTTAGCTTGAAGGATTTGTGAAGATTTCTTTTATCTCTTCTCATAACTTTGAATTGATTGTTATATCTTTGGAGGTAACCGACACCAAGCAATGTTGTAATTGCTATACAAATGCTTCGAGAACGTTACGAAAATAAAAAAATTATTGCCCACTAACACATCAAACTGATTTTCGAGGCACCAATAATTCAAAGAAGTTCCGCCTCATCGCTTCGTTTGCTACCACCAACAACGAAGGCGAGTCCTATTCATAAGGCAGACATTAGAATAAATCACACCCAAATCATTTGCCATTACTAATGATACTCTGTGCGCCCACTGCTCTAAATCTGGTCATATGATGATGATATGGTGATTTCGATTCCTGCGTTTATCGCCAGCCGACAGAAAGCAACAAGTAAGCACACTCAAAGTCTGCGATTATTACCTCAAAACTGATCATGTTAAAGAAATGTATTCTTCAAATAACAGCTGTCGGAGCTGTTCTCAGAAATTTAACTTATTACTGCATGGTGATACGTCAGTCTCTTCAATTAATCCGAATTCCCCACCATATACACCTCAACTTAAATCGTCTTCTCACACTTCGGCCAACCTCTTTCACTATGCATGCAGCATGCATGCATTCAAAACCAAGGAGGGCACTGTGAGCACTTTTTTATTCAAACAAATTTCCAAGCTAAAACTTTTTAATTTTTTTTTTTTCAGACTTTACCCATTTTGTATTTTTTCAAGTATCATAAAATGTTTGGGTTTTTGAGTGCACTTATTCATAAGTTTTTTGTTATTATTGTTTAGTATTTCTGTAAAAAATAAAGAAACTCTATGTTTAACAGGTATTTTCTGAAGAAAAAAAAATTACCTCAAAGTCTAAGCTTTGCTTGGGAAAAAAAATTTGAAAACCATTAGAAATTGAAAAATTGGAAAATACTAAACCTTTGGAAACTCAACTTTAAAACAGTCTTAAAGGTTGTTATTTCATCACAAAATTAAGTGTAAGATTAGGTCTCTATCATTTCTGTATTGACGGCGATATCGAATTTAACACAGGTCAGGGTACGCCAAAGTTAGACTTTTCTTAAATTGCCAAAAAGTGATGTCAAAGTTGAGAAATGGACTTTACTGTAAAATAATTTTTTTCTAAGAATATGACCAAGAATCATATCCTAAAGTATGTTCCACGAATCACGGAACACCGTGTAGAACTAAGTCACATGGAACTTGCCGATGATATTGACCAATCTAAACGTCATTTTTATCTGCCTCATCACTACATAATCAAACAGGGTAGTAGTACGACAAAACTGAGAGTTGTTTTTGATGGCTCATCTTAATCAGATAATGGAAGATCTTTTAATGACATACTCATGGTTGGACCAGTCGTTCAACCCGATGTGTTTTCAATAGCCCTTCTTTTCCGGATACATCGTTTTGTTTTTACCAGCGATATTAAAAATATTTATCAGCAGGTTATGCTAGGTTCCCAAGATCGAAATTACCACTTAATTCTATGGAAAAGCTCTGAAAATAAGCGCATAAGCACTTATCGCCTATGCACGGTCAACTGTGGTACCTCATCAGCGTCATATTTAGCGACTCGCGCATTACATCAACTTGCAAATGATGAAAAACAAGTGTTTCCGCAAGCGGCTTAGGTCATCAAATCTGATTTTTATGTGAATGACGTCCTGACGGGATCAGATTCGTTAGACGATCCAAAAATTATATAGACTGAGCTCATAGCAGCATTAAAAGAAATTTGAACTAAGAAAATGGTGTTCTAATTCACCTGCGCTATTAGAAAGCATTCCCTTAGATCAAAGAGAGACTCACTTTCAAATGCAGAGTAGTTATGTTGTGTTTTTAAACCTTAGGGAACAGCATAAAAAAATCTTTCAGGTCGACGTGCTTGTAAAGGTAATTTTCACCTTCACCCTACATAATTAAAAAAAAAATAAAAAATAAAGTTATGTTGTGAACACTTTGGGTTTTATTTGGAATCCAACTGCTGATGCGTTTATGTACAACAGCCAAAGCCTAAAACAGATTTCTCATTTAACAAAAAGATCAGTGCTTTATGACATTTCACAACTGTTTGACCCTCTTGGTTTTGTTAATCCTGTACTGCGTTCTTTTATCTTTGGATGTTACGCGATGTAACATCAGCCATCAGGTAACATTATGTCGTTCTTAAATGCAAAAAAGTTTCGTAATGTAAGATCGCTGTCGTTCCTAAATGCAATGTTGAAGTGTCAGAATGTTACGTTTCGTAACTTTTGCCAATTCATCTCTGGGACTGGAGTTTCGATGTTGATCTGTCAAACGGTCAAACCCCACTAAAATTGTTGTTGCTCAGATTTTTTTTTTTTTTTTTCATTAATCTTTCAAAATTCTGTGAGCAGTTATTGATTTTCAATCTTGTTCATTTCAGAATTCATTTTTTTTTTCATCAAAAACAAGTTTCCTTTAGCTGGGTTTATATTTTAAAAAATATTTGATTCTTATTTTTGACAGACCAGCAAAGTGTACCATCGAGTCGTTCCTAAATGCAATCATGATTTTGTAACAAAGTCATACACAACAACAACGATGATTTTGACACTACAGCATCGCGTTACATCGAAGCCATAAAAGAACGCAGTACTGTTCTTGTCCTTGCCAAAATATTCATGAAGCAGCTATGGCAAACTAAGCTTTCTTGGGATAAATAACTTTCAAAATGGTACGAGAAAAGATGGATAGACTTTCGCAGTGAATTCCATCTTCTTCAACAGAATTCCCATTCCCAAAATGGCTATATCCACTCAGAAGACAAATTCTCAAATACATGCATTTACAGATAGCTCAGAAATAGCATATGGAACCTGCATCGGTGCAATAAGGTCGAAGTAAAGGTGAAATAAGGTCGAAAACAACAACAAAAATTTTTTTCTACCTTATTTCCTATAGAAAAGGTTATAATGTCGAAAAGAAAAAACGAAAATATTTGACAAAAATAAGAATGCCAAAATTTGTCGAAATCCGTTGAGTAATAAAATCGAAATTAATTTCTGTTGAATAAAGAAGAAAGAAATTATTGGCAATGACATGCGTTCGTATTTATACATTTCTATGTTCTTTAATTTGTCCTTACCGCTGCAATTGATTTATTACTATTTTTAACTATCAAATAGGAATATCCTGCCATATGACAATGAACCGAACAACAAGCTTTTTGGAAGGATTCAATAGCATTTTGTCCTCGAAGCTGACAAAAAAGGGGAATTTTTTCAAGTTTTTGGAAGTGCTCCTTGAGAAAGATGCTAGATTTGGACGGTTTGGAGATTAAGACAGATAGACCGTTTGACTAAAAATGATAATTTCGTAATAGAAACAAAATTGAATAAACAGTTTTGGCTTCGCATTATTATTATTTTTTTTTTTTGTATACTGGAGATACTGTTCATCTTAATTTTGAAAAATTTTATGTTGCTATGAAAGTTCGCCAACTAACTTAAAGAATTCATTAAAATGATACCCACAATTACCTGAAAATTTTTGTTGTTCATTTCAAGACATATGCAGGTGCATGCATAGAATATGTAGAAGATTTTTGTGGAAAGTGCTGCACCTCGCATGTTCATCTGCAAAAAATGAGGAAACTCTATGTTTATCAGACATTTTCTGGAAAAAATGACCCCAGAGTCAAAACTTTGCTTCGGGAAGAAAATTTGAACACCACTTAAAATTGAAAATCTGGCAACCCTAAGCCTATAAAAGCTCAACTTAAGTACAGTCTTAAAGATTTTTTACAAAAAATTAAGTCCAATACTATG
The DNA here is from genome assembly GCA_914767635.1 of Melanostoma mellinum. NCBI lineage: Eukaryota > Metazoa > Arthropoda > Insecta > Diptera > Syrphidae > Melanostoma > Melanostoma mellinum. The sequence goes on from OU612059.1 coordinate 106,511,152, forward strand.
CCTCTATCATCAGTATTGACCGAGATATCGAATTCAACACAGGTCAGGGTACACCAAAGTTAGCCTTTTTTTAAATTGTCAAAAAGTAATGTCAAAGTTACGGACTTTACTGTTAACAATTTTTTTCTAAGAATGTGACCAAGAATTACAGCCTTAGGATAATTAACAAACTACGGGACACCCTGTATATCAAATTACAACGTGTTATTTCCAATAATAATCGCTTCATACATAATGCTTCAGTAAGGATTATAAATTAAACTATACCTATTACTGTCAGCGAACTGAAGAAAGCATTACGACTGATCCTACACACAGTCCAAGAAATTTGTTTCTGGTCTGATTTTGAGCTAGCTAAACAAATATATTCGCAGACCAAGCACTTGCATCTTTCTTAGATGCAGATGGATTGATTAGAGTTGGCGGAAGAATAAGAAATTCAAATGTTGAGTTTAATGCGAGGCACCCCATACTATTAACGTCATCTCACGTCTTCACGACCTCATCAATTCGGTACGTTCATTATAAACATGGTCATGTAGGGCCACAAAATCTTTAAGCCGTCGTCGTTCGACAACAATATTGACCGCTAAAGGGGAAGGTTCTCACGCACCAAGTTGTTCGCAATTGTGTCTTATACACGCGGTGTCGACCAAAGCCTTTGGAACAATTAATAGGAGATCTCCCAACATCACGTTTACTTCCAGCAAGACCTTTCTCCAATGTCGGCATTGATTTTTGTGGTCCTTTTTCGAAACACTATCGCAGGCAAGGTATTGTTAGCACTAAGGCTAACGTTTCCCTGTTTGTATGTTTAATAACTCGCGCTGTTCATCTATAGCTCGTTGAAGACCTCACTGCAGCAGACCAAGAATTACAGCCAAAGGATAGTTAACGAACTACGGGACACCCTGTATATCAAATTACAACGTATTATTTCCAATAATAATCGCTTCATACATAATGCTTCAGTAAGGATTATAAATTAAACTATACCTATTACTGTCAGCGAACTGAAGAAAGCATTACGACTGATCCTACACACAGTCCAAGAAATTTGTTTCTGGTCTGATTTTGAGCTAGCTAAACAAATATATTCGCAGACCAAGCACTTGCATCTTTCTTAGATGCAGATGGATTGATAAGAGTTGGCAGAAGAATAAGAAATTCTAATGTTGAGTTTAATGCGAGGCACCCCATACTATTAACGTCATCTCACGTCTTCACGACCTCATCAATTCGGTACGTTCATTATAAACATGGTCATGTAGGGCCACAAAATCTTTAAGCCGTCGTCGTTCGACAACAATATTGACCGCTAAAGGGGAAGGTTCTCACGCACCAAGTTGTTCGCAATTGTGTCTTATACACGCGGTGTCGACCAAAGCCTTTGGAACAATTAATAGGAGATCTCCCAACATCACGTTTACTTCCAGCAAGACCTTTCTCCAATGTCGGCATTGATTTTTGTGGTCCTTTTTCGAAACACTATCGCAGGCAAGGTATTGTTAGCACTAAGGCTAACGTTTCCCTGTTTGTATGTTTAATAACTCGCGCTGTTCATCTATAGCTCGTTGAAGACCTCACTGCAGCAGACCAAGAATTACAGCCAAAGGATAGTTAACGAACTACGGGACACCCTGTATATCAAATTACAACGTATTATTTCCAATAATAATCGCTTCATACATAATGCTTCAGTAAGGATTATAAATTAAACTATACCTATTACTGTCAGCGAACTGAAGAAAGCATTACGACTGATCCTACACACAGTCCAAGAAATTTGTTTCTGGTCTGATTTTGAGCTAGCTAAACAAATATATTCGCAGACCAAGCACTTGCATCTTTCTTAGATGCAGATGGATTGATAAGAGTTGGCAGAAGAATAAGAAATTCTAATGTTGAGTTTAATGCGAGGCACCCCATACTATTAACGTCATCTCACGTCTTCACGACCTCATCAATTCGGTACGTTCATTATAAACATGGTCATGTAGGGCCACAAAATCTTTAAGCCGTCGTCGTTCGACAACAATATTGACCGCTAAAGGGGAAGGTTCTCACGCACCAAGTTGTTCGCAATTGTGTCTTATGCACGCGGTGTCGACCAAAGCCTTTGGAACAATTAATAGGAGATCTCCCAACATCACGTTTACTTCCAGCAAGACCATTCTCCAATGTCGGCATTGATTTTTGTGGTCCTTTTTCGAAACACTAACGCAGGCAAGGTATTGTTAGCACTAAGGATTACGTTTCCCTGTTTGTATGTTTAATAACTCGCGCTGTTCATCTATAGCTCGTTGAAGACCTCACTGCAGCAGTTTTCATAGCAGCTCTAAAATGCTTTATTGGTCGACGTGGGCTATACTCAACCATCAACAGCAACGAACTCCTCGAATTGTATCAGCTTTTCATAAAAAGGGAATATAATGCTGAGATCATAAATATGTGTGCTGAGGGCGGAATCGAGTGGAAGACTATACCACCTAGATCTCCCCACATGGGAGGAATATGGGAAGCTGCAGTGAAGTCCGCATAGTTTCACATGTAGAGGCTGCTGCATTTAATTTCACCTACCTTCATTTAACTCAATATCATTCTCATTGAAATAGAGGCTATATTGAATTTGCGCCCAATAACACAATTACAATATGTTCAAATGATTTAAATTTTTTAACTCCTGGTCATTTCCACTTACTGCAATGGTAGGAACTGTCATTCAAGATGATCATCTCAACAGACTGGCACGATGCCACCGATTGCGATGGGTTTTCCAAATTTTCTGGAAAAGATAGTCGTCCGAACACATTCAAGGACTACAAAAACGGACGAAGTGGCAAACCATCACTGAGGAAGTCGCTGTTGGATCATTGGTCGTTTTTAGAGATGATAATTTACCCCCCCCCCCCCCCCCCCCCCCCCCCTGAAATAGAAAATGGGCCGCATTGTCGCTTTTCATTCTGGAAAAGATAATGTCGTATCTATAAAGACGTCTACAAATATTCTTAAAAGAGCTATTTCTCAAGTTTGCTGATTGCCTGTTGAATCGCCCTCGTCTCTTGAAGGTGGGGAGTATGTTGATTAAAGTTTAAAGAATCTAACTTATACTACAATAGTATATCAACTTGCTGTTTTTGACTCTCGGTATAAACAATCATTTCCTATGCCCTTCAGGCGATGACTATTTATGTGCGGCTAATGTCCAAAGTAACAGTTGTTCAGCAACTGCTATTCTGGATAGATGTGTGGACGATTTAACTGTGTATTTTCAAAAGAGTGCTTTAGTAGAGCTTTAATTCAGTGGATTTTTATTAAGGCAGTAGCCGAACCAGTCGAGCAGCAGGTACCCAGTATGGAGGAACGTAGGCGTGGTGTCAACTCTCACCCGGGCGTTCAAATTTTTATTCTTGCGCTGAAGCAAATAGCCCAAATAAAAGAGAAAAACCGTAAAGAGGTTAAAAAAAAGCGACACAGTCGTTTGTGATGGACCATACTGGTCCATCAACATCAACAACTTATGAATACGAATCCAACGGTGGTGAGGGCGATTACACACCGGCAGTGGTTATTCCTTCGCTGCAGTGGCAGACGACGGGGACGAGGAAGTGAATGAAGATAAGAAACTCCAAGCATTGACAATTACCTTGGAGAAGCTATACAAAGAAACAGAGGAGATTAAATCCAGGCAAGTGGCCCGCAGACAAGTCGAAAGTGATTAAAAAAAAACAGCAAGTGTTGACAAAGGGCGATTATACAATTGCCAAACAGCAACAGCCAACAACAACAATAGTAGCAAATGTAAAAACTGCAACTGTGCAGAAACAAGGCACGACATCTGCTAAAATAGCAGAGACGTTGCCAAAGCAGCAGCAGCAGAAATAACAACTTTATCTAGCACAACAACAGCAGCAACCAAAGAAGGCAGCAGAAAAGAGCAGGGTTCCCGTAATCTCCCTTAAAATGAAACTAAAAGCAATTAAAAGCCTATGTAAGTCCGCCGTTGGCGATAAATTTGTAATAAAACGTTTGAGCCGCTTTACTCAACATAGAGGGCGCCTTCAATAACATCAGCAACTCTGCATTTACAAAAGCACTGACGAAGCTCAAAGTAGATGGTTCCATAGTGGAATTGATAAATCTAATGCTAAAAAGCAGGAGAATCAACTCTACTCTAGGAAACTTCTCTGCAAAGAGATCTGTCAGTAGGGCAACACTGCAAGGCGGAGTCCTTTCCCCTCTTCTATGGAATATAGTCGTCAATGAACTTCTAGTTGACCTAGAAGCGGAGGGAGTCAAAGTGATTGCATATGCAGATGACGCCAGTGCAGCCACTCGTATGAGAGCTATCTCCCAATGGACCGTAAATAACATCGGTCACGCTAAAACCTGAATTTATGCGGATCAATCCCTTGCCACTCCGACTACACCATTCCCCAATCGGTTTTTGATAATAATTTCCAAGTCTCAATCCCACCGAAAACGACCTGGGAAGACGAAGAATTTTTGAGGGATGATTCAATTAATTTCTATATAGATGGTTCAAAAACCGAAGAAGGGGTAGGCTGCAGGGTGTACTCAGACCGACTTAACGTAAGTCTCTCGTTCTGCCTTCCAAACCATTGTAGCGTGTTCCAAGCGGAAATTCTGGCGATCAAAGAGGTCCTATCATGGCTTAAAAAAAGTGATATCCTCAACGAATATCCGAATTTTCTCAGACAGTCAAGCAGCCCTCAAATCACTCGACGCTGTTTCTACGAACTCAGTAACCGCCCTTAACTGTCGCTTATCTGTTAAGGAGATGGCTGAACAGTTCAAAATTCATCTTATTTGGGTGCCGGGGCACAGAGATATCGTGGGTAACTGCAAAGCCGATGAACTCGCCAGAGAAGGAACCGTTCTACCGATCTCAACAAGCAGGTTGAATATTGGTATACCAATCACTACATGTAAACTTATGCTAAAGCAAGAGGCAATGGATAGAATAAATTAAAGTTGAAAAAATATCATCACTTGTGTGACAACAAAACGGATATGGCTAGGACTAGATCCAAAACGCACAAGACATTTGTTATCCATAACCAGATTGTGAGTTAGCTCCGTAATCAATGTCATGACCAGACATTGTCTGATAGGAAGACACGCCATAAGAATTGGCGTTTCCTCTAATGGCTTCTGCAGAAGTTGCTTAGATGAGGCGGAGGAGGAGACAATATCACACCTCCTCTGCTCATCTCCTGCACTCTCTTCTGAAAGAAAACGGCATCTAGGAAAATATTTTCTTGATGATCCAAGTGATTTAGCGAACACAGATCCCCTGCATTTCCTTCGCTTTATCAAAAGCTCCAAATGGTTTTGTTAAGTGAGGTACTCCCTCGCATAGTTTCTAAGGTATCACAATGGTTCTTATATTGGTCTAAGTGTGTCATTTTGTTTTCCTGACAGCCATTTAAACTTAATCTAACCCTAAGGACAAGATCAACATGCGATCCGATGTGAAAACATTGGTGACTATAAGATCGTTCGGGAGTTGTTAGCGAAGATAACCACCGAGTATTTTAGTTAGACTCCCAAAGAGGAGGAGCCTAAATGCATGCTTTTAAAAGCAGTAGAGCCTACCTATGACCCAGAGGAGCTCTAAACGGAACTCCGCAGGTTAGCGAGCGACGATCTCGAGTTTATTGGGGTCAAGTCGTTCACCACGGCTAAAGCTAGGCGGGAGAAGAGGCTTTAGCCGATGTTCCTCGTCACTTTGTCACCCAGTTGCCGTCTGGAAAGTCTCAGGAGTATCTCCGGCCTGGACTACCAGATGGTAAGAGGGGAGAAAATAAGCTGGAACAGGGACATTTCACAATGAATGCGTTGCCAACGGTTCGGTCACACCGCATTCAACTGCCAAATGCAGTCGAGAGAACCACAAAGAAAAAGAGTGTAAGCTCGGTGAGGCAAGGGTCGAAGATAAGACCCTACTGAGATGGACACCTTTCTAGCTATCGGGGATGTCCTTGATACCAGGTAATAAAAAAATTAGTAAAAGCTGCTCCAACATTTACTCAGAATGAGGGAAGGCATGCAGCCACACCAACTCCAAGGGCCGTCGTTCCCGAAGTTTTCTACGCCCAAATGGTGGGCAGAGCTGGGAAAACGGTACAACCTCCCCAGAAAGTGGCCGCAGAGCCATCTGTATCAAAGGCTGCTGCTGGGGAGTAGAGTTGCGCAAAATATTTCCATAGCCGGACCGAACATGGAAAGGTTCTTTTTCCCATCGGAGCTAGTTCCGGGAACCATGTCCGCGGAACTATTAAGGTTTTGAATAGAGTAATGGGTAAATCACAAGGCGGTAGTAGTTTGGACAAAATTATTATTATTATTACTTTCTTTACTATCCATTCATCAAGTAATACCAAGTTAAATTTCAAGGAACACAAATAAAAATAAGTGTAGTTAAACTTACCAATAGTCCACCTGAATACAATAAGGAAATCCAAATTTATTATTCGCAATTCACAATAGCAAAACAACTGAAAAAACCAATCGACAGATAAAAAGAAACAGAAAAAGAAACCACAAAATCTAAAATTACCAGTAATCCACTTCAATAAGACTTTGAATTTTCAATTATTAAAAGACTAGTCTAGAATTTAGATTTCCAAAATTAAATTATGACATGAACCTAGATATCAGAATAGCAAAACAACTAAAAAAACATTATTTAAAAAATGTTTATTCAGCAAAAGAAAAAATTTCAACTCACAAATCACAGCTAACCAAACTACCTTACCAGAACTTTGTAATCGGAATGGACAAATGAACAAACCAATTAAGAATTACGGTAAGCAAAACCAAATAACGATATGGGTATACCTAGACCTACCTATAAAACAACGAACATAAGAGAACATGAGAATCGGACCAAACAAAACAACAAAATTGAGCTGAACGCGATATTAAAGGATTGAAATGAATAACCAGCATTGTAAAAGACATGGATATGGAACTAGCAAGTGCAAAATGAACCTGTAAAGAGATCGGACCGATTGATAGTTCCGGACATGGAACTACAATGTTTGCTACGTCGGAAATGTTTTCATCATGAACATAAGAAGAATATCAAGAAAGACATGGAACTAAATGAACAATATAAGTATCAAATCATAACAGATCGGACCGATTAACGAACATGTTTTCTTTCTCACTGTCTCCGGTGCATGCGCATTGCGCAATTGGTGTAAAGGTATGGAGAAAGGCAATAATACAAAACACATATTGTTGTCACTTTACTGCAATTTACAAAAAAAACATTCTGCATAAAAATGTAATCTACTGAATTTTTTTTTGTAAATCGACTTCGGAAAATTTTTCAAATAGTGGCAACGCTGCATACTTGCCTACCCAACTTAGTTTGTGTACTCTGTAGACTGGGAAAATGCGAAAAATGTTCTCCTATCGTGTGTTGCTGTTGGGTCTGCATAAACAGGTAGCTGGTTGTGTGTTTGTTTTACAACTGTGACATGTTCTCCCACGCATACTTTTTTTCTTGTATCGTCTTTACCAGGTCGGACATGGACATGATTGGATTCGGATTGTGGAACGAACTGAAATGTGTCCGATTAAAGACATAGTTCCAGGAACTATATATGTCCGGAACTACCCAAGTCTACTGGGGAGTCAGAGGTTATGGTCGCTCTGCGTTGCATTCAGACACAAATGAGCGAACTATCGCGGCAAATTAGTGAGCAGGTGCGTAGGGTGGACTTGATCTACCGTGAAATGCCATCGTTTGCGCAATTTTTAGGTTGACGGGTGCGCTGCTGGAGAGGCCTTTTAAGATCCTAGCCGTGAATGTTGATTCGTTAGTTAAGACAGAACGATGAACCAACTTCCTTGAGTTGTTAAAAGACCAACGTCCAGACTTATGTATGGTTAGCGTAACAAAGCTAAATCTGCATCACAAAATGACGGATAGCAATTACATTATCGAAAGGAGGACCGACCAAACTCGACTTTCACGGGTGGGGTCGCGATCTTATGACGAAAGGGCATTGCTCATAAGGTAATATATAGTGGTGAAGTACGCCGATTCCGGTACCTGGAAACGTGTATCATTGGCATCCTTTTCCAACAGGGGAAGCGGTTGTATGTGGTCGCGCTCTATGCACCGTCGTAAGTTTCTCAAACCTCATGTTTTGAATAGAGCTCGAAACACTTTTTCGATGTCTGAAACTGAACTCGGATGAAAACTATTTCCTTAAAGCAGGTGACTACAATGCTAAGCACCAAGATTGGGGAAGTCAATTAGCCAATCCAAGGGGGACCCAGCTATTCAATTGGCTGGGGCTCCACAGTATTGAGAGTAAAGTCGATCTGCTGGCTATTGACAGGCCTTAATATTCTCAAAGTGGCTCTTATTTAAATCTATTGCTTTTAGACTCAAGACTTAAACTAACCGACAATGTTCTTCGACGGACGAAAAATTGTTTGACGACGAATGAGTACGACAGTGACCACTGTGGACTTGCCGCCGCCATACTGCTTTCGAACGACCTTTATCAACTACGGCAAGCTACGTTGGCCGCGCTTTTTTGGTGCCGTCTCAAGGGAACTTCGTTCGAACGATATAGCGCCGCCATGCAACAGGAATCTGTCGAACACTGAGATCGATGGGTACTTGCAACGTGTGGAGGAGGCAATCCGCAGTACAATGGACAGGACAACTCCTAAATAGGTGCCGAACAACTCGCGGATTACATTTGGCAAACGATGATCTCGCGGATGTCTAAAAAGTTTCCATATATTTCGCAACAGTCAGCTCGCAAATTTTAATTTCGTCTTCCACTCATCTCGCTGAATCATTAGCTTGCACTAGTTATTATGCATTTTCTTCTTTTGCATTAAATTCAACTAGCTTATAATGCAACTGGCTAATAATAATTTCGGATTACCTTATCTCGCAAACAGTTAATTCGCCACAAGCTACTAATCCACTTGTTAGTTCAATTCTTGGCATGCATTCTTTTTATCAGTTTTATTGACGTTTCATGCAGTGATTTTGTAATAGTCAATTGGAGTAGTTCAATGCTAAAATATTTTGGTAAATTTGTCTCCATTTGAAAACAAAAACGGATAATAAGAACTATACAGAAAGAGTGTGCAGTGTATTTTAAACTGTATTTAGTAATTACCAACTTTATTTTTTGTTTTTTTTTTTTTGTTGTTTATCTAATAATAATGTTATTGACGATAAATTGTTTTGATATGTTTTCCTCTTCGTAAATAAAATAGTGTTGTACATAAAATACGGACATTTTTGCTCATTATTTCATTTAGGTGGGTCATTTTTCGCTTTATGTTATTTGGCAAAATATTATTATAATTTTTTTTTTTATAATTTGTTTGGTATTCACTTTATCTCATGTTCACAAATTTCGCTCAAAAACCAAAAAAATTAAGAAAAAAAAAATAGTATTGCCAAATAACATAAAGCGAAATATCAAAAAGCGAAATAAATCAGTGCGAGATAAGGGAAAGCGATTTAAGTAACAGCGAAATAATGAATGCGAGATTATCTTACAGCGAGATGAACACCACACCAAACATGAATTTGCCAAACAAAAATTGCAAAAAAAAATATGCGATTTTTTAGAATGCAACAAGAAATTGCGTATTGACCTTTGCGAAGTAAACGTTTACGAGAAAAAAACCGCGAGTTGACCCCTAACCTTCCTGAATATAGTCAACATGACTCTACGAACATGCACAGAAACGCGACAATAGACGCACTTTACAACAAAAAAGTACACTCCTGTCAAGTCATGAGGTTTACCGACACGATTTGGAGACTGCCAATTGTTGCTGTACAGTCCAACAACCCGAGTATGTTTCCGGAAATAAATAAAATTTTATGGTGAAAAGATCAAAATAACCTTCAGTGTCTCCAAAGGACGACCGAAAGCAAAAACTTACTTCTGACAATAGGACTAGATTCGGATTATAGTGGAAGATGCTCAAGAGAAGGTAAGGACGGTGGGTGCTGTTTTCGATCGAGTATATTAGGTAAATGAGTGCATAATTTGCACTCATTTGCCCAAATAACGACCTTGAGAACAAAGCCTTCGTTGGACACTTCTATCTTAGGGACGGGATGTCGTATTGGCGATCAAAGAATTATGCTTTCACTAGGTTCAAATGCAGTCATCGCTAACGAATCGGGGATTACACCCTGTTCGTTTCTAAGATGAACCTCGAGGACATCTTTCACAAAATAAAGAAAAAGAAGTCAGCAGGAGTCGACGGTATAACAAATGTTGTATTGCGAAACCTCCCTTCGGATGGATGGTTCCAATCCAGCAAATCTCCGGTCAATTAGTCTTCATCCGAGTATCAGCAAGGTATTCGAGAAGTTTCTTAATAGAGTTTTGTCCACATGGGCTGAGGACAAACATAGTTAAGTTTAGTTTAAATTTATTGTAATAAATACTCAATAAGATACAATATCTTGTAATTTAGAGTAAGTTTCAGTACCCAGTACTATTTGAAAAAAAAAAATTTAAGATATATTGTGCTACAAATATTAAAAATTAGAATTCATTTCATTTCAGTTAGTTTTGAATAACAATTTATAATTTGCAAAAAAAAAGAAATTAAATATTTATATATTATGTTTACCAAAAAAAAAAAGATTTTAAGTTAAAATGACATCACAATCGCTCAACATCAGTACCGTTATCATCATATGCCTTCCTTTTTAATTAATACATCAAGTCGCTTTATAGAATTTTTTAATGAATTGTTAAACTGAGTTTTGCAGGCTATCATTTTTAGATAAGTAGGGAGAGAATTCCATAGTCGAACAGCATTAACATAAAACTCAGAAACGAGAAATGAACAACGCGGAGGAACAAGGTTGCAAGACCTAATAGATCGAGGGAATTGTATTCTGTTAAAAAGATATTCAGGTTTTCGAAGTTGCATAATATTGTGCAGCAACGTTATAGTTTTGAGCTTGAAGAGATTGGCGAGTGTCATACCATACATTGACTTCGAATAATTAGATATGTGATCTCTCCTTTTTATTCCGAAAAGATACAGTGCAATGCTATTGAAAGCAACATTTAATTTAGTCTTATCTCTTTTGTACATAGTCGCAATTGCAATAAATTTCACAGCAATAAAGTAAAATTGGAACTAACAACGTCTTCGCCAGGATCATTCGCGTTCTAGGAGGAGTTATATGATGAAAAGCCCAGAGTAATCGTAAACCTCCATAATTCAGCAAACTCAATCGGGGTGTTATTCAAAAGAATGGGAGGGAACTTGGATTTTTTAGCATTTAGGCAAAGATCACTTTGCTTAGACCAAAGTACAATTTTCTGTAGATCATTATTTATTTCCTAGATCCTATTTTCCAGCAATCCAAGAGGAAAGCTGCTGTATTATTGTACATCGTCTGCGTACATGTGCATATGTGCAAGGAGCAATTTAAAGAGCAGGAAGACAGGGCATTAATATACATTAAGAAGAGCAAGGGACCCAATATAGAACCTTGAGGAACACCTCTATGCAATGGAAGGGGAGAAGACAACGTATTGTTAGCAAAAACTGATTGCGATCTTTTAGATAGATACGAGTGAATTAGTTTAGCATTTAGCTGACGACGATGAAAAATGGAATTGGCTAAGTAGCTTTTCACATAGTATATTTTAATTGACCGAATCAAAAGCTTTGGAAAAGTCTAAAAGAGTAAGAATGGTTACATTATCATTGTCAACAGCACTTCTAATTCCTTCAGTAACATCAATTAGAGCAGTTGTACAGCTATGTTTGGGTTTGAAACCAGACTGATGAGAACAAATCAGTTTTCGTTCGGATAAAAAACACCGTATTTGTTTGTTTATGATTCTTTCCAAGACTTTTGAGAGAAAAGGTAAGATAGCAATCGGTCGATATTCATTGCCATTCCTATTTTTCGGAATTGGAATTACCTTAGCTTGTTTCCAAGCAGATGGAAAGGTGCTTGTCATGAAAATACTATTAAACAAAAAATGTGTAACATATTTAAGTATGAACGGTAAAATGGCTTTTAGAAAAACCGGTGGTATGCCATCAATCCAAACAAAATTGGATTTTATGTCTAGGAAGCTTTCGAGTACATCTGATTCATTAACAGCCAAAAAGTTGAATTCTAACATTCGATCATCCACCGTAAGAAAATTCACTTCGCTCTCATCAACATTCATTGCATTCATATTATTTATTTCGGTGAACTTTTTGTTAAGATCTTCGCAGTCAACATTTGAAACATTATTATTATTTTTACGACCTACACCAATGTCTTTAAGATTCTTCCAAAGTTTCTGTTTAGCTAGACGGGGATCAAGCTTTGGAGCGTAGAACTGCTTTTTTGTATTACGTATGGCGCACACAACTCTATTTCTCAGTCTTTTAAAACTGCTATGCAATTCATCAAGCTTAAAAATTTTCCATCTTCTATATGCCATCACGCTCCCTGATAAGTGTTTCTATGTTGTTGTTCAACCCAAACCGAGTCTTGTTTTGATGTAGTATTGTTTAGAGAGGAACATGAACATCAAAGAGGTGGTTAATGTTCGTATTCAGAAAAGATAACTGGTCATCTAACGATGATAGATAGCTTATTATATTCCAATCAATTGAACTCAAGTCTCTTCCTAATATATTTTTATTTATATTTTTTTGTTGGCAGCCCTGCTGTGAAAGTGATAAGTTGGTTAAAAGAAAGCTCTGTTAAGAAATTAGAAATCAAATCAAATTAATTTAAATTAATAGCAAAAAACAAGGTGTTAGTGCACTCAGATAAAAACGAAAAAGGTGAGTCACCAAAAATTTGCTTATTCGTCGTGTAAAATTAATAGAAGAAAGGAAAATGTCTGTAAAACGATCGCCACCTAACAATCGTATCGGCCGAAATTGCGATATAAATATGGCCAAGAGACAGCACAAAGAACTGTCACCATCCCCTGTGTCGTCAATAAATGAGAAAAATAACGCCGAGGCGACGTTAATGGTGGGTAGTTTGCCAGTAAACGACCTTAAAAATCTAATTCATGATTCAATTTCAAACATATTGGATGAAAAATTAAAAAACGTTGCAACAAAATCCGACATCGAGTCCATGAGCACAGAAATCTTAAACTTGAAAGAAAGTAACAAATCATTGCAATTGCAGTTGGAAAATATGCAGTCGCGCTGTCTTTCTCTAGAACACCAAGTAGAGATGCTTGACAGAAAATCAAAAGAGCAAAATATAATCGTTCATATGCCCAAACAAAACGGTATTGATGCAGCACAAAAAGCGAAAACTATCTGCTTGGAGATGTTGCGATCAGATAATGCAGGAATTATTAAAAGTGCAACTGAATTACGCTCCGGAGGCAACGTTGCAAATGTAGTCGTTGAGTTACACGATAAAAACGATGCAATAAAAGTTTTGAGGGCAAAAGCCAGCATTGCCGGCACAGGAATCTCCATGCATAAAGACTATCCAGTGGCAGAAGAAAAATAGTCAATATTAGGAACCAAATTGTAGCTAAAAACAGTGAATTACAGCCTCAATTAAGAGGAGAAAAATTGCTGGTTAATGGAAAAACATTTTATTACGACAAAAACAACATTCTGACAAGTGACAGCGATGATGGATTGACGTTTCTCAAACAACTGATGGGGGATGTTAGTGAGGGTCCATATGAGTCCGAATCAAATGGTGGATACACAAGGGAGTCTAGTTGCAGCGGCGTAACAAAAACAAGAAATGGAAATTGTAATTTTTAATAAAAGAGTCGTCTGCCATAATAATGTTTACAGAAGTGCAAATACCAATATAATTAATGTAAATTTAGTACCTATTAAAATATCAATACTTGCATATAATGTTTCAGGTTTAGTTAATAAAAATTTATGTAATGATTTTTATAATTATGTTAACTGTTTTGATATAATTTTTCTGTTCGAAACCTTCGTAACTGAACACAATTATGATAAATATGAAAGTAAATTTAAGAACTTCGAATTTGTATGGATCGCAGCGATAAGAACCAGTACGCGTGGAAGAGCTAGTGGAGGTTGTTTTTTTGGATTTAAGAAAACCATCAAAAACTTAGGGTGCAAGTTCGAGAATAGAAACGAAAGAACATTCTTACGACTTAATTATGAGAACGAAAAAATGATAATAATTCCGACATACATTAACTGCAACAATTGGGAACCAGATTTCGAAAATTTGTACGAATTTTTGTTAATGAATGACAATCCAAATGTACTCTTAGTTGGTGACTTCAACGCAAAGACTGCGGCCGAAGCGGGGTTTGAAAATGAGACAGTGGATATAGCACGTAAATCAAAGGATGAAATTTGTAATTCACGAGGAAAACAATTTTTGGACCTGTGTAACACATTTGGACTCAGGATTTTTAACGGAACCTCAACGTCAGATAAGGATGGTGAATTCACATTTGTTGGAAGTCAAGGCAGCTCAGTAATAGATTACAGTTTAGCTGGAGGAGCAGTGATGGAGTATATACTTGACTTCAAAGTAGACCCGATACCATTCTCGGATCATTTACCCATCAATACGATGATGCAATTAGTTACCAACGATGATTCCGGTACAAGAAATCTACGGTTGCTACCCAAATTGAAGTGGAATTCTAACAAGGCAGCTGTATATCATAGAAACCTAAACCTTAGGCTAAGTCACGGAATTAGCGCTGGTCTGAGTGTTATTGCAAATTGCATAAAATCGGCTTATCCGGCAAGCAGCAACAACAACAAAAAGTTCACTCCTGTAGAACGATGGTTTGACGATGATTGTAGACGTGCGAGACAGAGATCATTTGCGTGGTTAAAGTCATTTCGTGTTTATGGTGGTGATTATATTAAGAGCAAGTATCTGGAAGCGAATAGGGAGTTCAAAAACTTATGCAGGATCAAAAGAAGTACATTTTTTAATGAGGAGGCTAGACGGCTATCACAATGCAAGAATTCATCGGATTTTTGGAAATTGGTGAAAACATTGAATGGAAACGAATATAAGATACACAGAGATTTAACACCTGACGTGCTGTTGTCGCATTTTAAAGAACTGTTGAATCCTTTAACCGTCAATGCAACAGTATCATATGCAGAGCCATGCTTTGAAAATAGCACACTTGATGCGTGCATAACTACTGATGAAGTTATAAATACTTTGAAAAAATTACACGATGGCAAAGCGGCTGGGTCCGACGGAATCCCAGTTGAATTCTATAAGTACGGCACCAATGAGCTGACAAATAAGATTACTTCGGAGTTCAACTATATTTTGGATAGTGGATCTATACCCGAATGGTTTAAGGAATCGTTAATCTTTCCTATCCACAAAAAAGGCAGTACTCAAAACCCAGAGAACTATCGTGGCATAAGTTTTTTGAACGCCTCTTACAAAATTTTTACGTCAATTCTGCAACGACGACTTAATTTATGGACTGCCCAGAATGGGTTACTGAAGTAGGTTCAAGCTGGTTTCAGATCCGGTTACTCCACGGTGGACCAAATATTTGTACTTAAGAGCATTGCCGATAACTTTCTACGGAACCAAAAAAAACTCTATTGTTTCTTCGTGGATTTCAAATCTGCGTTCGATGCGGTAGACAGAAATGCGCTATTATACAAGCTTTATGGACTGGGGATGTCCAGGAAATTCGGCAAAGTCCTCCAAAATATTTATAACGATACCAAAGCCGCGGTTTGGAATGGAGAGGAAATCTCTGAATGGTTTCAGACTGCAACAGGCGTCCGACAGGGGTGTGCGTTGAGCCCGCTATTATTTGCGCTCTTTATAGATGACCTTACCGACAACATTGGCGGAGGGGTGGAATTCGCAGGGACAGTGATCAAAGCACTTTTCTATGCCGATGACATTGTGATGCTCTCCAAATCACCCCAATCTCTGCAACTGATGATAAATCAATTACATAGGTACTGTGTAACGTGGAATCTAAAGGTCAATCTAAGTAAATCCAAAATAATTATTTTCAAGAATGGAGGTGGAAGAAATTGCGCAAATGAAAGATGGAGCTACGATTCGAATTTGATTGAGGTGGTGAAGGAATTCACTTATCTAGGAATGTGTTTTACAAAGAATCTTAGTATGGAAAGACATCTTGGGGATAAACTTGTGAAGGCAAAAAGTGCAATTGGAACATCCTGGGCGAAGTGTTTCGCAAACAAGAATATAGCACATAGTAGCAAATTTCGTGTATTTGAAGCAGTGTCTGAGTCTATTTTGCTTTACGCAGCGCAGGTTTGGGGATACAAACAGTACGAGAGTGTGGAGAAACTACTAAGATTCTTTATTAAAAGAATATTTCATCTACCCTACATTACACCAAATTACATGGTTTTGCTGGAAACTGGACTATCACCGCTTTTTATTCAAACCCTCAAACTAAACATAGACTATATTCTCAAAGTCTTGCAGATGCATAGTGAAAGATTACCCAAGAAAGCAGCCCTCTATGTAATCAATCAAAGAAGCAGTTGGTACGCAGAATGGCACGAGCTGGCCTTATGGTGTGAAATGTCACTAGATCTGGATTTCGGCAACGTCAATGATTGCAAAATTAAACTGTACAATCTAATTGCGGCGGTTGATGAAAAGCTCCGTAGTCGCTATATAGAAGAAGCTTCAAATTCAACTCATAGATTAATTTACAAACACCTAAGTCATAACCTTGGTCCAAATAATTATTTTAGAGATGAGAACAATGTTGAGGTTATTTCTATGATGTTGAGACTTCGGGGAGAGCTCACCCAAGTAACATTTTTACTCTCATAAGACTCTCCAAGAGCCTTACTACACTTATTTCTGAGAGTTAAATGTAATCTTGTAGAGCTCTCCGAGATCGTTATGAGACTCTTATAAGCCTTAAATGGCCTAGTTATAGAAGGCTCTTGGCTACTCATAGCAAGAGCAAGACTCTCTTAGTGATACTTGTTGTTTCCTTAACAGAGTTTAGTTCTTCTTATGAGATGACAGATTGTGAATCAAATGCCTCTGGAAAGAATCTTATAAGGCTCTCTTTACTCTTGCTATGAGAGGGCGTCTCTTCCTATAGGAGCAACTAAAACGAGAAAAGAATATTTCTAGACTTCAAAAAGTCATATACCTTTCTCATTTAACATTTTTTGCAAGAAAGAAACAAACTACTATTTAATTCTTGTTTGTATGCTATGTTCAAAATAAAAGGATGAAAGAAAGAAACAAACTTCTGTTTGATCTTTGTTTGTATGTCTTGCTGAATAAACGATAATATAGTGCGAAAATAAATATATTGTGAAATGATTCTCATAAGTCAAGGGCGTTGCACATAACATATTAATTAATTGAAACGGAAGCCACAAAAAATGTATGCGGTTGAAATTTTATCTACTAATTTAGACATTTTGCTTCGAAAAAAACAAAGCGCCTTCGCAATAATGCATATTTTAAGAATATCATTCATAATTTTAATTAGAAAAAGGGTTACCATTTCTATCGAAAAATTCCTACCGAGTAATTTAAAATTTTCTTTTTTTGTGCTTCCGCATACCTACTGGTATTTTGTCGTCAGTAGTTTTTGGCAAAGCATAATGATTATGACAAATACTTTCACTGCTAAAAATTACAGTAATTCTGACAAAATGTGAACCGTGTAAGTAATAATAATGTCAGAAAAAGATGGCAAATGTGCCAAACCATCATAAAAAATACCCACTAAATGTGTCAAATACCTGTCAATAATTTGCAAACACACGGGCTATAATACTGGCAGTTTTCTTTAGCAGGTTATCTGACAATATTTTTTATCCAAGAAAATTGTAAATGCTGTCAAAAACATACAGAAATCTTAACAAATACTAATCTTTCATGCAAATCCGTTATAAATCAGATTTGGGCAATGAGAGGAAAAAATGGGCAATTATTTACAAAATTTTAGCATATATATTATGTAAGCATTTTACATTAATTTACTACACCAATAAAGTTTTCGTCAGGGATTTCTTGGCATAAGCTTACGAAATGTGATTAACACGACTGACAAGTTTGTCAGTTTTTTTCGGTCATAATTTTTACAAGATTATGGATAATTCTGGCACAACATTCACACTCCATCAGTTTCTGTCTGAAAATACAGTAGCAACGAGAACAGACATAAAAAATTGACAAAATGAGTCAGTCGTTGCACGACCGGCAGAAGTGGTGTTCCAAAAATGTTCATAATTTTCTAAAAATATTGTAACAAATTTCTCATATGTGTAAAAAGACCGACGTAAAGCATATAAATGGTAAGCCAACAGATACATGTTCACAATCTTTTCATTACAGAAAACTATAACAAATTTGTTTCTCAAATCAAAATTAGTTGAGTAATATATGGCCTAAGCCATATATGGCCTGCACCTTAATATTATTTTGATACCATACAAAATATATATTAATTGCAGTCGCAGCACAAAATGAAAACATAAACAAGCCAAGCAAAAAAATTTAACTCCGTGAAATTTAGAAAACGTGCTAAGCTATTTCATCGAAGTTGCAATTTCTTATGGATGGTCACTCTAAAATCACAGCGAAATATTCTGTTTGCATTTTGTAATATGGCTACCGCTGATAAGAGCTTAAATCTTCCATGTACACCTTTATGAGAGCTAAGTTATCTTTACTCTTCTTACAAGACAATTAAGAGAGCAGAGTTTGTAAAAGTCAAGAATCAGAGTTTCGTTATGAGAGCAAAATACTTTTTATAGGAGATCAAATGCTTTTTTAAGATTAGGTCTAAGTGTAAATGAAACAGGTATACTATGTTGAGATTGAATGGTAAATAAAAGAGACTTGGGCTTTCGTTAGTGTAATAAAACTCAGTCGGATAATTTTTTTTTTTTATCATTTGTCTGGAAAATTATGTCAGCTAAATCTGCAATTTGTGGGCAAATATGCACTTGTTGTATTCAGAATGATTTCCTATTTTGCAGTAATTGCAGTCTTCAGCACATCCACAATATCTCCTCCATCGACTGCCTCGTCAAAAGGCATTGCATACCTGCAGGCCATGAATCTCGTAACATTCTTGACGATTATCGCCCAATCGTGTATGATTGTTTCTTATAATTGTAAACATGCAACTGATCAGGAATGTTTTTGGATTCAAAATTCACTTCTCTTTACAGTGCAACCAATCTAAAACAACATAAGATTGGCACATACATAGACGTTTAACACAAAAGACAGATAAATCATACAACTGTTTTGATTATGTCTGCTTTCGAAGATAAAGATCTTCATAAAAAAGAATACTTTATTTTTACTAATTAGACAGTATAATCCGCTCCATAGATAAGGTAAAATTTACTCTCTTATACATCTTTTCAAAACTAACTTTTTTTTCTAATTTATAGTGAAAGTGGTATGAAAACATGTTGGTTGTCCTTGTACATTAAAGAAACCGTTTTGTATTTTGATATCATTTATGTTTGCTTGTTTCCCTTAAATCCATTCTGAAAGCATCGTTTATTATAAATTCATCCATGAAGATATTGTTCTCCTCATCATCTTCACTCGATGATTCATTAGGCTGAAAGAGTAGGACAGTTTTTAAATCATACTTGAGTAAATTTTGAAATTTAATTAGCTCTGCTTCTAAGAAAAGACACTATATTTGAAATGAAAAATATTTCAAAACAAAAGAATTTACTCGATTTAACAATTGCCAAAAAGCTTTTTTCCACTTGCGCAAATTGTTGCAATTATTATTATTAACCGTAGACCTACGTTTGGGTCGTTTTCTACCCATTCGCTATGGTTTATCAAAAATAATATAATAACTGGTTTGTGGATTTTGCTGGTTTCTTATGACTTTGTTCCATGCACCCTTATGCATCGAATTCAAACTGTTCTACGATTTAAAACATAGTTGGGTATGATTTTTTCGATTTTGAGTTTTTTCTGTCAGATTGGGTCGATTTCGACCCATCATATGAAAAATCATTTTGTATTGATAAATTCGTTTGACAATCGTTGTGTTTTGTTATTTCAATAAATAGTAACATATTGTTTTGATAAAATGAAAGTTTTTCATCAAGTAACAATGATTTTTCCGCGGGCAGTGATGAAGATTATAACCCTGAAGTTGGTAGCACCGACGAGTTTGATTCGGCTGAATCCGAGAATGAAGGTGAAGAATCACCCGTCGTTTCGGCGGGTTGTTATTCTCAGTTTGTCTCTTAGGACGCCAAACAAACCGTTGGCCAATGTGCGGCTTTGGCAATATGATAGACATTTCAGCATTGAACGCCTTTATTATTTATTTTATGAGACTTTCAAAAGTTGTAACCCAAAGTCAAATGAGCTGTTTTTTTGGACTAGTTCAAGCCCTCTGCGACACTCTTTCAAAGTCTTTTAGTTGTTGTACTCGTATATCAAAACACAAACAATGGTACTCCACGGATACATCATGAACGCCACCAGTTTTTTTAGTTTTTCAATCAAAGTTGAAAGTTTGAGCGGTTATTTAGACAACTGTTGGAATGCATTTATAAATATGAAGTTGGCTAAGGCTTGTCCAACTCTTTCGACAACGGCTAGCTGGACTACTATCTAAGGATATTCTTAGAAAGTTTTATAAATACGACTGTATATATGTCTAACCGATCAAGAGAACCTAGAGCATCATCCTCACTTACCCTTCATGCGACACTAGTTGGCTCATCATCCCCCACACTAACTTGTAATCAAAGAGATTTCAGTCCTGCAGCTAAGCGGCTCAAGATCAATTTACCACAGCCAAAGAAACAAGGCAGATGTTCTTTATACACAGAAGAAAAAAACAAAATACAAAGACAACACAAGTGAGTTGGTCTACGTCTTATGCACTAAAAATTTTTGCAAGAACATACATAACCGGAATATATGTGTAAAATGCATTGAACACATTTAAATGTTTATAAATGTGTTTTTTTCTCTGTTGTTTCCAGGGCAATTGAATTAATAAATACAAACTATCAGTTTTTGTATAAAATATTCAGTTTTGTTAATGTTTTCTTAAACAAAAATATGAGGGTAGAAAACGACCCACCAACGTAAGATTAGTCGTTTTTTTTAAACGTAGGTCTACGGTTAATGAATTTTTTTTTTTTTGACATTTGTTATTCATTGTTTATGTGAACACAGAAACTAAAACAAATTAACTTCAAACACACATACATACTTCACTTTGAATTGGAGGAAAAATCTCATTTAAAGCTTGTAATTCATCTGAAAATACTCTGGATTGTAAGGTGTCACATGCAAGGGCATGAATTTTTTTAATTCTTTTCACTTTTCTTTTCGCTAAATATTTTAATATAATGCATTATGAAGTTTTATCTCAAAAGATGTTATATTTTTCCCTTTTTCCAATTGAATTTCTCCATACGTGTCCACTTCGCTTGAAACCGATTAATGAAATGACACAATGCAATGCTTTTGGTTATGCGAATCTTATAAAGCAATAATGCTCTCATAACGATCCTATAACAAGACTTAATGCAATATTGCTCTCATAAGGATCCTATAACAAAACTTTTGTTACTTGAATTCTTCACAGCTTCTTGTTATAAGAGGTTTAAAACGGAACTCCTATAAGGGTTTTCATATAAGTGTAAAGTAACTTAAGCTCTTCAATAAGTCTTGTTATGGGAGTGTAGATATTTCAAAACAATACAAAGAACTTAACTCTCACAACAAGATTCTTATAGGAGTGTAAGTATAGATACTCTTGTTACAAGCACAAAAATTGCTCTTGTTATAAGATTTAAGTACTTATAAGCTGCAAAAATTATCAACTCCTATAATAAAACTGTTATGAGAGCTATTTAAGTTTCATAACAAGATCTTTATTCTTAAGTCTTGCTATGGGATCTAAAAGAATCTTATGGGAGCTTTTTTCAGATTTCAAGAGTTTAGCTCTCAAGAGCTTGTTAGTTGGGCATGCATCTTAACTATATTCCGCATAGAGAGGATCGTCCTGGACAATGTAGTTTATGCAACCTAAGAGAAAGAGAAGATGTTTTTCACTTCTTAGGAAAATGTCCTGTGCTGGTAGAAAGCAGGAGAGCCTTCCTGGGATCTAGTTACCTCAGGGAAGTGGAGATGATAAGTCTTCTTAACGAGATGTCGGTGGAAAAACTTTTCACGTATTGCAAAGTGGCAAAAACCTATCGGGACAGAATACTCAGCGAAAGCTTCTAAAAACTCATCGAAGTCAAATAATTACTGTATATACATGGTTACTTATGTTTTTTTTTTTTTTTTTGTCTAATAATTTCTTGCTTTTTAACATTATCGTAGAACCAATAAGCTTTATATTATACTAATTTTAACTTGTCAACCTGGCAGACGGCATTGCCATGCTAATTCTGATTTTGTTATTTATAAATAATGTTAAGAAATGATAAAAATAAAATCAATCAATCTAAATCTATCTATTTATATTTTTAAAATCCCTGAAAGTAAAAAAAGAGGGACAAAAAACTGGTGAGTATTCAAAAGTCAAGTAAATAAGGTCGTGATTAGAAAAAGCTGAGGCAGACAGTTGGCTTTAATAGAGAACTTTACTTAAATGACTTAT
The DNA here is from genome assembly GCA_914767635.1 of Melanostoma mellinum. Classification (NCBI taxonomy): domain Eukaryota; kingdom Metazoa; phylum Arthropoda; class Insecta; order Diptera; family Syrphidae; genus Melanostoma; species Melanostoma mellinum. The sequence goes on from OU612059.1 coordinate 106,533,810, forward strand.
CAAAAACATATCCAAGAGGGTACTATTGTTTTTAGTGAAATGAGTGGGCGTTGAGGCATTTATTGGAAATAAACTAAGCGATTTCATACCATTAGTCAACTCTGTGCTGTGAAGCACATTATTGTTGAAATCTTACTATAAGAAATGGTGAAACAAACGACAAATCATCAAGGACAGAAAAAAGTAGAGACAAATTGATGTTTCGATCAGGCCTATAGACTGATCATATCATAAGTTTAGTATTATTATTAGATTTAACCTCTATGAACAGGTAATCAATCTCACTATCAGGTGGAGACTTACCTACAAGTTTACAGCATAAGCCTCTACGCGCAAAAATTGCAACTCCACCTCCAACTCTGCCAACTCTATCATTTCGAAAAACCAGGTTTCACTAACGCATACTACATCGATGCTAGAATTCACAAATAAATATCTAAATTCATCAAGTTTTGGACCTAAGCTTTGTGCATTGATGTGGCACACTTTCAGACCCTTACGTTGCTTACATAGAACCTGAATCATAGAACGCGTCGAGCTATGACTAGCATATTCAAACATGGATTCTCCGTTTTGATTAATTTCAGTCATTTGACTAAATTGTATGATTTAAAAGAAAGGACACAATAATGTCCAATGACAGACAAAAAAGAAGAAAAATGATAAACTGCAGACAATCTTGAGCAATAATAATATAAAATTAGACACTAAAAGCAGGAAGTAGAGATACTGATAGTGATGACGTCGACCATGATGATGATGATGATGATGAAGCAAAAAGAAAGAAAAAATTAAATTTAAAAAATTTCATAGAATAAGAGAAAGTAGGTAGAAAAAAGAGAAAAAAAAAAAATATAAACAGGTAATAATGATGTATGGTATTAATATAAATGTTTTGTTGATCAGCTGTTGCCATCAGTTATCCGTAGCAAAATCATTCAGTATTTGGAAGTTCTCAACCAGAAGAGCTTTGTCATTACGGTGCTTTTTTATGTAAACAAACCCACGTAGAGTGTAAGCGGTAAATAGATTTCCGCTTTTCTTCAGCCTAAGTGCATATTGCAGTAGTTCTCTATTTTTTGTAGTTAAACATTCATGCATAAACACTGCACCATCAGAAGGGTGTCCGAGGTCGCGGAGGCTAAGTGGCTTTTCTGTTTTGGTGCGGTAATTTGCTATAAAGCGTAAGACAGTGCTTTTGTCGCGTGTTGTCATAAATTTAACCACTACCGGCGGAGTGTGATTCTGGTTTCTTAGACGAAAAATATCTCGAACAGCAAATGGTTTTATAGCGATGAAATTACATAATTTAGTAAACATATCGGTTAATTTTGCATTTTCAAGCACTGGTAGGCCATGTACCTATAAGTGCATCCTTCTCAGTTTCCTTATATTTTTGCCGTTCTTCATAGGTATTCATTCGCATTTGCGCAGTGACTAGTTTAAGTGAATCATTTTGTTTACGTAATTCCGCTTTAAGTGATATATTTTCCTTTTTAATGACGTCGATTTCATTTAGCTTGTTTTCAATTGTTTTCATCCTATCGTTTACATCATCAATTGATTTTTTTATGTTTAAGACATCGGTGTTAATTTTCGCTGTAATTCTCTCTTCAAAATCATTCAACTTAGATGAGAGTAATTCAACAATATTTGCGCATTCCTTTTGCAGTGTACTTTCGGTATGTGCCATGTACCTACTATAAATTGCTACTTAGTAGACACGTCCATTCAGCAACACATATCTTGATGGACTCATATTATTCAAGAAAATCAGTTCGGCACGAGTACGATAACTTTGGCGACAAAAAATAATAACGGTTTTTGGTGGAGGGGTTCAATGCAAGCATTTTTTACTATGGGAGGGGGGGGTCTATCTCCCCCCGTTTAGGCAGTAGGGGCAATTTTATAAAAATTGACTTAAAATTCAAAAAAAAATATTGTAGAACAACGGGAAAACTTACAGATACAATTTATACTTTTTATGAAAGCCAGAAACTTGCACTTTATAATAAATTTTAAATGAAGTGGTTTCAATTTATAGTTTTAGAAATAACTGACTTCAAAGTCAAAATTTACGAAGAAAAATTTTTAAAAATCACTTTGAGTACTATGTTTCTCGTGATTACAAATGCCAATAAAAAAAAATTAGATTTAGTTAGTTGCTTTAATAAATTTTTTATCAAACGATATAAATAACTTTTTTGTATGTCTTATAGTTTTTGAGATAATTGAAAAATAGTAAAACTATTGAAGTATGTATTATTTTCAAAAAATTATGGAAATACGTACGAATTTACAATAATGTTAGGAAATAGAATAGTGAAAGTATAAAAATTCATAAGACAGGTACTTATGTGCAATTAATTTCCGTATGCAAAAACTTTCCGCATGGCCCGCTTCGCGGGGGCTCATTATTTTAACCCTTTTTCCGCAGGGTTAAGCTGCTCATGCTAAATATGAAAATAGCAATTAATTTCCGTATGCAACAGCCTTCCGCATGGCCCGCTTCGCGGGGCTCATTATTTTAACCCTTTTTCCGCAGGGTTAAGCTGCTCATGCTAAATATGAAAATAGCAATTAATTTCCGTATGCAACAGCTTTCCGCATGGCCCGCTTCGCGGGGCTCATTATTTTAACCCTTTTTCCGCAGGGTTAAGCTGCTCATGCTAAATATGAAAATAGCAATTAATGTCCGTATGCAACAGCTTTCCGCATGGCCCGCTTCGCAGGGCTCATTATTTTAACCCTTCTTCTTTAAGCTGCTCATAAGCTTTGGGGTGCAAATTTTTTATATGAAAAGTTTCTTTTAAAATTAGAAAATTTTTTGATTTTAAAAAAGAAATATAGTTTTACTATTTTTCAATTGTCTCAAAAACTATAAGACATAGAAAAAAGTAATTTAAATCGTTTGATAAAAAATTTATTGAAGCAATTAACTACATCAAAATTTTTTTTATTGGCATTTGTAATCACGAGAAACATAATACTCAAAGTGATTTTAAAAAATTTTTTTTTCGTAAATTTTGATTTTGAAGTCAGTTATTTCAAAAACTATAAATTGAAACCACTTCATTTAAAATTAATTATAAAGTGCAAGTTTCTGGCTTTCATAAAAAGTATAAATTGTATCTGTAAGTTTTCCCGTTGTTCTACAATATTTTTTTTTAGATTTTAAGTCAATTTTTATAAAATTGCCCCTACCGCCTAAACGGGGGGAGATAGACCCCCCTCCCAAAGTAAAAAATGTTTGTATTGAACCCCTCTATCAGAAACCGTTATTATTTTTTGTCGCCAAAGTTATCGTACTCTCCCCATCAGTTCGGTTTTAAGGTGGGCCATGATACCACACATGCCGCGTCTTAACTAGTATCAGATATTCAATGAAACAAAGCTAAAAATCAGTGTACGGGTGAATGTCTGGTTGACCTGGAGAAGGTTTTCGATACCGTTTGGTAAGACGGTCTTTTCCATAAGTTGATCAGGTATGGCATGAGTAAACCACTGCTTTGTATTCTGAATGACATACCGTTTGGTAAGACGGTCTTTTCCATAAGTTGATCAGGTATGGCATGAGTAAACCACTGCTTTGTATTCTGAATGACATGCTTTGTGAAAAGTTGCAACATAACTTCTACCAGAACTTTTAAAATACAGAACGGCCTGCAGCAAGAAACGGTGAATTCGCCTATTTTATTTAACATTTTCACCGGCCGGCGATCTAATTGGTTCCTTTCACCATGCGTACGCCGACGATCTCATTGAACTGGTCCAAAGGCATCAGAAGTCTCTTGCAAAGTGACTTCGATAAGATCCAGCAATATTGCTATGACATGATATATGGGGAGAACGCGTTTCAGTGGATTTATCCCACCGGAGGCTTTCCTCTATTTTGACATGATATTTTTGTTTCAGGACAGATTGGCGGTTCCGCAAATCTGCCACGTCTGCAGTTAGTCCGTAGAACAACGGTTCCCTTACAACCGTGACGTCACCGCAGTAGGCGGAATAGTTGAAGAGCTCGTCCGGTTCAGTAGGGCGGTTTCAGATTGCAATCGATGAGACGTTATGAAAACGTCAAAACTATTCTGGTGGTTGCCTGAGCAACAAAATGTAGACGTCACTGATAGCCAGCCGCCAATTGCTGGCTTATAAAGGCTCCAAGTGTTAAACTAAGGGTATAGGGGGTGGGCACAGTGGCAACCAAAAAAAATTAAGATACACAAAAAATACAAACACAAAATAAAAAAAGCTGCTGTGGCTGCTCTTGTTTTAAGTAGTTTTAAGTTGATTTGATTAGTTAAAAGTAGTTTTATTTAGTTTTGAGTAGTTTTAATAAAAACCAAAACATGATCAATGATGTTAGGAGCTGGGAATCCACAGGGGATGAACTTCGGTACTATCGAAAGGAGCAGTGGCATGCTTGTGATTGCTCGGAACTAACTCGTCAGATGGGGATATTCTTGCTCTTTCTCTAGTACCTCCATCTCTCTAAGAAACATTTTGGTGCCTATGATTTAGGAAGGAATGGAAAAGCAACAGGAAGAGAAGCTATTGTATAAGGATAGGAAAAAGAAAATGAACAAAAAGGAAATACAAACCTAGAAACGTGAGCTCCATCCAAGGACAAAAAAGGTGGTGTTTCAACTTAAAAAAAAAATTCAAATTTCTATCAAAAATAAATAAAAATTAAAAAAAAAAACTTAATCCCTATCTATCCTACCAAACCCAACAACAGAACACCCGTAACTAACCTATACTAACTACTTAATACTATTTACTAAATCTAATACCTTCCAAATCGAAAACACCCTCATCTCCTCACACCGTCGAATGGAACTCTGCTGGAGTCTACGAGGCGCTCGTCAGGTGTTAGTGACGAAATCATGGCCAACCCTCCCTTATACCGGTGCCATAAATCCAAATGCCATCTTCTTGGCCTCGATTGTGAAGATGGCCCCTGAAATGACCTACCAGCTGAAACCTAGTCTATCAAATCACGTCTTTTCAGTCAAATCGTCATAAGCTAAAAGAACCCGAAACTTCACCACCAACCATCACACACCTATATGCTTACTTTATCAATCCATATTCAACAAAACGGAAACTCTAAAAAACCGTCTTTTAAAGATTTTACAACCATTTATTTGGTCAAAAGAGAAAAAAAGAATTCATTATTTGCAACAAGGCATGGTAATGTATATCCGATGGGTGTGAACATTATTTTTTTTTTCTTAAAAAAAAAACCAAACTTACAGTTTTCTTTGGTGATATCCCCCGCTGTCCTACCGGCAGCACTCGAAAGACACTAACACTGTATTATTATTAAGATATGTATACATACATATACATTTATATTATATATCCAAAAAAAATTTCCTTTTTTTGCTGGGTTCTCTATTTCCACCCTCTTAATAACTTAAAAACAAAATTCACCAAATTTTTCTCTCTTTTTTTTCTTTTTTTTTCCTTTACTTTACACTTTTTAACTCTTTAATCTTCTTTATACTTCTATCTTTCTTTTTCTTCCAATCTCTCTTTAAATTCACTTTTAATTTTCGTATTCCTTCAATTCACTTTCAGTTCTTATTCTTTAATTTTTCACTTTTAGTACTTTCTTCTTTAAATTCACTTGTAGATTCCTTTTCATCCAAACATTAAATGTTTTATAAATCTTCCTTCCTCCTTCTTTTCAGGCTGTTTTTATGAGTATCAATAATTCAACATATACATATCCTTCTGTAAGGGTCCTTGACCTTGGATTCCTTGCAAGGCCAAAAAATAATTTCTAATGTTTATTCAAACGTAGGTAACTCCGCATATTCTCTACCATACCTCTGCTTTTTTTCTTCTTACTTGGGTCTCGAAAGATTTCCTCTATTTCCTTTACATTTCTATATAAAAAAAACACTAAAAAATGATATTTCACACAATATCTAAATCTTCCTTACCTTTGCTTTATATCCTTTCTTTTATAGGTATTTCACAAGAAACTTATTTATTTTTATTTTATCTTTTCTTTAGGGATGTCAAAAATATATCGAAATAAAAAAATATCGATATATTTCGTTCAATATATCGATATATATCGACGATATTTTTTTCACCGATATATCGATATATCGATATAAATATTTATGTATCGAAAAGGTTTAAAAAACGATACTTTTTTCGGGTACTAGAAACTAACCTGCAAACATACCAGATTTATTGCAAAAAAAACTTTTCTATACCTTTCACTATATTATCTTAGACAGGAAAATACGCATAAAATGTGTGCAACCATTCATTGACCACTTAGCAAATCATTTTGTGAGTTTTGATAATTTCACAGTGTACAGTAATAAACCAAAATATCGAACCCAAATAAAAAGGATCTGTAACCTAAGTGGTCAATGAATAGGTACATGAATTTTATTGGCCTTTTCCTGTATATAATGTAGCTAATATACCTTGCATACATTTCTCATAGTTGAAAAACTCTTTTCTATACCTGTCTCTGCTGTAAATCTCACAGTGCCCAACAACAGAAGTCGGCTCACAGCTGAACACATAAATCAAAGAGTTCTCCTGCATTCTTTTTCTCAAAAATATTGGTTTAATTAATAAAAATACAGAAAAAAAATTAATTCTTTATGTTTGTTTTTCTTACTACTTTTTTTTATTACTTTTCTCATTTTTAAGGTCGCACATTTCATTATTTAAAATATATCGATATATCGATATTTTTCTGATTCGATATATCAATACTTGATATTTTTTTTTGATATATATCAATACGATATATATCGATATATTTTTCCTTTTCCAACATCCCTTCTTTTTTTGCTTGACTCAACTTGATTTCACTAGAGTTGCTTGACTTTATCCAAATTCTCTTATAAACAAAAGTCTTCACCGAATTTCTCATGCCAGCTGTAAAGGAAAGCTCTACAATTTCCTTTTCTTTGTGAACTCTTTTGCTCCTCGGGTACATATGTAAGTACTTAGATTGAATTCCGTTGTTACATCAAAAAACATGATTAGGTACCTATGTATCTATTTGGATCGGTAAACAGCTGATTAACGTTTTCCATTATTCCTTAAAATTTTTCATTTATGTCTATGTTACCATCTGTACTTCTCACTAACTGTCCACACCCTTTCTTCACATACCTACATAGTACATACATACTTTCTCCTACCTTATGCTTTATTAAGCTATAATCTTACCTAGTTTTATGCTTACACTACCTATCATCTAATTTCTAATCAAAAACACAAACATACATAAACCTACCAAAAAGAACTTATATAAATCACTCTCTCAAATGGCTTTCTAACCTTACAAGTTTGCATTACTATATTGCTGGATTGCATTAACTGATTACTTTGAGTTAGAGGGAGATGGGTAGTGTGCGCAATCCAGATGGCAAGTGTGTATGTGTAATCGAAGTGTCAAATCAAATATTATTGTCGGTGTTTCGCGAATTTATGTTTCGTATTTTCTTTTTTTTGTTTTGTTTCTTAGTTTAATATCGCGAGTTAATTCGTTTTTGTATTGTTTTCCTATTTCTTTTTTTGTTATTATTTAGGTGTTTTTCATTTTCTTTCAACATTCACAGGTAAGTATTCTCTTCTTTTTTTTTTGGTTTTGTGAAATCTCAGGTGGGAGTTTGTTTACATATGTATCTTCATAGGTACACACATTTCGTAGGTACTTGAATTTGTAAACAAAATCTCATTATTTTTTCTTGATCAATTTAATTTTCTTTTACATTACTTTCTAGGTTGATTGATGACAACAAAATTAACACAACGAACAACAAAAAAAGGAGGAAATTTTTGTACGAATTATGGTAAGTAGCTTGAAGTTATTAGATTAAATGATACATAATTCATTGGGGTATCTTTTTTTGCAGGTTTTGCAAAAACAATGATTCTTAAATTTTCTCAGTTTTAAATATTAGTTATAGTTAGAAATATATATTATATGATTAGGCCGAAAGACATTAGAAATAAGTTATTGAGTAATTTAGAGTACTCGCCTAGGGTCAGTAAGTTAATTAAGGTGTTATGTAAGCTAGCCTAAACATGTTTGTTAGTAACGTCAATTCGTTAAAAAAAAGTCATGTTCTTGCGAATTTTTTGTGAGAAACCAGTTCAATTTTTCTATTAAAACCAATTACACATTAAAAAATGACATTTCAAGAATGTTGTGTGAGATTGTCACAAAGAAATATTTAAGAACACGGCAATAGTAGCAATTATTCTGACATGCCTCGAAAAAAAAGGCGAGTAGCGGTGCCCCTCATAACTTGGAGCTGGATCACCGGAAATCAAAAAATCTAAGTTCAATCGTTAGGTAATTGTTTTTAAGTAAAGTCGAGAGGATTTTTTGAAATTTTAATTTTTCACTTTTTTTGGAACACTTTGAAGGGGAGAACGCGACTTTCCGTGAAAAAAAATGTTTGTTTTTGTAAAATAACAGTTATCAAAAAATTTGAAAAAACTCTTCGGTACTACCTTGTAAATTATTTACAAAAAAAAAAAAACGTTTAAAATTTCAAAAGGATCGGAGCAGTATTTTATGATGTTATGATGGGCACCGACTTTTAAAAAGTTAGTTGTGGGAAAACTAAAAGCACTAAAAAAACACAAGGAAAACACTATACCAATATGTATAAAAATATTCGTAACTTTGTCAATTTTGCGCCAATTCACTTAAAATTTTGACACAATGTTCTTTAAATATAAGGCATTTATTAAGAAAAAAAATTTAAATACGTTACCTGCCTTAAGAAAAAGGTTAGGGTGTGAAGATATTTATTGAATGCTTGTTGTAAGTCTTATTCTAACGTTTAATTTTAGTTCTAAAAAAAAAAGAATTTACCTCCTTCCATTCATCTGAGTTGCTCACAATATGTTCAGTTAACGACTTGAAATATTTTGGAAAGTCGTTTGAAAGTTTCTGTACATCTTTCCGCGTCCGTTCCGTTATCCAACTAGAAGTGCACTGCTTTTTACTTTTCTTCGAGGAAACGGAGCCTTTGATAAAAAACTCTATTTCTGTTGGCAGAAGGTTTCCATCACTTTGCTCTAATTTAATAGCTAATTGAAAGGAAAAAAGAAGCCTATGTTTACTAAAAATGCCAATACAAGCAAAAGAATAAACATTTTCTGTCAAAGCATTGATTATGGTTTCAATGCGATTAGATAAAGTGGAATCAGGAACTGAATTTCTCAAAGAATCTTCAAACACATCCAAAAATGATCTTAGAGCGTATTGATACATCGAATACACAGCAGACATGTCGGATAATGCCAAAAAAAGAACTGTTCCTCGCTTAGCCACAGGACGATAGTCATTTCGAAGTTTATCTATATCAAACAATGCTTCAGTGGAACACTTTAATTGTTTTGTAATTTCAACAGCTTTGGCTTTTGAATTCTCCAGTGTTTCAATCAGTTTTGTGTTTTCGAGCATGTAACCAGTTGACGTTGCTAGCTCGCGGAGGAAGGAGTTCTCCAAATGATGCAACATTTTTTTGTATTCGCTCTTATGCCTTACAAAATCCTCACGTAGTTTTTCCAATTCAGGTCGTTCGCATTGAATAACAACACTTAACAGTTGGCTTTCGAGCCCTAAGCTTGTAATGCTAAAGTTGACTACTGAAGCCTTCGAATATACCGCTGGATCAAAAACTGGATTAGCATACTTTGTAGTTAGGTACATGCGAAAATTCTCGTCGTAGGCTGTTTCCCGATCATAAATCATCACAAACTTCCGCCCTGCTGCAAGGCAGATATTTTTCTCTAATAATGGATAAATCACTGGATCAATGTAGTCATCAACATCTTGGATTAATACAGGTATCCCAAATATTATGGAGGTTTCCAATTGTTTTAGAAAATCCTGGTTGCTGAACGATAGAAGCTTCAAGTTGTTCAAGGTTTCCGTCTCTTTAATCCAATGTAAGGCCTGTTGTTGAGGATCTATGCAAAGTGGGAAGCGAGAAGCACGTGAAGCGAGAATAGCATTTTGTATAGAATATTCATCTGAAGGCAAGCACTTGGACTCCCAATCTGAAACTTGCTCCTCTGTTGAAAGGCAATTAACCAATATGAAATCGTCCGAAATAGGAATCTTACGATTTCTTAAATCACTTATCCAGTCCGAATAAATCATTGTGTTCCGGAATTCCAAAGAAAAGCATCCAGTATAAGCCAAAAATGAAGCACAAATAAGGCACTGTCCAACAAGCTTTGATTTCTTTTCCTCATAAGCAAGAAGGGCTTTATTCCATCGAACACGTTTAGAGCTCAGTCCGCTAATTAGTCTATTGGATGCAATCTATAAAAGATAAAAGATGTTGCTAGATTAAGATGCTTCAGTTACATACTCTAGGACGTGATTCGTGGTCATATCCTAAGAAACAAAAAAGCTTAACTTTGGTGTACCCAAATTTATGCTAGATTCGATTTCGATGGCAGAGACCTTATTTTGGACTTTATTTAATAAAAAAAAATTTATCTTTAAAGCTGCAGTTCAATTGGATTCATATGGCCTTAGGATTGTCAGATTTTCAAAATTAAATAGTTTTTTCCCCTGAGTTAAATTTTGACTTTGTTTGAGTTAAATTTTTTTTTCATAAAATGTCTGATAAACATACAGCTTTTTTATTTTTTCTTTTCTGATGCTCTCACTCATAAGTGCGCTCAAAAACCCATGCACTTAATGATATTAGCAAAATTCTGAAGCAGATAAAAGCTTATTCTAGATTCCTAACTAACTTTTGACCCAGCATCAGCACCTAGCAATTGCAATAGTTTTCCAAGAATTGATAGTTTGAAGGTAATTTTTGTGACTGCACTGATAAAAAGGGTTTAGAGTGTACTTGACCTGCTATCAAAATATTAATCAATTAACCACCTCTCAGGGAGATATTATATTAAGTCACGATTGCTGTTGAATAAGAGCGCTTTTTGAAATGCTTTCTTTTTCGAAAGAAGAATTCGCCCTTCCTCGTTCATGGGAAACTCAAGCAGATCACAACTAAGATACAAGGTACTTTATTCTTACAGACCTCCTTCTCAAAATATTTTTGAAAATATGTACTTTCCGAAGGCCTTGCGAAACTGGATCTGTATTAGCTACAAAATCTTATGAAAGTGCTGCAACAATAAAAAGAGTTTCGTTCGAGTACTTCCAACTGTTGAAATCGATCCTTCCATCAGCATATTGGCTCTGGAGTTTAATGTTAAAAAAAAGTTTCCAGAACACTGCATGGCGAAAATATGCACCATATATCAGTGGCGTGGCGTGGATATTTTCAAATATTAAGTCAAGAAATATGAATCACCTACACAAATTAATAAGGAATAAATAGAAGGTACCTTAAATTCCAAACGTGGATTAATGGAAGCCAATTTTTCTATACTTTAAGTCATTTACGTTAAAATTCACAATGAGCTGAAAGCATAAAAAAGCGGCTTCAAAAGAAGCCTATGTCGAAATGCAAGAAAATAAAACAAAATTTTAAGTAACGTAACTAGTATTAAAAAAAATAAGAACTTCATTTCATTGGTTTTCCTCTTCCAAAAGGTAATCGGTGTTAAACAACACTCAACATTTAGCAAAGCCATTTAAATAATTAAAACAAAACAGTTCTCTTCGACGTTAACTTTTCACAATTTTCAGAATTTTTAGTTATTTTTCACAGTTTTTAAAATGCACGTTACTTAAAATTCATTTTAAACTTGCAAATAATCCAAAACAATGATCAGTAGAACAAAACAAAACAGTAAAGCAAAACCGAATTCGCCGTACATTACACGAAGGCGAAAACTGTATTATTTTTTCCAAGCAGATATTGCAGTATGACGAAAATTATCGTCTTACTTTCTTCAATAAGAGAACGTGTATTAAAAAGGGTGGCACCGCGGTGCACCGGGTGGAAGTATATCGTAGGAAAGACAGGGACAAATATAAAATATGTTCTGCGCGGCGATTTTCAATGCTTTGTGCATGCTTTGTGTATTGTGTGTGTATCTCGCATATTTAAAAAATCTTGAAGAACATTGTGTGTATAGCGGGGTCCACACTGTCCAATTTGTTTTTCAGGTAGTCGAGTTTGTCAAGCGAATTTGAAAGTGTGGCCGCTCATCAACAGGCTTGTCAAATTTGTTATAAATGGTTTTCAAAATTTTTTGATATTTTTGCAAGTTGGACAACAAGTTGGATGAATGTGGACGCTAGTCGTCAAATTTCGAAGAAATTTCATTTCAAAAATGTTTTCAAGTAGTGCACATCGCACGGAAAGAATATTTTTCTTTGTTCGGTAGGTACATTGAAAGAGGAATTTATGATGGTAGTGCACCTCGCAAGGAAAAAATGTTTTTTCTTTGTTGGGCACATTGAAAATGGAACTTGTAATATTTCAAGGTAGTGGACATCGCACTGAAAAAAATTTTTTTTTTGTAGGTAGGCACATTGAAAAAGGAATGAATTTACGATACTTACAGGTAGTGGGCGGCAAGGAAAATAACTTTTTCCTTAAAAGGCACATATCTACAAAATGCAAACTACGATAAATTGATAATATAAATAGTTTGGTGGCACCAAAATGCAACTATCATTTAATTACTAAAAAGTAAAGGGTTGTTTTTGCTTATACCTAGCTTATAATTTAAATTAAAGTTTAACTGACTCCAAGTAGAGAAGTGGTAAAAGTTAAATCTAAAGTGTTCATATCAGCTTATTAAATGGCTGTAACCTGGAATTGCGAGTTTTGGATTCTACAGAAGTTTGAAGTCTGCAAAAGTTTTCCAGAGATATGGCATATATGTAAAATGCGAAGAATACAAAAATATAACAAGAAAGTACCTATGAAACTCTGTTGGAAAAATGTGCACATCGCACTGAAAGAATATTTTTTCTTCGTTGTGCACATTTATGATGTTTTCTGGCAGTCCACCTCTTCTTATGTTTTTCTTGCTTTTCTAAAATTTCATCCTTAAATACCGCTGCTACTGCTATGTCCTTCATGGTTGAAATTCAGACCAGAATGAAGTTGGACAACTTGTTTGATGAGTGTGGACGCTATGGGTTTTTTCCGTCCAACTTTTCATCCAACAAATTTGACAAGCAAATTGGACAGTGTGGACCCCGCTTATGGGCAAAGATAGGATGTTGACTGCTTGGTGGTAGGCTTATGTTGCTGGTTTTTTTTATGAACAAGGGACAAATTTTAAAAGGTAAGACGATAGGAGTCGTGTTATATGGACGCCACGCCACTGCCATATATGTATTTGGTTGCCAGAGAAAAGATTGTATGCCAGCCACTTTATAAAAAGAATTCTTTGGAGAGACACAAGTCACAAGAGATGGTATTACGAATTTCTACGATTTCCATACATGGGCTTCAAACAAATTCACACTCGAGACGGTAAAGAGCGTTTCAGTACAGATATTGTGTTAATATGGGCGCAAGTGTAATTGGAAATAGATTAATCTTTAAAAGTGATGTCAACTGCAGAAGTAAGATTTACTGCAAATTTTTTTTTAGAATATGACCAATTACGGGACACACTGTTTAGTTTTTTTTTTTTTTATCCTGAAGTGAGGATATCTTTGTTTTTTTGAGTCATAAAAAAATTTTCAAGCATGTATATAATAATAATATACAATAATTATATAGGAGTTATTCTTCCAAATTTAAAGTGTCCCACATCCCACTATAACAATCTTCATTTAATTTCTAGAAGAGTGAAAAAGGTATTTCAGTTATTATTATTATGAAGAATAAATTCTTGATTTGTCGTTGTTTTCAAAGGAATCAGCTTCTGCGATAACTGTAGTTTGTAGGTCTAGTAAAAAAAAACTTCGCAAATCAAATAGAATTAAGTAAAAGAAAGCTATTAATCATGATTTGGTTTTGGTCTCCAAATTGCGATATATTTGAAACAAAAAGAAATTTAAAGATATATAAAAAACAAAAAAATTGTTAGGAGCTGGGAATCCACAGGTGATGAACTTTGGTACCATCGAAAAGAGCAGTGGCACGCTTGTGGTTGCTCGGAACAAGTACTTAAGGTTCCAAAATTCAAAAATATTTTTAAGAAAAGTAGATAAGGGAAGTGTTTTTATTGTCAAATCGTTTGATGATTTACTGTCACTAAAAGGTTAGTTTAACTGTCTTTCTTTTAACTTGAAATCAAGTAAGAAAATGTTAAATTCATTCTTAAACATAGATCTTACTATTAATAACCCATCCTGTTCTACTACAAGTTCCATTAGTGATGATATTTTTCTTAGCAATTCTGATGAGTCTAGCAATTCTTTATTCATTGTGCATCAAAATATACGTAGTCTTCGGCAAAACTTTGATTTGCTGGTGTGTTATCTTGAAGCTCTACCGTATTTACCGGACTTAATCTTTGTGTCAGAAATTTGGATATATAAACATGAATGTGATAGTTATTTAATTGCTGGTTATAAATTTCATGTTAATACAAAGGAAACATATGCTGCAGGTGGAGTATGCGTTTTTGTACGTGAGTCGTTGGTTTATAATGTTATTTGTCATAATTTACTGTCGGTTGATGTTCTACAGCTTTGTTGCTGTATGTGTAATAAGGTTTTCAACTACGTTTGTGTTTATAGATTGCATTCGCATAGTTTAGAGTTATTCTTTGATGAATTTGCTTCTCTTTTGAGGAATCTGAGAACTACCAATCATGTAATACTTGGTGACTTCAATTTAGACATTTAAGTAAGAATTTCGCCTGTGACTCATATCTTGCTTTGGTCGCTGAGCACGGATTAACCTCCTTCGTTAATGACCCTACTGGGCCAGTATCACAGTTTTGCCTTGATCACGTTTTTGTCGTTTCAATGATTTATGTTAAAGTCAATGCTACGGTCTTAATTTTGATCTGCACATAACTAATCACTGTATGACCGGAATGTTGTTTAGCGCTCTAAAAACTTCCAAGTCCAAAAAGAATTCATCCTTATCGTCGATTTAGAAGATAAACTTTGCTATTTTAAGCAATGCCCTTCGCTTTGAAAATTGGGATTCCGTAATTGCAGATCGCAATGCTTCGAGTGCTTACGATCTTTTCCTAAGTATTTTACAGTCCTTTATAAGTTCCAATAGTTTTAACTGGTTGGTTAAGAGATGCGACAAGAAACTTAAGCCTTGGATGTAGGGTGTCCATCTGAATTCTGTTTAAAAAGAGAACATTTTGCTCTAGAATCCAGAGAACAAAAAGAGAACAGAAGAAAAAATAAGGAATTATTTTTTGATACATTTTTTACTAAGCTTAACAACATTAAAAAATGCAGTTCTAAAACAAAAGCAGGTTAACATGTCAATAAATATATGTATTAGTAAAAGATAACTTAACAATTATTTTATAAGTCTTTTAGTTATAAAGTCAGTTCAGTTATAAAGTCAGTTAGTCAGTTCAGTTTGTTACGGTAAATTCTCCCGCAACAAAAACCATTCTTACATTTAGTTATTTTGATTTCGATATCCCTCTCTTTTCCTCAAAACCTTCCCTATCATTTCTTCGTCCCATCATTTCTCCGTTGTTTGCTCTTAGCAATGTGATCAAAACATAGCTTTGAGCAAATGACAAAATAGGTGCATGTCGTAATCAGCGGATGAGCTGAACTGATGTCGGCGTTTGGTGTGTAGAGCCAGAAGCCTCTGGAGACTCGCACACCATTTACTTAAATTGAATGTCATTCATACTTCGTCACTTACAAGCATCATCATTCTCATTCATCGACATTCAAATCATTATCATCATTAACCCATTATCATCATGCACATATATCATCTTTACACTCATCATCATGCACACACCTCACTACACACACTACACAAGCAGGATATCACACACACAACACTATACACATTAATACACATATCACAGAGGAGAACAAAAGAAATGGCACGTGTAAACGCCATACTTCGTTATGAAACACACTGTGTAGCGTAGTGCTGCAAGTGTTAACAACCTAGATTTAACTTTCATTTTTGTAAAACCGATTCATAAGAATGAAACGTTAATAGTTTTCCCTTATCCCCAAATCTGCGCAAAGATCAACCGAATAGGGTAAAGTAGTTCATTTTGGTTTTAGTAGCTTTTCCTCCCTTCTTCAATTTTCAAAAGTTGTATAATAGTGAATTTGACTCAGTAGAATATATAGTAGAGTAACTGGGAAAATGCCCAGAAGTATTATTTTCAACTTTCAGGAACTTTCATTTTTCTCGACATGTTTTATGGGAGGGGTCTGATCTCGACTAATGAGCTGGATAAGTTTTGGGAACAAACCCCCAACAACTTTTTCAGTTCAATGTGTTTGGAAAATTGTGCGAGTGAAAGGTTTCGCTGGAATTCGACAACGGAGGTGCTTGTCAGCCATAACGCTGCATGTGCTAGAAAGCCGTGACAGAAAACCTCGAGACACGATTGGCTGATTGTATGAATGTGTGTGTGAATTTGAAAGTCGAGAAAGGACAAACTGACAAGATCAAACTCTTCTTGGTTGACCTAGTTAACAAGTGGTTTATTTTTGCGAACTTACGATTTTATAAAGAGAAATAGAAAGTTAAAACAGTGAAAGTTGGAAATAGTTTTGTTTAGCAGAAAGTGATAGAGAAATTTTAGAAAAAGAATTAGAGTCAGTGGAAGGAGTAAAATTGAGAAAAGGAGAAGAAAACGTCAGACGGACGGAACATAGAAAATTTTAAGGAGGAAGGAGTAGCTGGAAAAAAGATAAGTAGAGTTCTATAGTTTTGCAAGTGTTGTCAAATATAGTTTCGGTAGATCTTTGCCATCGAAATTCTCAAAAGTGTGAGACACGCGACCCTTTTAATTCTTATTAATTGTTCTTTTTGGGAAAGAACAATTAACGTTTCAATTTTCCGGCTATTTTCATTTGTTTACCTTTATAAACGGTTCCCCTAACCGTCCACCATTGTAATTTTATAGTTGAAAAGATTTCAGTTTTTAATCCAACTTCTTGTACGGTTTTCCCAACAGTTAAACAAAATAAATAGCTTTAAATCCCTTCTGGGAATTTAATTGCATTGTTTTTCATTCAGTTCTTACTATTTCAGAACTAATTCGTGGTTTGGAAGTTTCACCTCAAAATTTCCTGGCGCCCACTTTTCTTTGTACACCCTGCACTGAGAAATAATACATTTTAATTCGTCTTTTAATAATTATTTAATCGATCATTTTATTCGCGATCGTCTTTTATCGCGCTACGCTTACTTTTTTTTGTTTACGAACCCAGCCCAGCTGAGTTTAGCCGTGGTGTCAGCAGCCTACCTGCTGAGTGTTACACTTTTTAGTTTATCAGCGCGTTTGACATTTCGTCTGGCACACCGGTTGTGCATTTCTATTAATCGTTTCTATTATCGTTTATTTTATTAATTGTTTACTTATTGATTGGATTCGGATAATCCAATCGCGACAAGTAGTTCCGATTCATCCTAAATTTAATTTATCGCGAAATAAAAGTGTAACAAATTGGCGCCCAACGTGGGGCATATTTTTAGTGAAAAACATATACTTGATTGTACATACAATTGTACATAGTGCATTTTGTGCATATTCTTGGTACTTGGTACCTTAATTTAATAATTCTTAGGGAAGTTGTTCTTTCTGTGTTGTGTTTTGGTTTTTATTTGTGAGAGAGCTTTTTACTTTTGCTTTTTTATATATAGGTAAATTGTGTCGGAAAAATCGTGTTGGATTGTGGCTAAGTGCGAAAAGTGTGTTGCTGGAAAAAATCCAAATTCTTAATAGCTTTGGCAACGGCGTGGAAAATTGAAGGAACGAGTTGTTGTTATTGTTATTGGTCTGTATACCACAGAACCAGACAAGTGAGTTTTTTTTAATTTTTATTAACATTAGGAATTAGGAAATTCGATATTGTCTGCTGTTTCTGGCTGGCAATTAGCATTGAGGGTTTTTTTTGTTATTTTGTTATTTTGGAAGTGAGATTGATTGCATTCGAAAGTGCATAGTGAATAACTTAACGCAGTAGTTGTTGTTGTGTTTGGGTGGTTTTCGTGGCCACTAAGTAAGTTCAAAGCTCGCACGGTTGGCGAGTAGAAAATTTGCAGGGTGTTTTGGTTGTCGGTTACAACCATTATCGTTTTTATTGATTTTGTTTATTATTATATTTCTTTTGCTTTTATTATTATTTCACTATTTTAGTTATTATTGCATTATACATTTTTGATATACTATTTTGTGTGTGTGTGTGTTTTTTTTTTTTGCTTTGGTGTCAAGTGACATTGATTTTATTTGTTTTATTTTTTTGCTCTGGTTTCAAGCATCCAGTTGGAGCTTGATAGTATCTATTTTGTTTTTTTAGAAACTGAGTTTTATTTTGCTGATAGTTTGTTGTTGAAACTTGTTTCTTTACGATCGTTGTTGGCATTTTTGTTTTTACTTTTTTGAGGATACTTTTTAGTTTTTTTGGAAATGGACATAATTATATAGGTTAGCGCAAGATGAGCTTGCATATGAAATGGAGAGTAGTGGGTTAGAGGTAGGCACCGTAGACGAGATGCGGCAATCGCTCCGTGGTGGAAGACTTTTAGAGTGTAGGGGTTCGCTAGGTACTCCCGCACAGTATCCATTCAGTCTTGAACAGGGCTACGAAGAGGTTGAGAATAAGTTAGGAGAGATAGGGAAAATTTTAAAATGTAGACCAAAGAGTAGGAAATGTAAGTAATATTTGAAGAGTTTAGCTAAGGTAGAGTGGAGTATAGGTAGGCTAGATAGGTCGCAGCCAGAAGATGGCGAGCAGGAAAAATTGAGACAAAGTTTGAAAAATAAATTGATTATGGCATTAGCAGACTTAGAGGAAGTCCTAGATTCGGAAGAAATAGGAGACGCGAGGGAAGATGGTAGTCAGCTATCAACCGATAGTCTGAGAGCTTCAGCGGCAGGACCAGCGCCATCAACAGCATCAACATCATCATCAGCAGCAACAGCAGCACCAACTTTTACACCAGTCTTATTGGAGACTGGAAGTAGGAAAGAAAATAAAGCTAGGGATATTTATTGTAATAGGGTAGAAGAGAATAGGGATTTTAATAATAGAGAAAGAATTTTTGTTAGTGAGAGGTTTGAGAATTTAGCTAAGTGGGATGTGAAGTTCACCGGAGAGCGATGTGGAGCTTCCGTGAATGCATTCCTGGAGAGGGTTGAGGAGATCCGTCAGGCTCGGGGAGTGACGGAAGCAAAGCTGTTGCGGTCGGCAGCAGATTTGTTTGTAGGTAGGGCTTTGATATGGTTTAGGGCAGTTATGGTATCGATAGGTCCGTGGCAAGAACTCGTCAGCGAGTTGAAGCTGGAGTTCTTGCCACCAAATTATGACGATTTATTATTAGATGAGATTAGGCGTCGCACACAAGGCCGAGATGAATCCATCGGAGTCTATGTGGCGACGATGCAGAATATGTTTGGAAGGCTTTCCGAGCCCATCTTGGAGGGTAGAAAGTTGGCGATGATTCGAAAGAATCTCACACCGTTTTACCAGACGCAGCTTGGATTGGCTAATCCGACTAGCGTTTCTGAGTGGGTCAGATTAGGGCGTAGCTTAGAATCGGTTAGGGCGAATGTGGAATCGTATGTTTCACCTCCAAGCGGTCGAAATAGGGCTTTGCTAGAACCTGATCTAGCATATGTAGGCGTCGAACCCGAAAGAGTCTTGGTTGTTGAAGATAACAACCAAACTCGTCCAGCTAGACGGAATTCGAGTCTCAACTCGAGTTTCTGTCCCGAACAGTCCGTCGGTAGGAGAGTTTCCACTGTTGAGGTTAACAGTGAAGCTCGTCATTCCCAAAGAGCTTCGAATTCGAACTCGAATTCTAGTCTCAACTCGTCGAGGTCGGTTGTTAGGAGATGTAACGTTTGCAATGAAGAAGGCCATTTCGCAAACAGGTGTTCTGCTCCTAGGAGATGTTTTGGGTGGGGGAAGAAGGGAGTTACGAAGAGTAACTGCCCTCAGTGTTCGGGAAACGGCAGACGCACTCTTGGGTCAGTAGGACGAGAGCACCGTTAAATGCGTCGGGGTTGCCTACTGGTAACCAGACGGCGGAAGTTAATTTGAGTTTCGCGCTTGAGCACGTAGGTAGGGACAAGAGACCATACGTAGGTGTTAGTATTTATGGGATTAGGTTTGTAGGACTTTTGGATTCGGGCGCTTCTCGCACGATCATATGTAGGGATGGATGGAAGATTTTACAGGGCTTAGGTTTAAAGTCAGGCACTAGCAAAGTAGGTAGTGTTAGTTTAGCTGATGGTGCAGGAGTACAGGTGGAACGTGAAGTTTCACTTCCAATTATGTTTAAAGGCAAGGTAGTTTTAGTAGGGTGTTTAGTTATACCTCATCTTCCTCACTGTCTGATTTAAGGAGCCGATTTTTGGGCTTTAGCGGAATAGTCCCGGATTTACAATCAGGGGAGTGGGAATTTTCGAATCAGAATTCGTTGAATTCAATTTTCCATTCTGAGCATTTGACTGAGGTAGAAAAACAACAGCTAGAAAGATTTCTAGACAGGACATTTAAAGAAATGCCTGAAGGATTAGGGTGCACACATATGGTGGAGCACAAGATTAGGACAACAGCAGAGCCGATTAAGCAGAGATACTATCCAGTGTCTCCGGCTATTCAGGGTTTTATTGATAAGGATTTAGAGCAGATGTTAGAAGAAAAAGTTATAGAAAAATCTTACAGTCCATGGGCTTCACCCATTGTCATGATTAAGAAGAAGGATGGTACGTATAGGTTTTGTGTAGATTTTAGGAAGTTGAATGCGGCTACAGACAGGGACGCGTACCCCCTCCCCTACATAACAGCTATCCTGGATAAGCTGAATAACGCGAAATTCTTGTCTTCTTTGGACATCAAGTCAGCCTATTGGCAGATTCCGATGGAAAAAGTGTCAAGAAAGTATACTTACTGCCTTTACGGTACCTGGCCGCGGTCTGTTTCAGTTTTTAAGACTGCCGTTCGGGTTGTACAATGCTCCCGCAACTTGGCAAAGATTTATAGATAATGTTTTAGGACCCGAGTTAGAACCCTATGTCTTCGTGTATCTGGATGATATCATTATCGTCACAGATACATTTGAGAAGCATATGGAGATTTTAGAAGAAGTCTTCAGAAGACTTATTAAGGCAGGTTTAAAAGTTGGTAGGGACAAATGTCATTTTTGTAGGCCATCTCTGAAGTTTTTAGGCTATGTTGTAGACCGCAGTGGTTTACACATGGATCCAGAGAAAATAGAAAGCATGTTACGGATTCCATCGCCAAAGAATATTAAAGAAGTTAGGAGTTTTATCGGCACGGTGTCCTGGTATAGGCGATTCATACCAAAATTTGCGAGTTTGGTGAAGCTGTTGTCCGATCTACTTAGGAAAAAAAAAGAAGTTTGAGTGGAGTAGCACTTGTGAGGAAAGCTTTAGGAAAGCTAAAGAGTGTTTAGTGGCAGCACCCATTTTGACGTGTCCTGATTTTTCGAAGCCGTTTGTCGTTCAAACGGATGCTTCTGATTTTGAGATCGGGGCTTTTTTGAGTCAGACCTTCGAGGAAGGTGAGAAGGTGATTTGCTACTTGAGCAGATCACTTAATAGGTGTGAGCGGAATTATTCCACCACAGAGAAAGAGTGCCTGGCAGTTTTGTGGGCGATAGAAAAGTTGCGGCCTTATCTGGAGGGAGTTAAGTTTTCGGTGATTACCGATCACTACTCTTTGAATTGGCTTAGCAAGTTGAAGGATCCAGCGGGAAGGCTGGCGAGGTGGGCTGTACGTATGCAGCAGTTTGACTTCGATATCATCCATCGTAAAGGGAAGGATCATGTAGTGCCGGACATGCTCTCTAGGAGTGTGCCAGTTGTTTCTGGGATTTCCGAGCCAACAACCGACCCTTGGATTGGAAAAATGATATCGGAGGTGGAAAAGAAACCGTTGTCTTTTCCAGCGTGGAGAGTAGAAGATGGAAAGTTATATAAGTTTGTTAGGGCAAGTCATGTGATAGTCCATGACAGTAGTAGTGAGAGGAAACTAGTAGTTGGTAGGGAAGATAGGAAAAAGATTTTATTTGAGAATCATGACCATCCATTAGCAGGGCATATGGGGGTAAAGAAAACATTTGCTAGGATAGGAGAAAAGTATTACTGGCCTAAGATGAGGTCAGATATTACTAAATATGTTAGGTTTTGTAAAGTGTGCCAAAGCGTGAAGCCGATTAATGAGAAACCGGCTGGGTTGATGACGGAGAGGAAAGGGTTACCGACCCATGGGAGATGATATGTGTGGACTAAGTTGGTCCATTACCTAAGTCGAGTAGGGGTTTTGTTGATATTTTAACAGTGGTGGATTATTTTACCAAATTCCCTCTGTTGTTTCCATTGAGATCTGCTACAGCAAAGTCAGTCTGTAAAGAGCTGGAAGAAAATGTCTTCTTGTTGTTCGGCGTACCCAAGTTTGTTGTCTGCGACAACGGTCCCCAGTTCAAGAGTAAGGAACTGAAAACGTTGTGTGATGCCTACGGTTCATCGATTCGGTTTACCGCGCATTACCATCCGCAAGCGAATCCCGCGGAACGTATTTATCAGATTTTAAAGACTACACTTAGGGCTTATGAGTCAGAGAATCATAGGGTCTGGGACTCGCAGCTTGCGAAAGAAGCGTGCAGTATTCGCACGGCCCAGCATGAAGTTTTAGGAGTTTCACCGTACTACGCGAATTTCGGTAGGGGAATGGTGACGTTTGCTGGTTCCTCCTCCACAACGCACATTCAAAATAGTAGGGATAGTGATAGGGACCACAGTAGGAATAGCGATAGGAATTTCAGTAGGGAACAGTTTAGGAAACTTAGGGAACAAATAGCGATTAGGTTAAAGTCAGCGTCTAAGAAGGCGGCGAAAACATATAACCTTCGACGCAGGGACGTTCAATTCCTTCCAATCGAGTTTGTTTGGCGACGGAACTTCGCGCTTTCGAATTATTACGCTGCAAAGTTAGCTCCGAAGTTTGTGGGCCCGTTTCGGGTGAAGAAAAGAATGTCGGCTTGGACATACGTTCTCGAAGATGCCAATGGTGTCTCTCGAGGAACGTGGAATGTGAAGGACCTCAAACCTTATTCCGACGACCCTGAAGAGAGAGCGTAAGGTAGCCGCGTAGCAAGGACGTGCTCGCAAAGAGATACTGAGAGCAGTAAAAGCTCTGTGATGTGCTCATACTCTCGCCAGGAGCGATTGAGTTTTGGTTGTGTTGTCTGCTAGTGTGTGCTCCATTTTGTTGTGTTGTCTTACCTTTTTCTATCTGTAGTATCCAGTATAAGAGTTGGTACTTTCTGTATGGCAACTCCCTACTAAGCATCATGACATCACACACACAGCAATGTTGCTCTCGCGCGAAGTTCTGACAGCAGTCAGTCGTTCGTTGCAGCTCACCCACTCTACATCGTCTACTTCTTATCATTGAACTTATTGTAATTACTTTATAACTAGTACATACAAGTACAATATACTTTATATATATATTTGAAGTAACACACGTCTATTATTGAACGGTACAACATTTGGCGACGAGGTATTTTTTTTTTTCAATAAATTCTCGAATACATATTAGAGAAAGACAATGGACAAAGCAGTTTTGGCAGAACTACTAGACCAACAAAAGGAATTTTTTAAAGGGTTGGTTACAAATCATAAGGTATGGATAGAAGGGCAGGTTAAGAAGGAAGGTGGTCTCACAGGTGGCTTACACGTATCTGCGATACCTCCGTTTTATCCGTTTGAGAAAAGCAGGCACCAGTGGGACACGTACTTTAAGCAATTGCAACAACACTTTTCAGCTTATAGTGTCAACGACAAAGAAAGACAGAAAGCATTTTTTTTGTCATGGGTAGGTACCGAGATATATGATCTTATACATAAAATATTCGGTAATGAGGTAGACGACAAAACGTTCGATCAAGTAGCGGAAAAATTAACGGAACATTTCAAACGGAACGTACACATTCTAGCAGCGAGGTACGAATTTCTGCAGGCTAAAATGGCGGAGGGGCAAAGTTACGCTGAGTGGGTGGCAGAGTTAAGAGGATTAGCTCGCAATTGCAAGTATGTTTGTGCTAATCCAAATTGCAAGAAGGAATTCGTAGACGAGCTTCTCCGCGATACGATTGTGATCAACACACCGCATGATACGGTGCGGTCTTCAGCACTACAAAAAACTAATCCTTCACTAGAAGAAGTGCTATTAATAGCGGAATGTTATGAGGCAACGCGAAATACAGTGAAAGTTATAAAAAACGATAAATCCTTAACACCAGCATCATCATCAACAGCGGAGGTGTTCCATCTGCAGAACAGGGCACGGCACGAAAGGTTTGTTAGTAAGGGGGAACAGAAATCAGTTGAGAAAAAATCACACACAGCCAAGTCTTGCCAAAACTGTGGAACCCATCATAAGAGGGAAAATTGCAAATTTCGGGATGCTGTGTGCTACAAATGTAATCGGAGTGGTCACATTGCAGCCGTATGTATGAGCATGACAACATCAAAAATTAACAACGGCAAGGGTAACGGGAACAACAGATCTCGATATCGCAACAAATTTCCGTTAAATTCTAAACAAAGGGTAGAGAACATTGACACAATTAACGTCATGTCGATTTCAAGCCACGCGGTTGGACATCCAAGAGTTTCAGAATCCAACGTATCTTCTGTATTACAGGTTAACAATGAAGTGAAAAAGCAACCATACCGCGAAGGGAATAAAATTATTGTGCAAATGGAAGTGAATAAAGTATCCATGAAATTCCAAGTAGATACGGGAGCTTCTTGTTCAATGATTGGTGTGGTTGAATACAAAAAGTTGAAGTGTAGCGAGTTAGAACCTGCAAATCTTATTTTGAAAGCTTATGGTGGCGTAAGAGTACCGGTATTGGGTAAAACGCATGTCAACGTTAAATATGGGGGAGCTCAGAAGGTGCTTCCCATAATCATTACAAATGTGAAGGGGGCAAATAATATTCTAGGCATGGATTGGCTAGATATGCTCGGAATGAGTTTAAAACAGGAGGTAGTAAACTCAATAGACACCAATACCATACAAGAAGCAGAGGTAAAAGTAAATGACCTTTGTACTGAGTTTAGCTCAATTTTCGAGGAAGCTGTGGGGTGCTGCGTGTCGCACAAAGCACACCTTGAACTGAAATCGGGGGCACATCCAAAATTTTTCAAAGCTAGGCCGATTCCATATTCGCAAATTAATGCTTTTAAGCAAGAAGCTGATCGACTCGTAAAAGCAAACATTTGGAAGGCAATAAAATCTAACGATTGGGCAGCTCCTGTGGTCATTGTTCCGAAAGCTAATAGCCGTCTTAGAATTTGTGGCGACTTCAAGGCAGTTAATGCGCAACTCAACGTGGACCAGTACCCAATACTTAGGGTGGAAGATTTAATAGACAAACTTCGAGGGGGAAGTTATTTTTCTAAAATTGATCTTTCGGACGCTTATTTACAGATAGAACTTGATTAAGAGTCGAAAAAGCTAATGGTGGTTAATACACCCCAAGGACTCTTTCAATATCAAAGATTACCATTTGGTGTTTCCAGTGCACCTGCTGTTTTTCAGCGAACACTTGAACAGGTAATCTGTGACATCCCTAATTGCGTAAACTACCTAGATGACATAGTGGTGACAGGAGTCTCTATTCAGGATCACCTCAATTCTTTAAAAGCAGTTTTCCAAAGGCTGCAAGCAAGTGGCTTTACTTGCAATAAAGATAAATGCGTATTTCTCCAGGAAAAAATCAACTATTTAAGACACACCATAAGTTCGGCTGGGATAAGCCCTGCGGAGTCAAATGTCAGTGCCATAAAACTATTACCCAGACCAAGTAACCTAAAGGAATTACAAGCTTTTCTTGGTAAAGTTAATTATTATAACAAATTCATAAAAAAATTTTCCCAGACAGCTGCCCCACTTAATAGACTTCGGCAGCAAAATGTGCCATTTTCTTGGGGAGATAAAGAGGAGTCAGCTTTTCAAACTTTAAAAGGCCAATTAGTAGACGCTACATTACTTTCGTATTTAAATGACGATTTACCTATCATTCTAGCTACTGACGCTTCATCGCATGGCATCGGGGCCGTAATTTCTCACATTCATCCAGATGGTTCAGAAATCCCGATAGCGCACGCTTCGAAAATATTGAATGCTCACCAAAAACGTTACAGCCTAATCGAGAAGGAGGCCCTTTCCATAATTTACGGCATTCAAAAGTTTAACCAGTATTTATATGGCCGTCGATTTATTTTGTACACCGATCACAAGCCCCTAGTAACCATATCCAGCCCTAAGAAACATTTGCTCGTTTTAACAGCAAAACGCCCCCAACGATGGGCCTTATACCTGATGGGCTATCAATTTGATATACGGTATAAACCAACAAATCAACATGGAAACGCCGATGCTCTATCACGTTTGCCCATGGGTCCCGATGAGACGTTCGACACTAGCGAACACGCGTGCATGCAAATAAATTCCCAACACCTTTTGGAGGAGTTTCCGATAGATGCCAATTGCATTGACCGGGAAACACAACGTGATCCAGTGTTAAAACAAGTTACAAAATTTGTCCTACAGGGATGGCCAGAAAAGTTGAACGAAAAAGACAAGTATTTGAAACCATTTTTCGACCGTCGATTCGCCTTAACACAGGAAAACAATGTGCTACTCTTACATACAGAGTTTACCAGAGCTATCATCCCTTCAACTCTACAAACAAAAGTACTTGACTTACTTCACAGCGGCCATTGGGGCACTGCAAGAATGAAACAGCTTTCCAGACGGTATTGCTGGTGGCCAACAATAGATAAGTGTATCGCAGAACGTACCACGAAATGTCAACAATGTCAACAACTGAAAAATAATCCACACAAAGAATTTTCGTCCTGGCCTGCCCCATCGCAGCCATGGGAACGAATACATTTGGATTTTGCTGGTCCTTTTCTCGGAGACATGTGGATGATTTGCGTTGATGCATATTCCAAGTTTCCCTTTATAGTAAAAATGTCCTCAATCACATCACAGATGACCATAAGTGCACTACAAAGTATTTTTGCTCTCGAAGGATTACCAGAGACCATTGTCACGGACAATGGAAGACAATTCGTCTCTTCTGAATTTAATGAGTTTTGTAAACTAAACGGAATAAAGCATCTTACATCTGCACCGTTTCACCCAGCTTCGAATGGAGAAGCAGAGCGATATGTAAGGACATTCAAAACAGCAATAAAAAAAGC
Organism: Melanostoma mellinum; assembly: GCA_914767635.1. Lineage (NCBI taxonomy): Eukaryota > Metazoa > Arthropoda > Insecta > Diptera > Syrphidae > Melanostoma > Melanostoma mellinum. Next base: position 106,561,149 of record OU612059.1, read on the forward strand.
AGTGGCTGGAGGAGAAAATAAAGAGTCAGGCTTATTCAGTATTCTCAGCACTTTCCGCTCGACTCCGAACCCATCCACCGAAAAGTCTCCAGCGGAGATCCTACATGGACGGCAACCCAGAATTCCTCTCTCGTTGATGTTACCAGTACCACGCCATCATAGAAAGAAAAGTGTTTCAGTAGGCCGTTTCAACAACAAACAACAGGTTTTCGTAAAAAACTTCTCAAGGGGTCCAGTTTGGGTACGAGGAGAAATTTCGAAGAAATTAGGACGAATGATGTACCTAGTGTCAACACAGTTTGGAACTTGGCGTCGGCACCAGAACCAATTGAGAACCTGTAGTAAAAGCTACACAGAGACTTTCGAATCAGCAAGTGATGATAGCCCATTACGAATCGAAAAGGACAAGGCAAGTTTACAAACAAGTAGTACTAATAGCTCTCCATATATTTCTAGACCTTTGGAAGTTCCTCAAGCAACCAGTTCAGAAAACGTGATTCCAAAACAGGATCATCCTCCAGACACACCTACCTTGAGACGCTCTGCCCGGACAAGAAATCCCGTGGACCGCTTCCAGGTCGTACATTAAAGAAGTTCTAAATTTGTTGGGGAAGAATGTAGTATCCAGTATAAGAGTTGGTACTTTCTGTATGGCAACTCCCTACTAAGCATCATGACATCACACACACAGCAATGTTGCTCTCGCACGAAGTTCTGACAGCAGTCAGTCGTTCGTTGCAGCTCACCCACTCTACATCGTCTACTTCTTATCTTTGAACTTATTGTAATTACTTTATAACTAGTACATACAAGTACAATATACTTTATATATATATTTGAAGTAACACACGTCTATTATTGAACGGTACAACACTATCCCTGTTACTTCGGCTTTTCTTTCGAAAAGCCCAGTTCCTCTCTTTGGTAGGTAAGGGTGGAATTTGTTACGGTAAATTTTCCCGCAACAAAAACCATTCTTACATTTAGTTATTTTGATTTCGATATCCCTCTCTTTTCCTCGAAACCTTCCCTATCATTTCTTCGTCCCATCATTTCTCCGTTGTTTGCTCTTAGCAATGTGATCGAAACATAGCTTTGAGCAAATGACAAAATAGGTGCATGTGGTAATCAGCGGATGAGCTGAACTGATGTCGGCGTTTGGTGTGTCGAGCCAGAAGCCTCTGGAGACTCGCACACCATTTACTTAAATTGAATGTCATTCATACTTCGTCACTTACAAGCATCATCATTTTCATTCATCGACATTCAAATCATTATCATCATTAACCCATTATCATCATGCACATATATCATCTTTACACTCATCATCATGCACACACCTCACTACACACACTACACAAGCAGGATATCACACACACAACACTATACACATTAATACACATATCACAGAGGAGAACAAAAGAAATGGCACGTGTAAACGCCATACTTCGTTATGAAACACACTGTGCAGCGTAGTGCTGCAAGTGTAAACAACCTAAATTTAACTTTTATTTTTGTAAAACCGATTCATAAGAATGAAACGTTAATAGTTTACCCTTATCCCCAAATCTGCGCAAAGATCCACCGAATGGGGTAAAGTAGTTCATTTTGGTTTTAGTTGCTTTTCCTCCCTTCTTCAATTTTCAAAAGTTGTATAATAGTGAATTTTATCCTTCCCTTGACTCAGTAGAATATATAGTAGAGTAACTGGGAAAATGCCCAGAAGTATTATTTTCAACTTTCAGGAACTTTCATTTTTCTCGACATGTTTTATGGGAGGGGTCTGATCTCGACTAATGAGCTGGATAAGTTTTGGGAACAAACCCCCAACAACTTTTTCAGTTCAATGTGTTTGGAAAATTGTGCGAGTGAAAGGTTTCGCTGGAATTCGACAACGGAGGTGCTTGTCAGCCATAACGCTGCATGTGCTAGAAAGCCGTGACAGAAAACCTCGAGACACGATTGGCTGATTGTATGAATGTGTGTGTGAATTTGAAAGTCGAGAAAGGACAAACTGACAAGATCAAACTCTTCTTGGTTGACCTAGTTAACAAGTGGTTTATTTTTGCGAACTTACGATTTTATAAAGAGAAATAGAAAGTTAAAACAGTGAAAGTTGGAAATAGTTTTGTTTAGCAGAAAGTGATAGAGAAATTTTAGAAAAAGAATTAGAGTCAGTGGAAGGAGTAAAATTGAGAAAAGGAGAAGAAAACGTCAGACGGACGAAACATAGAAAATTTTAAGGAGGAAGGAGTAGCTGGAAAAAAGATAAGTAGAGTTCTATAGTTTTGCAAGTGTTGTCAAATATAGTTTCGGTAGATCTTTGCCATCGAAATTCTCAAAAGTGTGAGACACGCGACCCTTTTAATTCTTATTAATTGTTCTTTTCGGGAAAGAACAATTAACGTTTCAATTTTCCGGTTATTTTCATTTGTTTACCTCTATAAACGGTTCCCCTAACCGTCCACCATTGTAATTTTATAGTTGAAAAGATTTCAGTTTTTAATCCAACTTCTTGTACGGTTTTCCCAACAGTTAAACAAAATAAATAGCTTTAAATCCCTTCTGGGAATTTAATTGCATTGTTTTTTTATTCAGTTCTTACTATTTCAGAACTAATTCGTGGTTTGGAAGTTTCACCTCAAAATTTCCTGGCGCCCACTTTTCTTAGTACACCCTGCACTGAGAAATAATACATTTTAATTTGTCTTTTAATAATTATTTAATCGATCATTTTATTCGCGATCGTCTTTTATCGCGCTACGCTTACTTTTTTTTGTTTACGAACCCAGCCCAGCTGAGTTTAGCCGTGGTGTCAGCAGCCTACCTGCTGAGTGTTACACTTTTTAGTTTATCAGCGCGTTTGACATTTCGTCTGTTTACCTCGCGGCACACCGGTTGTGCATTTCTTTTAATCGTTTCTACTATCGTTTATTTTATTAATTGTTTACTTATTGATTGGATTCGGATAATCCAATCGCGACAAGTAGTTCCGATTCATCCTAAAGTCAATTTATCGCGAAATAAAAGTGTAACAAGTTCTAGCTCTCGTTGAATTCAGTCAATAATAATTCCTTGCTCTATTGTGAAATGGATACTTTTTGTGCTAAATCTGTTTGCTGCGGACTTTGTCAAAAAGTGTTTATCTCGGAATGTACTAATATAAATGACTCAATCCTATCCATTCTAAACTCAAATGAGAATCTATTCTGGAAGTGTGATACCTGCAAACAATTTTCAGTTTTATCATGCATTCCCAAAATCAATGACTTTTATTCATTCTTCATTGATAACAAAAGTGAATTTGAGAAGTTTAATCCCTCTCTTAACTCAAGTGCTAAAAGAAATGTTGGTGTAGTTACACGCTCAAAAGCAAATAATACCAGCCAAAATGCAAAGAATCGAAATATTAAGCCGATGAATAAAGATGGAAAGAGCAGTTCTATTTCTTTGGCCTCAATTCAATTTTCTGATTCTCCTTTGCATTTAAAGTCTAGTAATAATACCCCCCTTTCCGAACGAATGGCTAAGAATGACATCAATAACAAAGGAAAAACTGCAGCGGGTGTTAAAAAAACGGTTCTTTTGTCGAATACCACTGAAAAAGCTTACAACAATACAAATACACCAACGATGAGTGTAATGATTAGTGAAGTAACGATAACGAATGCAGATAACATTGCCACTGGCGCATGCGCTGATTCACCATTAGCTTCTAGCTCTCGATCTCTGTCGGCTTGCACAGACAAAATTGTTGCGAGCGTTTTCAATGATGTAAATACTTCAGTTGTAATTGTAGATCAAACCCATTACTTAGCTTCTGATGCTGTAGCTCAACCCAGTTGCCTAGAAGATGTTGCTGAAAATGTTGTTGCTGTTGCTGTTGCTACTGCTGACAATTTTGCTCCTGCTGATAAAGTTTATGTTGTTAATGACAACAAGGCTGCTAACCTGTCTGTGGGTCAACATGATGTTGTTGCTGTCACTAGTAATGTTGCGATCAATGATGCTGGTAATGTTTAGGAAACTAATACTTCACATGACAATAGGTTCCCGATATGCATAAGCAATGTTGATGATGCTTCATTAACACTGGCAAATCCTATAAAACGAACAAAATTGCCGACGGGCCTCATTGGAAATAGAATGCAATATCAGAACATTAAGGTAGTCCGAAAAATTTAATGGTACCATATTTCGAACTTCCATCAAAATACTACCGCTGTTTCGATTATTAATTATATTGCTTCAAATCTAAATGCAAACCCTGATGATTTTTCATGCTTTTTACTAACTAAGCCAAAAGATAATGAATAGGCTAAATTTGCCAATTTTAAAATAAGCGTCCCTGCTGAATACGTGAACTTAGTTTATAATGCTGATTTTTGGCCCAAAGGAGTTATTGTCCGCCCATTTGTTTTTTTTTTTTCCAAAAAACTCAGGCTTGTGAAGGCAGCAAAAAACCGACATTAATGGATGATTGTGATACACTCAAAATCTTTTATCACAATGCAAGTGGTCTTAGAACAAAAGTTAGTAAGCTTTTTTATACATCCAGCCATACTGAATACGACATCATTATTGTTACTGAAACCTGGCTATATAATGGAATTCCGTCAACTGAAATTTTTGACAGTGGCTTATACAACGTTTTTTGAATCGATCGTTGCAGAACGGCTGATGATCGAGGTGGGGGAATTTTAATTGCTACTCGTTTAACTCTTTCGGGCAATCAAATTGATCTACCCACTCCTGATGCGGAGCAAATTTGTGTGTCTATAAATTTCAATTCCAATAAGTTTTATTTTATCGCTAGTTATTTACCTCCTAAGAGTGATTTGGAAATTTATTTAACTCATCGGAATAATATTGACTTCATATATAATTTGTGTCCTAACTCAGAAAAGGTTTGCATTATTGGTGACTTTAATTAACTTAGGCGACATAATTTGGTCATGGTCAGATAACGATAAAATGCTTATACCGTGTAATATGAGAAAAAACATAGAATTTGAATTTATAGATCATTTATACTCTTTAAATTTTGTTCAATTAAATCATGTATTAAACTCCTTAAATAATATTCTAGATCTCGTTTTTGTTTGTAACGATGAGTTTAAAGCAAATGTTTTTGAAGCTCCATTCCCTTTATTAAATAACTCCATCCACCATAATCAAATTGTAATTGAAATCCGTGGTTATAATTACTTGGAGTCAATTGATAAATCAGCTATCAATTTCAATTTCGCAAAGGCTAATTTTTTTGATCTTGATTGTTTTCTTAGTACCATTGATTGGGATAGTGAATTTAAACTTAAAAATACTCAAGAAATGTTTTCAACATTTATAAACACTTTAAAAAGTAGTTTCCCCTCTTTTGTTCCATGCCTCTCAAAAAGAAAGTTGTCTAAGCCCCCATGGTATAATAAACAGCTCATTCATTTCAAGAATTTGAAAAATAAAGCTCATGCTAAATAAAAAAAAAAAACTGAAGGAATTAGGTTTTCATTCATCTATGTTGAAATAGATTGAGTCTTACTTAATTGGTAGAACACAAAAAGTATTAATTGACGATAGATACTCAAGATCTATTCATTGTTCATCGGGTGTTCCTCAGGGAAGCCATCTGGGCCCGCTCTTATTTATAATTTTTATTGATGACATTGTGTCAACTATTCAATTCTGTAGATGTTTAATGTACGCTGACGACCTCAAACTGTTTCTGCAAATAAAACAACCTAGTGATTGTCTTAATGTTCAACATGACCTTAACAATCTCTCAAATTGGTGTTTTGAAAATTACCTTAGTTTAAACATTAAGAAATGCAGTGTCATCACTTTTAGCAGATGTTATTCGATGTTAAAGTATGATTATTGTCTTGGTCAAAATCACCTCAGTAGAGTTGATCAAATAAAAGACCTTGGAGTCATTATTGATATTAACTTAACATTCAGCGCTCATATTGATTATGTAACAGCTAGGCCAATGCAATTGTTGGTTTCATTAAAAGAAATTGTAAGGAATTTACTGATCCTCACACTTTCCTAACTCTTTTTATATCTCTGGTATGGTCTATCTTGGAGTATGCTGATATAATCTGGAATCCGCTCTATAAAGTTCATTCTGATCGCCTGGAAAATGTGCAGAGGCGTTTTACAAAATACATATTCCGGAAATTAAGATGGGACTTCTCTCCTTCTTATGCGGCTAGATGTCAGTTACTGGGAATATTGCCTCTAGTCACCAGACGGAGCTCGCATGACATTATGTTTGTTAGAGATTTGTTGTGTGGTCATATTAACAGCCCCACCTTTTGTCGCTTATACCTATCTATACTCCAGCTAGACCACTGAGGGAAAGACAATTTCTTTTTCAGCAATGGCATAGAACAAATTACGGATCTAATGAGCCAATTTCTAGAGCAATTAAATCATTTAATATAAATTGTAGTTCTTTAGACTTACATTTATCAAGGAAACGCTTCAAGAACATTTTATTTAGCATATTAAAATAACATTTTTTGAAAAATTTTAATTATAATATTTCTATAATTTCATATTTGTAATTAGTCTGTTAAGCAAAAGCTTGTAGATGAAGAATAAATAAATAAATAAATAAATAAATAAATAAATAAATAAATAAATACGGATCACATTATTCAATAAGTTGCTTACTACGAAGCTTCCTATTCAACATAATAACTATCTTCTTCATCGATATCTTCATATTTCTCTTTTTTCTTTATTTTTTCTAGTGCTGCTTTTTTATCAAAAGATTTTTATAAAAATCTTGACTGCTGATTTCTATATTATTATAAACAAGCAAAGAATAGAATTGATAGTCGAAATTTTGAGTCTATTACTTTCTTTGATCCATTGACCCTCAATTAAAGAAAATATTTTCTCAACATTAAGATTCTGCCCTAGGATGACAAAAAAAACCCAAGCATTTTCAAAAGTTCTGAAAAGTGCTGTGGATAATTCACACTATGAAAAAACTTTGTCCATTTTGAATTTGGCATTGACTGTGATTTATTAAAATTTAAACTCTTTGAATTTGTCTTAAGAAATTTATTCAATTCGCAAAATTCATCAAAACATTTACTGTCGTTTATAGTTATGTACATTTTTGGAAAGTGAATGTAATAGTTTTTTCGACTTCTTCCGATTGTAAGTTTAAAAAATCAATGAAAAACACGAAAACTCTTCAAATTGAAGGCTCCGTTTTCTAGGTAGAAAATCAAATAATTTTTGATAACATATAATGCTTCATCACTTTTAAAAGCCAATGTGTTTGATTTTGCAGCAATAAATTGTTGAATGTTTGTTGAGCCACCCACAGATTGAAGAACAAGTTTTGTTATTTGTTTGGAGATGTCGCTCTAAGTTGTATTCTTCTTTATTTCAGACATTCATATTTACTTGCTTTTCCATTTTGTGATCATCACATTTGTTTTCTATGAAATTGAAAGTTTTTAGGTACATGAATACATTAATTCATTTTCAAAAGAACATTTAACTCTGGTTTCTTGTTAAATAATAACTTATTTTGAAAATGTCGCCGCACAACGCACAATTTAAGAGGAATAGAGACAGTGATCTTTTATATTTAACAACGGCTTTCACTTTACATACCATGAGTATTTAGTTATGTGGTTTGTGGTAGCAATGGGCTTTTTCTGCATATGTCTTTGTTGCTTCTCTTCCTAGCTTACAGGAAATACAGCACGAGAGAATGAAATGAATGATTTCGAAGTAGTGTAGTTAAACTGACGTCTTTGAGAAAAGCTGAATCTTAGGTTTTTTTTAGTAAGAAGAAATATACTTATTTCATCACAACAATGTATTAGAAAGAACAGCAATAATTCTTTACACCACGTTAACATTTAACTGAGCTGTTAAAAAATTTTATTAAATTAATTCGAGTAAAAAAAGTAATATATATTACTTATAGAAAAAAGAGAATAAAAAAAGAACCTAATGAGAAAATATAGTGTAAAATAGATCGGACCTAAAAAAGAGAACATGTTCTCTTTTAAAGAGATAAGATGGACACCCTATGGATAAACCAATCAGTTCTTAATAAAATAAAAATTAAAAGTAAATTACGTATAAAATGTTATAAGCATCCAACTAACAGAGCTCTGAATGTGCCTTTATAAGACTATGTGCAAAAATATTAACAATGAAATCAGAGCTTGTCGTGATAGATATTATTACTCTTTGCTTAATAAGTCTTTAGGAGATCCTAAAAATGAATGGAAAGCAATAAATAGTATAATAAAGCCTTATGCTTCAAATAGGCCCACTCAAACTATATTAACTAATAATGGATTCGACTTCGATGATCCTGTTATGCGGTTGCGAATATTTTTGGTAACTTTTTTGGATCGGTTGGTCCACTATCAGATTCAAGATCAGATCACTGTAACGGTGATTTGGGATATATTGAATATTTAGCTGAAAGGAGTTTTTACTTTGAACCTATCACTGGGTCTGAAGTTTACTGTTTAATAAACTCTTTTAACAAATCGGATGCACGTGGGGAAGATGACATATCCAACTACATTTTGAAAATGATTTCACTTAATGTTTCTGATATCCTAGCTCATTTGTTCAACTTAAGCTTTTGTACTTAAGCTTTTGTACTGTCGTTTTTCCCGAGATATTGAAATGTGCTATCGTGATTCCTGTATTTAAGAAAGGTAATAAGAAGGAGGCTAACAATTATAGACCTATATCATTGTTGTCCTCGTTATCTTAAATTTTTGAAAAAGCTATAAAAAATAGAATGTTACGATACCTGAAAAAAAAGAAGCACTCCGGGAGTGCCGACGGAAGTGAAAACAGAATTGAATTTTCAGTAAATATTTTAATGTATAGGTACAGGAAAATCTTTTATAATATTCTTATGTAGATGTACATATAGAGGAACATCAATGAAACTTATGAGTTTTCATTCACAATTCCATCTCTACAATCATCGTATTCTAATACTGAAACAATAGGTCTATGGTAACTTAAATAGGAAACGAACAATTTTGTCTCAAATCTATTTAAATATATCGCAAAGACTGCATCAATTGTCGCTTTATATTTCGTTGTACTAAGGCTGCGGTCATTCGTCATTTTAAAATAGTATTCTTCTTTTAAAAATCGAAAAAGTGTTAAATTTGTAGCATCGCCGAAGTTGATGTTAAAATCACCACTCAAAATCATTGGGAAATCATCAAATCTCTCCCCAATTTTATCGTGAAGGTATGCAGAAGCGTCTTCAGACTAAATAAATAAATTTTTATATAAAAGCTGTCGTATTGCACTTGAAGACGTAGTCGGTGAATTATAAACCCCTACTGTTATAACTTGCTGTCCATTTCCAGAAAGGCAACGATAAACACACAAATCGCCGATATCAAAAACATTACTACTAAACATATACTAGTGTAGGTACCTCGTATGCAAATTCATATGATTTGAGCAAAATATGGCAGTTGTATCAGAGAACCTTTTACAGATAGCTGCTCCTGCTGCTGGACGATCGTGTCTTCTGAAACTAGCAACTAAATTGAAATCTGGAATATCATATCTATATTTCTTCGTCACCCTTGTGAAATTCTGTTAAAATCAATACATTCAATTTTTTAACGATAGTCGATAGTGTCTACAGATTTTGTAACTGCGCTCGTAAACTTTGACAATAAAATGAAAGGACAATGCATTAAGTTTAGAAACGAAATTAGTGAATATTTGAGTAATGGTTTTTCAAACTATTTTCATGCAACCATTTCAATTCCATCGATAAATCATCGCGATGAGTTGTTGATCTCTTTTAATTTGTTGTAAAGTTCGAATCATCGACCAGTGCGTCTCCTACTCTGCCATGATTCCAGCTTCACTCATCCACTTCAATGGTAGTAAAATATTTGGTGCTTTTTATTTTTTCTGCGTTGCATAAATTTTTCTCTGTCCTTCAATTCAATTCCTTTCTTTCTTCTCTGTATTTTTCCGAGTCGGTAAGTATACTAGGTAATGTTGCTATTCCATTCTTTTAAGCCATTTAGCAACTCAAAATTAATGTGTTTCTTGGCTCAATGGTAGAGTCGATGGCTATTAGACTAAGAGGCTCAGGTTCGAATCCCAGCCGTGGCCTCAATTTTTGTTTATGTTTTAACTTTTAATAAATAAAAAAATGGAAGTCATTGCTGGGAATCGAACCTGAGACGCTGGGCTATGACGAATTTTCATACGAAATACAATGAGCCAAAAAATGGTGTCGGTCGCGAATTCATTGCTTTACCCCCATCGCAAAAGTGCCAAACGCGCCTTAAGAAGTTTTCACTTCAAAAAAAAAATAAATTCTTCAGTTCATCACAGTTCGGCTTTAAAGAAGGACTATCTACTGAAGACGCCCATTTAGATTTTTGTTCTATCATTAATAAGGGTCTCGATAGTAAAATGTATTGCGCTGGTTTATTTGTAGACATAAGCAAAGCATTCGATACTGTAGATCATAGCACGCTCCTCTACAAAATTCAATCGGCTGGTTTTCGCTTATAATTGGTTTGAGTCTTACCTCAAGAACAAAACTCAAAAAGTTAAAGTTGAGGAAAGCTTCAGCGAATCTAGGATCTCAAACATTGGTGTTCTACAAGGTTCGGTCCTTGGTCCCATTCTTTTTCTCATCTACATCAACTCTCTGTTCGAACTACCATTCTCTGGTAAAATAACAGCTTTCGCAGATGATCTTGGTCTAGCTTATAATTCATCTAGTTTCTAGTGCATTGGATCTTTTAGCTGATTTGAATCAAGATGTCCTTTTTCTATTTATCAGATTTCCATTACGGATGTGGTTTGCCAAACATAAACTTTGCATGAGCAACAAAACTAAAGCTATGTACTTTAGCTTAAGAATGCGTGATGCTCCTGATTTGAAAATTGTTTTCCATGCCCAAAATTGTTTAAAATACAAACTATCTCATTGTTCATGTAATGTTGGTCTTAATTCATTACTTTATGATCTGGAGGCAAACTGCAGTCCAAACTGTTTTGAGATAGAAGCAGTAAACGATTTCAAGTACCTTGGGATTGTGTTTGACCAGACTATGAGCTGGTCTAATCATATATCAGCTTTGAAGCTAAATTTTAGATCTTCAGTTAGAAGTTTTTATCATCTCAGAAAATTCTGTAATAACACAACACTTAGAACAGCTTATTTTGGTATATTCCATTCAAAACTCCAGTATTTCATAAGCTGCTAGGGTGGGGCATACCAAACTAATATAAATCCTCTACTTGTTTTGCAGAAATGTGCAATAAGAAAGATCGACGGTGCTAGTCGGTTAACTCCTTCTATGGCTCTATTTAGGTCCTTAAATGTCTTACCTCTCAGGCATCTTTATTATTACAAAACATCTAAAATATTTTGAGGGGTGGCTATTTACAAAGCCCAATTTCTAATGTTCGTACTATGCGAAGCAACTTTGAATGTCAAGTAATCGTCCCTCCATTTCGTACTACTCATTTCAGAAACTTCTACTCCATTGTGTCGTGCAAGCTCTTAAATACCTTTCCAGCAATTATTCGTACTGTTCGCTCATTGTCTATATTTTTAAAAAAAGTTAAAAACTGGCTTTTTGGATTTGACCACACTCAAATCGAGGTTTAGCTTTCCTATGTCTCTTGATAATGAACTTTTTATAAAGAATATTTCTTTCAATTGTATATACATATACCTTTTTCTATATATCAGATTTGCACAAATATGTAATTTTGTTTTCATTTTAAAATTTTGCATTTGCTAAGAACTAAAAATTGTAATTTTTCACTGAAGCATTAATCACCCCACACTCACAGAAAAATAGAATTATGTAAAATGTTAGTGGTATTTAATACTATTTTTTTCTAAATACAAAATGTCACTGTAAATAAATTTAAAAAAAAACTAGTTCGTCGGATGGGAGGGGATTCTTGCTCTTTCTTTAGTACCTCCCACGCTTGAGGCAAAATCTTAGTGACTAGGACTGAGGAAGGAATGGAAAAGGATCAGGAAAGGATCTACTGTATTGGAATAGGATGAAAGAAATGGAAAAAAAAGAAATGAAAATCCAGTGACGTGAGCTCCATCCAAGGAGACAAAAAGGTGGTGCTTCGACAAAAAAAAATCAAATTTCAACTAAAAGAATTTTTTTTTACCAAAATAGAAAAAAAAATAATAAAAAAATTAATCCCTATCTATCATACATAGCCCAACACCAAAATTACCTAAACTAGCCTTCTAACTACTTACTACTATTTACTACTTAATTTGATAACTTTTAAATAGAAAACACTCTTATCTCCTTCCCCCGTGCGTCGGACGGAACCCTGATGGAGTCTCCAAAGCACTCGTCAGGTGTTGGTGACGGGGTTCTGGCCAACCCTGTCTTGTATTGGTCTGATACATCCAAATGCCATCTTGGCCTCGTTTATGAAGATGGCCTCTGAAATGACCTTTCAGCTGAAACTTAGTCAGTCATATTACGTCTTTGTCGGTCACATCGTCATAGACCAAAACGAAATGAAACTTCACCACCAACCATCACCGTTTACATTGGACAGCCAAGTTCAGCCATCACACACTTTATGATGAGTTATTTTTTTTTTTATAATTAACGCGCACATCAAGTGGTTATGACTACCCTGATAATGTTATAAAAACACAGTGCGAGCATTTGGGAAAATAGGAGAGGATTTGAAAGGAGACACCGATGCACGTTGCTTTTGAACCCTTGTGAATCGTTATGCAGGGTAAATATAGGGTGGCCAGGGTCATAAGACCCAGAAACAGGTGAAGCGCAATAAAAATCTGGTATTCCATGAAACTCTAGCCTCTCCCTTTTCAAGACCGTTATGCGTTAGCAAATAACATCCTGCTCGAGGTGCCACTGCAACTTGCTTACGCAATAACCGAACATAACGGATCTTGACCAGTAAAGGTCGATAAACAATCCTCAAGCCAGTGGTTGAACAGCGACGCCGAGGGCTGAATGGCTAAGGAGTTCTTAGTCGCTAGTTGCGAACTCTGGATACCTAGGCAAATGTAGTTTAAATTGTAAGTCCTTTACGTTGGCATAGGGCTCTGCCAATGGTGACCTCGTTTCCCTATTACTCGTGGGTACAAGATTGAAAACATTAATGAAAATTTTAAAGAGAGTGATGCTGCTCTAAGTGCATCCACACCAATGGAGACAGGTCTTGACGACCTTCCACCTATTGGTTCCTTGGAGGAGGCGAAACTTCTTAACGAAGCTGCCCCTTCAACACACTCTGATCAAACGATCAAAACAACCCAAAAAGCGCGCGTCAAGCTTTGCGGAGCTGCTCGCAAACGCTTTAAATTCCTTCTGGCTAGCGGCCTTAACGAAGCCGAAGCCAAGGAAAGAGCCAGAACGGCTGTTCCAAAGGGAGAAAAAAGGAATCGTTCTGAATCCTTCCCTAGGGACTTAAATCGTGCCAAAATGGCAAAACCCAACATTGCTCACAAGCAGAGGTCTGTTGATGTTTCCACATCAAATCCGCCTCTATATCAACAAAAAACAGAGCAACAAAATTTTAAGCAAGCGCTGGAGAGTTACAAAATAGGTATCCTTGCCTCAGACTACCCGGAAACGCTACTTAACACTGACCAAATGACAGTAGTGCAAGACACCATCTTTGGTATGATTTGTAGCCAAAAGACAGGGGATATCAGCCCCAAATTCTTTGGCACCAATTTCAGACCAGGCTGGCTTGTCTTCAACTGCAAAAATAAGGTCGCGGCTGATTGGCTAAAAGGCGAAATTCCAAAAATAAAGCCTTGGGTGAATGCCTCACTGAAGGCGGTTGAAGAGGAAGAAATTCCCAAAAACCAAATTCTGGTGGGCCATTTCCCCGTTGGCCATAAATGCACAAACGAACAGATTCTCACTGCGATCAAGGTCCAGAATGAGGGTCTCCCCGTTCCTGAATGGAGGATCATAAGAAGAGAAGCCAAAGGTGCCGCTTCTATTCTCACCTTTTCGGTGGACCATAAATCCGTGGCTCTACTGAAACCAAAAAAGACATCATAGACTTAAGGTTTGGCGATGTTCAACTCCGCCATCCTAAAGCCCCTAACAGAACTGGTGCCCCCAAACCCCCACCTAACTCCCCTGTCAAGACAGCCTGTATGACTCTGACGACAGGTAATAGTGCTCCACAGCCTTCACCAACGTCAGATCTACAAAACAGGCTGACAGCTCCAGTAAACCTAGCTCCTCCCCCCTCAGTTGTTAATGCCACACATACCTCACCAGAGGAGTCAGCCGTTAGGCCCTCCTCACCAAAAGGTACTTCTGGTAATGCAACAACAACTCCCCCCCTCCCTGCTCAACAACCGTCGCCAAAACAACACCAAAAGGCGTAAATGCAACACCAGCTGCAAGAAGCAGCTCAGCCAAATTCATGGCTCCAAAACGGGACCCCAGGCCCAAAGGTTAAGCTCGGCAGAGGCTATTAAAAGCACCAGCGAGCTTTACCTCAACCCCAAAAACAAAATGAATTACACCACCCTAAAATTTCTGCAGATAAATCTTATGCACGCCAAAGCTGCCTCAGCTGCGGCAAGCAGAGAATTTGTCAAGCAGGATCTGGACTGCTTACTAGTCCAGGAACCATGGGTGGTAAGAGGCCAAATAAAAGGCCTTCCAACACAATCGTGTAAATTAATATACGACAACACGCAACTCCAACCACGAGCTGCGCTTCTTATCCATAAAAGAACTAACTTTCTTCCCATTCCAGAATTCATCACAAATGATCTCGTTGCGGTACTAGCTGAGATCCCCACGGCAAGAGGCTTACAAAATATTGTAATAGCCTCAGCCTACTACCCGGGGGATACTACCTCCGCACCACCTGAAGAGGTAAGAAAACTTGTTAGATACTGCAACGCAAGGGGAAGACAGCTACTACTTGGTTGTGATGCCAACTCCCATCACACCATATGGGGTAGTACAGACATCAACAAAAGAGGTGAGTCACTTTTAGATTTTCTTATGCATTCAAACTTAGATATTCTAAACAAGGGAAACGAACCTACTTTTGTCACCTCCACTAGGAAAGAAGTGTTGGATATAACAGTGGCAAGTTTTGCCATAACCAACAACATTCTCAATAGGCATGTCTCGAAAGAGATATCATTCTCGGACCACCGGCACATCAGCTTTGATCTGTCAAGGCCGAATCCCAACAATATAGAAAACAATAGGGTACCAAGACACACGGACTGGAATCTCTACACAGAGACACTTCGTTGTGAATTTGAACCATCCTATCCAAACATTGACTCTCCTTATCAACTTGAAAGGGAAGCAACACGCTTAAGCTCACCTATCACAAGCGCATACGAGTCCAGCTGTCACATTAGACAGATCAACTCAAATCGCGATGTTCCCTGGTGGAACAGTGAGTTGGAGAAGTTAAAAAGAAAGCTTCGAAAGTTGTTCAACAAAGCTAAACGAACCAATTCGTGGAGCGAATATCGAACAACAACGACTTACAACTCGATGATAAGAAGGCAAAAACAACTTACCTGGAAAAACTTCTGTGAAAGTATCGATACCTTGCCTTTTTCAATTAGAGTTCAAAAAGCCTTAGCTAAAGATCATTACAAAGGTATTGGTCTCTTAAAAAAATCGGATGGTAGTTTTACCCAAAGTTACAGTGAAACTCTGAGCCTACTTTTGGCCACTCATTTTCCTGACTGTATACATACCACTGATCAATCTCTAACCACAAATGTGAGTTACACTACACCCAACAGCACAACAAGAAGTCTAGCTAGAAAAATTTTTAACGAAGACTCCATTAAATGGGCAATATCCTCCCAACAGCCTTTCAAGGCGCCCGGGGAAGATGGTATCTTTCCTGCTCTCTTGCAGTATGGAATTGATACCATAATCTGCTCACTTATACTTATCTATAGATCCAGTTTTGAATTAAGCTACATCCCTCAAACTTGGAGAAAGGTGAGAGTAGTATTCATACCAAAAGCTGGCAATAGATCAAACTCAGACCCAAAATCCTTCAGACCAATCAGTCTCACATCCTTCTTTCTAATAGTAGGGGAGCACAAGAGGGGATTTCGCGCGTTACTCGAGCGCGTCAGAAAATCATATGGGGAGAAACCTTGCACCATGTAATGTACTCCTACCATATATTAAACCTAAATGTTGGGGCGTTCGCTGAGAGCAGCCCGTCAGATTAGTAAAAAAAAGTCGATCATCGGAAATACTCGAGCGCGTCAGATTAAAAGATGGTAGGTTGATTACATCGATAAGAGTGTATATTTCAATAATCTGACAATTTGAGCGGGGCCTTCGTAAGTAGGCGAGTCACAAAGATGTAAAAAAATCGATGTTTCGAAATACTCGAGCGCGATTAAATTTTTTTTTATTTTGAAGGTAATTTTATCAGGATTACAGAAAACATTGACATTTTGGTTGGGGCGATTGAGGTAAAATCGTCAGTGAAATGTATAATATATGATGGTTAATATCTCGGTTAATATTGATATTAGCAATTGGTCCAGCAAACTTTTTTTGTAGAAAACTAAATTCTCTACAAGTTTGTAATTTACAATAATTTTTCTGTAGCTTTTGTTATTTACGAGATAACTGCGACAAAACGTGAATTTTATGCAAAAATCTGGTTAAGTGGCCCCTACCACCTTCCCGGTATGAGTAACGACTTTGCCAAAAAGAACATTTTTGTAGAGCTTTCAATTTTGAGAAAAAAACATCTTCGGTTAAAGCGATCCCATGAAATGCCGCTGAGTTATAGAAATTTAAAAATAAAAAATCAGAGTTTCCGTGTATTTTCAATGGAAAATCTTCACACCTCTTGATCGAGCACTTAAAATTAATATTAAGGGTGTTACGTTCTACCGTGCTTCAAAAGGAAGAGCAGGTGACGGAGAGTCCAAACAAAAGATAATACTTTGTTTAAATTCTTTTTATTTGAATATATTTGAATGTAGTAGAAGGCCCGCTGCCTCAATGCATTTGGCTGCAACCTTTACTATATAAACTCAAATTTCAACTCTGCCCTTCTTCCCATTCGCTTCTCTATTTATTGGTTTTTATTCATTACTATTACTTAGCTAGCCGTTTACCATCGTCAGAACCATGTTACCTCATTTAATTCATCCGAACTAGGCCACACACCATGGTCACAATTCTTCATTGGTCATTACATAGAACACGCTTAAACCTATATGCCGATCGTATGGTGACCCACTCAAGTACTTCTGGGTGTGTCTTCATCGATCGCAGTTTGTAGGTCTCGTATTGCACATTGCACCTGACATACTCTATTGCATAGCAGTTGTCTACTCATCTGTTTTCGTTGCTATAGAGGCGCGCATATGGCTTGAGTCATAGTGACGTGACGTGAGTCATAGTGACGTGTCGTTCAACAACTGCGAGAGCGCATAGACGTGTTGGCGACTTTGGCAGTATTCAATAAATTCGGTTTGTGATTAAGAAGTATTAAAATCAGTGAATTTTTAATTCGGGCAGTAGCCTAACTAGAGAGGCGTTCGAGTTCGGTGCAGAGGGTCTCAGGATCGACCCCCAGCAGTGGCATTGAAGAAAGTTTTTTTTCTTATTTCGTCGGTGTGGAGGAAAACGATCTCGATCCCGACGCAAATTTAAGAGTGCACATCTTCTGGTTGAAGAAAATAGCACAACAAAAGGAGAGGGAGCGGCTCCTCAAAAAATTTGAGGAGGCAAGTGGTACTTTGATGGACCTGTCCGGTCCATCATCGTCAAGAAAGTTGGAGTTGGCGGAAACAACAAATACAGAAGCGGCAACAGCCGCAGATCAGATAGCGGCAACAGCCGCTGACGAGATGGCTGTATCAACAGCAACCACAGCAGTTGCAACAACTGCAATTAAGAGGAGGCGGCGCTTAAAAGCGAAGCCGAACATGATGCCCAAGCAAAAGGCAAAGAAGGGAGCAGCAGCGGAGGTCGACGACGATGGAATGTCGACCAGCACAGAGTCACAAGTCAGTTTGAACTCAACATATGACTATGAGTCAAACGGTGGCGAGGGCCGTTACAACGGTAGCGGCAACTCCTTCGCTGCACTAGCAGACGGAGACGGTGTAGTTGACGACAAAAACAAAAACACAGATGATAACGAAGAAAAACGACTGCAAGAGTTGAATATAATAATACAGAAGCTGTTTGGCGAGATCGAGGCCATAAAAGCAAAACAAGAAGCCCGCAGGAAAGCGGAATGCGAGGCCAAGCAACCGTTGCAGCCAAAACAACAACGGCAGGCAACAGCAGAGAAAACTGCCAAGCAACAACAGGCAGCAACAACAAAGGCTGCTGTCAATAAAAATGCAACCGCAGCCACAGCTAAAATAGCTGTAGAGGAAAAGAAAACTGCTACACATGAGCAGCCACGAGGGACCGCGGCTAAAAAAGCCGCGCCATCGATCCCCAGCAAGAAGCAGCAGCCAGCAGAGAAGCAGAAGCAGCAGCAACAACAACAGCAACAGCAGCAGCAGCCACAAAAGAAGACCACTACTAAGAGCAGGGTGCCTCCAATAAATACTCTAAAGATGGTATTCAACGACACAAAAAATTTATGTAAGTCCGCCATTGGCGATAGTTTTACTATTAAGAGACTCGGGGTTGATAGACATGCGATCCAATGCAATAGCATTGGTGAACATAAGATTATTCGGGAGTTGTTAGCAAAGACAACCACCCAGCATTTCTCGTATACTCCCAAAGAGGAGAAACCTAAATGCATGCTTTTGAAAGGGGTAGAGCCTTCCTCTGATCCAGAGGAGCTCTTAACTGAACTCCGCAGGTTGGCGGGCGATGATCTCGAGTTTATCGGGGTAAAGCCGTTCACCACGGCCAAGGCAAGACGGGAGAAGCGGCTATTGCCGATGTTCCTCGTCACCCTATCACCCAGTAGCCATCTGGAGAGTCTAAGGAAAATCTCCGTCCTGGACCACCAGATGGTAAGATGGGAAAAATTAAACAGGAACGGGGACATTTTACAATGTCTTCGTTGCCAACGGTTCGGGCACGCCGCATTCAACTGCCAAATGCAGTCGAGGTGCGTTAAGTGTGGAGAGAACCACAATAATAAAGAGTGCAAGCTCGGGGAGGCAAGGGTCGAAGACTAGACCCTGCTGAAGTGTGTTCTTTGTGGTGGAGATGGACACCCTGCTAATTATCGGGGCTGTCCTCGATACCAGACGATTAAAAAGTCAAAAAAAGCTGCTCCAACAGCAACTAAGGATGAGGGAAGGCAACCAGCCAGACCAATTCCAAGGGCCATCGTTCCCGAAGTTTCCTACGCCCAAATGGCATGGGGGGCTGGGAAAACGGTACAGCCTCCCCCAGAAAGCGGCCGCACAGCCATCTGTGTCTAAGGCAGCTGCTGGGGAGTCAGAGGTGATGGTCACTCTGTGTGTCATTCAGGCACAAATGAGCGATCTATCACGGCAAATAAGTGAGCAGGTGCGCAGGGTAGATGTGATCTACCGTACAATGCCACGCTTGCGCAATTTTTAGGTTAACGGGCGCGCTGCCGGAGAGGCCTTTCAAGATCTAGCCGTGAATGTGAATTCGCTAGTAAGGATAGAACGACGAACCAACCTCTTTGAGTTGTTAAAAGACCAACGTCCAGATGTATGTATGGTTAGCGAAACTAGGCTAAACCAGCATCACAAAATGACGAATAACAATTCGTTATCGTAAGGAGAGACCGACCCAACTCGACTTTCGCGGGTGGGGTTGCGATCTTCATAAGTAAGGGCATTGCTCATAAGGTAATATATAGTGGTGAAGTACGCCGATTCAGGTTGCTCGAAGCGTGTATCGTATGCATCCCTCTTCAACAGGGGAGGCGGTTGTATGTGGTCGCGATCTATGCGCCGGAGGCTTCTCAACCCTCATGTTTTATAACAGAGCTCGAATCACTTTTTCGAACTCTGAAACTGAACTCAGAAGAAAACTATTTCCTTTTGGCCGGTGACTACAATGCTAAATACCAAGATTGGGGAAATCAATTAGCCAATTCAAGGGGGACCCAGCTATTCAATTGGTTGGGGCTTCACAGTATCGAGTGTAAAGTCGATCTGCTGGCTACTGACAGGCCTTCATATCCTCGAAGTGGCTCTTATTTGGATCTATTGCTTTAAGACTCAAGACTGAAACTGACCGACGACAGTCTTCGACGGACGAAAAATTGTTTGACGACGGTTGAGTACGACAGTGACCATTGTGGACTTGCCGCCGTCATACTGCTTCCGAACGACCTTGTGGAACTGGAGGAGTACGTGCCGACGCACTCTTACAACTACGGTAAGACACATTGGCCGCGCTTTTACGGTGCCGTCTCATGGGAACTTCGTTCGAACGGTATTGCGCCGCCATGCAACAGGAATCTGTCGAACGTTGAGATCGATGGGTACCTGCAAAGTATGGAGGATGCAATCCACGTTGTTCAACAATGCGCTGAATAATGCATATTATCCAGTGCGTTGGAAGACGGCAGTGGTCCATCCTCTCCTTAAAAAAGGGAAGGATGGTTCCAATCCAGCAAATCTCCGGTCAATTAGTCTTCTTCCGAGTATCAGCAAAGTATTCGAGAAAGTTCTCAATAGAGCTCTGTCCACATGGGCTGAGGACAAAAATATTATTCCCGAAAATCAGTTCTAAACTAGTATCTGATATTCAATGGAACAAAGCTAAAAAGCAGTGTACGGGTGCATGTCTGGTTGACTTGGAGAAGGCTTTCGACACCGTTTGGTTCGACGGTCTTTTCTATAAGTTGATCAGGTATGGCATGAGTAAACCACTGCTATATATTCTGAATGACATGCTTCATGGTAGAACGTTTGTTGTGAAAAGTTGCAATATAACTTCTACCAGAACTTTTAAAATACAGAACGGTCTACAACAGGGAGCGGTGAATTCGCCTATTTTGTTTAGCATTTTCACCGACGATCTAATTGGTTCTCTTCACCATGCTATAGCGTACGCCGACGACCTAATCGCATACAGAACAGGTCCAAAGATCGAAGTCATCAGAACACTCTTGCAGCGTGACTTCGATAAGATCCAGCAATATTGCGATGACTGGAAGTTGAAAATCAACTTTCAGAAATCGGAAACAATTGTGTTTAGGACCCCGTTGGCTGGGGCCTCATGGGATACGAAAAAAAGAACTGGCGCAAGCTGGTGATCGTTGATCTACATGGCCACCCACTGCCAAGCAAAGTAGTAGTCAAGTACCTCGGCCTCTGGCTAGATCAGTATCTATATTTTAACAAACATATGGATGCGGCTCTGGCCAGGGCTAGAGGAGCTTAAGCTCTGACAAGGCGACTGTTTCACAGCAGACAACTTGATAGCAGAGTGAAAGTGATTTGCTACATGGCCCTCATAAGGCCAATGATTGTCTATGGGTGCCCTGTGTGGTTCAATGTTACAGCGTCTCAAATGGAAAAGATTCGGGTGTTTGAGAGACAGTGTCTGCGTACCTGTCTTGGATTGCACAGAACACCAGAGTCGGAGTACAAAAAATAATATCCCAATGAGGTCCTTTACAACAGGGCTCAAATAAACAGGATCGACAACTTCATTATAAAACTGACTCGTGGTCACACAGTAAGAGCGATGACCTCGACCAATGGCCTGATTTTTGGGGCTTATTACCCAAACAGAGAGTATTTGGAAAGAACACGCTTCAGTGGATTTGTCCCACCGGAGGCTTTCCTCTATTTTGATATGGAAGGGCTGATTCAGGATAGGTTGGCGGTTCCGCTAATCTACCACGTCTGCCGTAAGTCCGTGGAACGGCGGCTCCTTTACAGCCGAGACGTCACCGCAGTAGGCGGAGACGTTGAAGAGCTCCTTTTGTTCAGTAGGGCGGTCTCAGATCGCGAACGCCGTGACGTTGTTAAAATGTCAAATATGTTCTGGTGGTTGTCTGAGCACGAAACTCAAATTGATATTGATAGCGAGTCGCCAATGGCTGGCTTACATAGGTTTAGCGTGTAAGTCTTAGGGTAAAGGGGGTGGGCACAGTGGCAAACAAAAAAAAACAAAAAACAAAAAAAAAAATATATAAAAACCAAAAAAAAAAAAAAAAAGTACAAAAATCATAAAACATAAAAATTCCAAAAAATACGAAACAAAAAACAAAAAAAAAGGTACTGTGGCTGCTCTAGGTTTAAGTAGATTTAAATAGATTTAAGTAGTTTTAAGTACATAGTTTTAATAAAAATCAAAAAAAAATATGATCTAGCAAACTAAGTTTTTCGTTTTTAAATTTTCTTAGTTTTTAACCATAGTTCTAGTTTGTAAATCCGTAAGTTATCGTTAGGCCGAAAGGCATTAGAATTAAGATATTGAGTAATTTAGAGTACCCGCTTAGGGTCAGTAAGTTAGTTAAGTTGTTATATAAGCTAGTTTTATACATTTTTGCTAGCTCCTAAGTAGATTTAAGAAAAAGAAATAAAAATGAATTAAAACTGAAACTGAAAAAAAATAGTGACGTGCATACGTTGTTCTACATGACGAAAATGAAAACTATGCCCTGTGGTTGGTGTTTTTCTGAATGAGTTGGTTCTGAATGAATGTTGGAGGTTGGGAATAGTTGTGGTTCTCGGATCACAACATCCTCCCCCTCTTGAAAAAAGAAAATTCGTAGCCAATAAAAAGGTTAGGAATTTTCGCAAAACGTGTAGAGTTGAAGCAAATGCGAAGAAGTCAGAGTTTTACAAAATTAACTTTTGTTTTTATTACTAGATTATATAATAGATAAGCATCTTGTGATGACGACATCAATCATCGAGTAAGCGTTGGGTGGATGAAGTGGCGAGAAAACTCCGCTATCTTCTGTGATCGAAAAATGCCCCCAAAGCTGAAGGGAAGACTCTACACAGCAGTTGTCCGTCCAGCTCTGACATACGGTTCACAATGTTGGACAATGTACAAGAAGTATGAGAGCAAATTGACGGCAGCCGAAATGAAGATGCTTCGGATGACAGCAGGAGTAACAAAGCTTGATCGAATTAGAAGTTCTAAGATCCGTGGAAGCCTTCATGTCAAAAGTACCATCTTGGACAAAATTCAGCACGACCGGCTCAGTTGGTATTGTCATGTTCAAAGGAGAGATCCGCAGAAGCCCGTCAAAAAGGCAATATCGTACAACGTTTCAACAAATTCGCGACGAAAAAGAAAAGGCAGGCCAAAACACTCCTGGTACAAGCAAATGCAAAAACAGCAGCATTTGGTTGGCCTCAGACATGGAACAATCCAAAACCGGGAGGCTTGCCGACGATTTCTGAGGTCAACGCGGCGTACCCCACACGCGGATCACTAGTGTGAAGCAGAAAAGTGGGAGAGTTGTGATCGCTTCAAGATCACTACTCGTAACGCCGAAAATGAAAAAGAAGAAGAAGAAGATTATATAATAGATAATAATATGGTATATGGTGGTAATACATAGATATATTTAATAAATCAGTGAATTTTTGTTTCAAAGTTTGTTTTCAAATTATTATTATTGTTATTAATTAGTTTATTTAATTATACATATACATAGATATATTTAATAAATCAGTAAAAATATATATTTTTTTTCATTGTTCTTTACTGTTTTATGATTATCAGCTAGGTTCCACATTTCACTTTCACGTGAAATGAAATCGAAATCGATCGAAATTAAGATTGGGTGTTCTGCATTTCACTTTTATCGATTTCGATTTCAGATTTTTCGAAATCGAAGTGAAACGAATTCGTTGTGTTCCACAATTCGATTTCGTCGGTTTTCAAGTGATTTGAAATCACCCTAATTTTTCTGAGTGGAATGGTAAAAGAAAACAGACGCGTTTAAAAATGTAAGTAAAAAAACTCACACAAAATTTGTTTATTTTACTAGAAATTTGTTTTAAACAAGGAAAAGAATAAAAAAAACTGCACAGGAGGAAATATTCATGAACCTTATGAGCCAACATAAAGATCTTGCCCAAGGATAGGGATTCTTGAAAGGAGATCGTGTCGTCGCAGATTCTATGTGGGAAAGACCGAAAGATACAACTGGATAAAAAAAGTCAGTGGTAATAAAAAGAATCATTTGAAACAAATTTATCAATAAAAATATAAAAATACTTCAATTTAACTTGCAACATGTCATTACACACGTTGCATCTGAAATTTCTAATGGATTAGACATGTCTCTCATCTCAATCAATTATTTTCTCTGTGGCATATCTTTCCTTTTGATTTCCAAAACCGAAGCAATAAGAACAGCACTCATATTTAATTTTCTGATCAGGACACTCAAGAAACTCTTGAAATCAAATAAGTTGAGTTTCAGTTTAGATGACATGTATCAGCTGTTTTCAATTTCACTTGAAGTGATTTCGAAAAGTTTTCGAACTGATGAAATCGATCGGAATGCAGAACACTGAAAATAAATTCACTCGATTTGCAATTTCGGTTTCGGTTTCATTTCACTCGATTTCTGGAACCTAGCTGTATAAGTAGTAAAAATTTTCTAAACAGATTTATATTTTTAATATATTAAATGTAAAAAATTTCTAAATAGCTTTACATGTCTTACAGGTATTATATATGTATTATATGTGCATAAACATCCTTGAGAAAAAAAATTTTTTTTTCATAATTTTATATTGCATTAATTAATAATAAATTTTTTTTTTGTTTTTTTTTTTTGTTTTTTTAGAAAATCTTAAATCTTCAGCGGTCCAGCAAAATCAACTCCAACTACTTCAAAGGGTTTGCTTGCAACTAATCTTGCCAACGGCAATGGAGCAAAAGGTTGAGATCCAGGTTTTCCTCTTATTCGTTTGCAAACTAGGCAATTCGCGATGACGCGTTTTATGACCTGACGTCCACCCGGCAACCAAAATCTTTCACGCATCCTCGCCAAGACTGTGTTGACACCTCCATGTAAAGTAAGGGTGTGAAAGTGCGTAGCTATCAATCGGGTCAAAGCACCGCCTCTTGGTAAAATCAACGGATTCACGACATCAACAGGTTCATTAAGTTCTTGTAGTCTGCTTGCTAACCGAAGGAAACCAGCATCATCCAGGAACGGATTAAGATTCTGCAGGGTCGAAGAACTAGAAACTTGTTTTCCGACCTGCAAAGAAAAGATTTCATCATTAAAATATTTGTTTTGAATGAATTTCAACCAGTACCTAATCTTCAGCTTTCTTGATTTCAAGAGCCCCAATAAATCTTGCTGCAGTTTTATTTTTATAAATTATTATGTCAATAGTTCGAAAAATGTAGCAGGTAACTCTTAAAAGCTTCCTCCATGAACTTATTTTTTCAAATGCAAGAATGGGACCCAGAATTTCGTTGCGAGGTGTTAGCACAGTTTCTTCGCTCATCGCAAACAGTGCTATCGACTTCTCAGGATCAACCAGTAAATTCGATGAAGGCCATTCAGCTTTATCACATTTCAACCAAGGAGGTCCTTCTTTCCACAGATATGACGCAGCAAGTTGGTGAGACGATACCCCCCTTGTAACAAGATCTGCTGGGTTTTCGGATCCCGAGCAATGCCTCCAATCAGATTTGGAAGTAAGATGTTGAATCTCTTTGACACGGTTAAACACAAATGGCTTCCATCGCCGAACGTCTCCCTGTATCCAGTATAAAGCTATTTGGGAATCGGTCCATAAATAATAATTTTGGCATGGAAGATGACATTTCTTAAAATATGCACATAACCTAGCCGCTAATAGTGCAGCAGCCAGTTCCAACTTAGGCAAACTAATGTCATCCGTCTTGGTATCTTTAAGGGAGCCACGCGCGCTTTAGAACATACAAATCTCACCTGAGCTTCATTTCCAGA
Organism: Melanostoma mellinum; assembly: GCA_914767635.1. Classification (NCBI taxonomy): domain Eukaryota; kingdom Metazoa; phylum Arthropoda; class Insecta; order Diptera; family Syrphidae; genus Melanostoma; species Melanostoma mellinum. Next base: position 106,587,075 of record OU612059.1, read on the forward strand.
ACCACCAATCCTCAAAAACGCCTTTTGGTTTGCATCAGCAAATATATGCATTTCAGTGTTTTTCGATTTGTCCTCTACGCCCAACCATCTTGGAAACGAAAACTCTCCAATTTGATCAAGATCCTTGACACAAGTACTCCATTCTTTGATAAACTCATCTCCGATGGGTTGATCCCATGTTAACTTCTGCCTCCATAAACACTGAAAAATAATCTTGAGTCGAATTATAATTGGATTCAAAAAACCTAAGGGGTCGTAAATTCGAGCAATTATTTTCAAAACGTTACGTTTAGTAGCAGATGTCATGTTTTGGAGATCCTCTGGATTAACATTAAGCGAAAGGTCGTCGCTCAAAATATTCCATCTTACACCCAAAACTGTTTGAATGCAGTCCACATTTTTTATTTTTAAAGAATCCCGAACGCTATCATCATTCACACCCATTTCCTGAGGTTCATACAGGCTCGATCCATAATTTGCATTGATTCCCGATAAAACAATTCAGCTTCGGCTCTACTGTTGACGCTGGTGACCAAATCGTCCATATAAAAAGAATTTCGTAGCCGAGAACATGTGTTGGGAAACCAATCTGATGTTTCTTGAAGATGTAAATCTATGGTAGCTGACAATAAAAATGGACTAGATGTAACCCCAAATGTTACACGTGTCATCCGAAATTCTTGAATAGGTGGTAAGTCCCTAGAAGGAAGCACTTCCTCAGAAAACCAATAAAAACGATGGCTGTCACGATCTTTATCAGCTAAGGCAACTTGCAAAAACGCCTTCTCGATGTCAGCGACGAGTCCAATTTTTCCAAGGCGAAAATTCAGAATTATTTCTAATATATCTGGAAGTAAATTGGACCCCGTCCACAAACAATCATTTAAGGAAAGTTTACCTGCCGCATGCGAAGAAGCATCAAAAACGATACGAATTTTAGTTGTGGACTTCTCGGGACGGTATACAGCACAATGGGGCATGTAGTATACATTTGAGCCATTCGCTTGATCGGGAACTCGTTCTGCACAGCCAGATGAAATCAACTCACGCATAACCGCATCGTAATCCAAAAATTGTTGTGTGTCTCTTGATAGTCGTCGGGTCAATGAGTGAAGTCTGCGTAACGCCATTTCTCTATTTTACTCCAGCTGGTAACTAATTTGTTTCCAGGGTAGCATCGCCTCATACCTCGTCGATGTTTTACGGATGCATTTCGCTTGGAGCTCGGCAGTAAATGTTTTCATCTCAGATTCATCATTTTTAGTACCCAGTAGCTCCATGCTCCACATGTTTTCTAAAAGAGTAAAATTGGAAAAAGTAGAAACATTGTTAATTAATGAATTGCAATTATCTGTAGAGTTATAAGGGCCTTGCAGAGTCCAACCAAATAATGTATTTACTGCCGTCAGTCTTTTGTCCAAACGATGGTACTTTCCTGTGACGATTTCCCAATAGTAATCCGCTCCAATCAAAACGCTCAAACCTTCCATTTGGTCATGACCATCTAAATTGGTGTCGGCTAAGCAAAACCCTTGTATTTGCGGAGAACAATAATTTTCAGGAGCCGGCAATGTGTCAAGACAAATTTCAGGTACGACCACCTCAACTATCTCTATCTCGCGCGCATTAAATTGACTTTTAATTGTGAGTTTTGTCGTCTTTAGTTTCTCAAAGGTTGGAGCTTCCGTACTACCAAAGGGGATGACGCTCATATTTACGAAGCCATTGATGGGTAACTTTAATTTATTTGCGATGTCTTCTCTGATGTAAGTCTTTTGACTACCACCGTCAATTATCAGTCTAACAAATAAATCACGATTAGCTGTCTGATGTGAGCAAAGAAAAACTCGTGCCGTCTGCAAAAAAACATTGGAAGATAATTTATTCGAATTATTTAATGAGCACAAATTAGTTGATGTCATTAAAGTTGATGTACTGCTTTCGTTTTCTATGTTATATGGCTTCGACGATGCTTCTCCTCCACACAAGGAAGTAGAATGCATACGCTTACAGTTTTTGCACATTAAGCCTTTCACTCTACAAAATTTCACAGTGTGACCCTTTTGCGTACATCTAAAACACCTACCATCTTTTTTAAGCATCTGTTTCTTTTCGTCTACAGTTAGAGTGCAATCACAGTCTCTCGTTGAATGTTCACCAGATTTACAAAAGAAACAATTAGAAGATTTAGCAGATAAGAGAAGACCAGCGGCCGTTGTTGGTTGAGAGTGATGGCTCTGTGGTTTACTGCTAGATCTTGTGACTGTTGCCCTTTCAATTGATTCCACTTCTTGCTTTAAAAATCGAAGGATATTTTTCACCTGTTTATCTCCGTCGAACGACAGAGTAGAACTGCTATCATCTGACAAATCAGCCGTATCTTTTCCCTTGTCAGAAGAAGCTAGTTCTTTGTGAATACGATGGTAGTCGATTCGTAATTCATTTGGCATGCATTTTAGAAGAATTGTCTTTAGCATTATATAATAATGAGACGATGGTATACCTAAAGCGGTGAGTGAACGGCTACATGCCATAACAGTGTTGTACAACTGTCTCAATGCTGCTGCATCGGTTCTTCGATGTACAGTTGGTAACCCCATAAGTGTCTGCATTAATCTATCGATCAGTTTCTCCGTATCCCCGTATTCTTCTTGCAATAGCGAAATGGCTCCGTCGTAACACGCATCGGAGGGAGTAAAACCTACAATGGTTTTTGCCGCATTACCTGTTAGCACCGATTGCAAGAAATTAAACTTCTCGACACCAGACAACGATTCGTTTTCATGCACAGCAGATCGAAAATTTTCCCAGAAGGGAATCCACTCCTGGTAGTCTCCAGAAAATCTTTTAAGTTGCAGTTTAGGCAGCTTGATGCACTGATTTTTCGATGTCGATGAACGTTGAGTATTATCGCAGGGGGCAGAAGGGTCGATACGTTGTTTTATTTTAACAAGACGAACTTGAAGCCGCGCAATCATGCCTGCTGCAGCATCTTCATATTCGGCAATTTTTTCGGGATTTTTGTCTTCTAACCTTTTAGTTTGAATATCAACATTTACCGAATTTAAATTAGAATTTGCTGTAATTAATCGCTGCAAATAAGAAGATAGGTCTTCTTCGATAAGATCTAACTCAGTAAAATCTTCTATTCCGCTCGAATCTTTCCTAAGGTATTCCGTCGCTTCGTTGACAATCTTCGTGATTTGACTGCGAAAACCAGCACGTGTTTGCAGTTCCATTTTTGGATATCGAACGCGATCGAAATTTCGATATTTAAAATTTACAAGACAATAACTTTCTTTAAATAAACTTATTAATTCTGTTTTTCCGACACAATCCCGGGTTTCGGCACCATTTAGAAAATCTTAAAAGTCCGGGAAAATAAAAACTATTAAATGTCCAATTTATAACAAGTTTATTTTCTTATCCCCAAAAGAAGAGGTCAAAAGTAATTCGTTCACTGTTGCAGTTCATTATTTCGTATCGCTTTATATAGATTAAGAAAATACAGTTTACATTTTACATTTTACATGAAACCTACTCCACACATAAATCTGCGGAGTAGGGGGTTTGCAGCCGGGCGACAAAGACCATTTGGCTGATACACCACAAGACTAACTACACAAATACTACATAGAACAAATAACACATGACAACAGCACGCAGTAGTACAAGACGGTTCCCCATCTTGTCACTAACAGCGCTCATTCCGATTTAATTACGGTGTTCTAATGGGAACCGACTCTTTTCGGGTGACAAGGCCAGTTTTAATTTGTAAATAAGATAATAAATAAAGAGAAAAAGAGAGAAATGCATAATTATTAATGTACATGATAATTCATTTAAATAAGCTGAGTGATGCCACTTTCAATTAATTTTGGAAATAGTATTTAATTTTCAACAATCAGGTATGGCATGAGTAAACCACTGCTATATATTCTGAATGACATGCTTCATGGTAGAACGTTTGTTGTGAAAAGTTGCAATATAACTTCTACCAGAACTTTTAAAATACAGAACGGTCTACAACAGGGAGCGGTGAATTCGCCTATTTTGTTTAGCATTTTCACCGGCGATCTAATTGGTTCTCTTCACCATGCTATAGCGTACGCCGACGACCTAATCGCATACAGAACAGGTCCAAAGATCGAAGTCATCAGAACACTCTTGCAGCGTGACTTCGATAAGATCCAGCAATATTGCGATGACTGGAAGTTGAAAATCAACTTTCAGAAATCGGAAACAATTTTGTTTAGGACCCCGTTGGCTCGGGCCTCATGGGATACGAAAAAAAGAACTGGCGCAAGCTGGTGATCGTTGATCTACATGGCCACCCACTGCCAAGCAAAGTAGTAGTCAAGTACCTCGGCCTCTGGCTAGATCACAGGTGGGCACAGTGGCAAACAAAAAAAAAAAAAAAACATATATAAAAACCAAAAAAAAAAAAAAGTACAAAAATCAAAAAAAAAAAAAAAATCATAAAACATAAAAATTCAAAAAAAAATCATAAAACATAAAAATTCCAAAAAATACGAAACAAAAAAAAAGCTACTGTGGCTGCTCTAGGTTTAAGTAGATTTAAATAGATTTAAGTAGTTTTAAGTACATAGTTTTAATAAAAATCAAAAAAAAAAAATATGATCCAGCAAACTAAGTTTTTCGTTTTTAAATTTTCTTAGTTTTTAACCATAGTTCTAGTTTGTAAATCCGTAAGTTATCGTTAGGCCGAAAGGCATTAGAATTAAGATATTGAGTAATTTAGAGTACCCGCTTAGGGTCAGTAAGTTAGTTAAGTTGTTATATAAGCTAGTTTTATACATTTTTGCTAGCTCCTAAGTAGATTTAAGAAAAAGAAATAAAAATGAATTAAAACTGAAACTGAAAAAAAATAGTGACGTGCATACGTTGTTCTACATGACGAAAATGAAAACTATGCCCTGTGGTTGGTGTTTTTCTGAATGAGTTGGTTCTGAATGAATGTTGGAGGTTGGGAATAGTTGTGGTTCTCGGATCACAACATCCTCCCCCTCTTGAAAAAAGAAAATTCGTAGCCAATAAAAAGGTTAGGAATTTTCGCAAAACGTGTAGAGTTGAAGCAAATGCGAAGAAGTCAGATAGACTACTGGCCCATGCTGTAAAAATTATGGGTCATTTGAACCACCAGGTGACCTATCTAGAACGATATAAGAGCATAAAATAATAAGATTCAGCACTATGCCGTCACTTGTAAGCTGTTCAACTGAGTGCAGGTGAGAATTCGAAAGTACAGGTAGAGTGAGTACATTTTGGTCACATATTTTTGTACGGCATTCTTACCACCGATAGATCCATGAAAAATAATAAGAAAACGCACAGTGCCGTAAAAAAATGGTGAGCCACAAAGTCGGATTTTTTTTTTTATTTTCCGACAATCACCAGGGTAAATTTGGTCATTTGATTTTATACGGCATCTATGTCATACTATTTCAATACTGCTTCTAATCCATTATTCCGCAACGCCGTACAAAAATCATGCGACATGGGTAACAAATCGAGGGTTACCACCCCCTCTCTTTCCGTGGTCCAGGGGGTGATTTGAAAAAGTACGGCTTAAGTTCCAAAACATTATCTAGCACTCAAAAGTACTATTAAAAATAATGCCGTCAAAAAATGATTGTTCATTTGAATGTATATCAATAACTATCTTCATTTCATCGTATCCTTGATTTTTATAGCTGTAAAATCATTTGATCCTGTACGGAAACTTTTTTTTTAACAAGATATTGTAAAATACAATTGTTACATAGTATTGCCGTTTAAAAGAAACCGTTCTAAAAAGAATTATAGAGAAATACAAAACCTGAAATTTTACAAATTATTGTAAAAGTTTAAATATCATAGATTAATGAAATATAGCAGTTTTTTACGTTTTATCCCTTGTTTTAAATAGTATTAACATAGATAAATTAGGAAAAAATGATGCCGTACATTTTTATGCAGACCATATCTTTTAGGCTGATGAAAGTGACGCTACAATTTTAAGGGTACTTTTTGGCCATCTGATACAGTACGGCATTTACATATTTTTGAAGAAAATAATTGATAATATGATAAAACCACTATGACGTCTAACTGAACTGAAACGGTGTGTATATTATGTCCAAGAATTGAAACTGTCAATCCCAGTATCAACAGTTTTATATACTTTTTGGTTTAATATATACTTCAAACATTATTGATACATACATATAATTGATTTGTTTCATGGTAATGATGTGAATAAATAAAACAATCATTTTTTAGAAAAATTCTATATATTTTATGATAATAATAAAAAAAAAAATTCATTTTTTAGAAAAATTTGATAAATTTATTCAGTATCGGAATCAGTTGCTGAGTTGTCATCGGAATCATCGTCTTCATCGACGTCCGAATTATCTTCTCTATTATTTTCTGAAACATAAATATGTATTTGTCAAAATCAAAGTCTTACGTACAAATTAAAGATGTAAAGGGCAATTGAATTGAAGCAACATCCATGGATCTTCTGGAGGTGTTAGACTGTTGCTTACTCCTATCCTCAATTGCTTGGATGCAATTTTTTAAAATTGCGCTTGACAGACATTTTACCCGGTTATCAATAGGATCACCTGGCAAATCACAAATAAAACAAACACGTTCTTGCTCATTTTCTTTAGCATTTCTTTCACTTTCACTAGAGTTTTCATTCTCCACGAGGTCAGACATGATCGGAGTGCTCACAACACGTAAACAACAGCTGGTTGAGAGATTGCGGTAGACAAAACGGTTAAAGTTTATAATTATTCTTCACTACGATTACCACAGACTAATACCAAAAGCACAAGTATCACTTGAAGAACTACTAACTGGACACGAGGTGAACAAGTCAGAATATGTCACAAGAGTGAAGTGTGAAAGATTCGTAGAAGACAATTAGAAGTTCCAGAAAAAAAAAGTTATAAAAAGAAGGTCACGTACGAATGAAAACATAGATGTTTACACAGTTACAAAGGAATATTTATAATTGGAAAGAAATGCCCGGTTTAGTGAGCCGGAATAAATAGTGAAATAAGAAATGAGAATAGAAACTATTTATGTAAAGATTTTCCAATGAAATGGAATTTCCTGTTATTAATAATTACCACGGTTTATTGTAATCAAGTAAATGAAAAGGTAGATTTCAAACACACATCTACATAATTCAAAAAACTGTAAGCACAAATTCTTAAAATATTTTTTTTTCCACTTATTCATTTCTGAAATAAAAGCTCAAATTTTACAGGTGTCTGCTAACTTCAGTGTCATGAGTACTTCTCAAAAATATGTTGTATTTTAGAATTATCAGTGACAACATAACTATATTTTGGTATAAATCGATAGTATCCAACCCCTTATTTAACATAGTTTAATCATTCACCAAGTTTAAAAATTTCACCTTACATTTCGTTATATGAATTTTTTTTTTGATTTTTTCTTTTTCAGTTTTTTCCCCTTTGGACCAACGAAAATGTACGGCATATGAAAAAATATTATCTATGCATAAAATACTTTCAAAATAAATTTATTTCATGTTGTGTCAAATCACCCCCTGGACCACGGAAAGAGAGGGGGTGGCAACCCTCGATTTGTTACCCATGTCGCAAGATTTTTGTACGGCGTTGCGGAATAATGGATTAGAAGCAGTGTTGAAATAGTATGACATAGATGCCGTATAAAATCAAATGACCAAATTTTCCCTGGTGATTGTCGGAAAATAAAAAAAAAATCCGACTTTGTGGCTCACCATTTTTTTACGGCACTGTGCGTTTTCTTATTATTTTTCATGGATCTATCGGTGGTAAGAATGCCGTACAAAAATATGTGACCAAAATGTACTCACTCTACCTGTACTTTCGAATTCTCACCTGCACTCAGTTGAACAGCTTACAAGTGACGGCATAGTGCTGAATCTTATTATTTTATGCTCTTATATCGTTCTAGATAGGTCACCTGGTGGTTCAAATGACCCATAATTTTTACAGCATGGGCCAGTAGTCTAAGAGTTTTACAAAATTAACTTTTGTTTTTATTACTAGATTATATAATAGATAATAATATGGTATATGGTGGTAATACATAGATATATTTAATAAATCAGTGAATTTTTGTTTCAAAGTTTGTTTTCAAATTATTATTATTGTTATTAATTAGTTTATTTAATTATACATAGATATATTTAATAAATCAGTAAAAATATATATTTTTTTTTTCATTGTTCTTTACTGTTTTATGATTATAAGTAGTAAAAATTTTCTAAACAGATTTATATTTTTAATATATTAAATGTAAAAAATTTCTAAATAGCTTTACATGTCTTACAGGTATTATATATGTATTATATGTGCATAAACATCCTTGAGAAAAAAATTTTTTTTTTTCATAATTTTATATTGCATTAATTAATAATAAATTTTTTTTTGTTTTTTTTTTTTTGTTTTACATAATTTTATATCGTATTAGTTAACAATGATTTATAGTTAATAATGGTATAATGACATACTATATTTTTCTAATTACTAAGCACAAAAATTGGTACTTCGTTTTCTTTCTTGTTCATCTGGACAACATTACCTTTTCCCAAACTATTTGTTTTCTCTTGTTTGACTTTATATGTATTGTATCGTCTGTAACAAAGTGATATTAAGAGAATCGTGAAGTTTATATATATGACCGTATAGTGGTGCACGTCATGCTTGTCTATTGTTAAAAAGGGTGTTAATTCTTTAGTTTTTTGCAATTGTAAACTTTTTGATAGAAGTTTTAGTTCGTCTTGACTAGAATATTTAATGAATGTAACCTCTGGTTTTGCTTCGTTTTTCGGATAGTTGTTCTTAATTTCGGAAATATTTAAAGCGGGGATGAAGGAATTATAAACAAAAGAAGATTTTTCGTTTTTAGACCGTATAGTGATATCTTTTGATTTTAGGAAGCAGTTTCCAGTGAGTTCTAAAATAGCTGTTCCTTCAAGAGTATGAGTTACAACAGTGTCTTGGCAAATTTCGTCTATTATATATTTTCCTAATGAAGAAAATAGCCATGTATTGTGTTGTGATACTTGTATCCAAACTGTTGATACGTTCGACTCTTTAATGTAACAAGAAGTCGGAAAAGATTGAATTCTTTGCAAAAGTTGGATTTCACATTTGGGGTTTTTGCTATTGGAGCTAAATAAAGGGTGTGACATTTCGCATAAGAAATTGTTATTTAAATTCTTACAATGACTCAGCTCTTGGTTTTCTATATCGTAGTAGTATTCCTTTTTGTAATCAATGATAAGGTATTTTGAAGTTGGTTGTATAAATACAAGTTTGTCATTCAAACGAGTTGGAAGGGGGATAACTTTATAAAGTTGGAAACTGTCTCTGAAAGGTAAAGGAATTTTGAATTCGTAAATTACTTTTTCCTTTTTTATGGTTGCACTCATACTGCTTATTTCGTAGAGTGGTAGAATATCATTCTCATTTCCCAAGTACGGTAACTGTAGATCACCAGGAAGTTCCTGTTTTATTTTTAGCAAAACATTTTTAAGCTGATCCGGTGTAATGATGGTCGGATGCGGTGTGCCGTTTTTTGCGTTTACTAGGACGTCGAGTAGGTATGTCAGAAAAAGTATTTTGGTATCTTATGATGAGGAGTGTTAAAAGTGAGGTAAGAGATTCTATTTTTGAAATTGTAGACTGATCTGAGGTTTGATTGACGAGTCTATCGACTGCATCTTTAACGTCTTCAATTTTTGAATTTATAGCTTTAAATTGGGATTCAATAGTAATTTCTGATTTGTTAAACATATTGGTCGTTGTTTCTATTATAAGTGTTTGGTTCTTCACGAGCTCTAGAAGGTAATTTTCATTATACTTTAGTTTTTCTATCTGTTTATCGTAAAATTTAGCATCGTCTTCGTCCATTGTTCCGAACAGAGATTTACTAATTGTTCCTATAACATTAACTAAAGCTCTTTTGTTCCTAGGTTTGGGTTTGGATTGTATTAAGCTAAATTTCAGTTTTATATCATTCATTAGGTGTGATACTTCTGCTACCGCGCTACTTTCCTTTCAAATCAGCATGGACATACGTTCGGCCGTGGATATACTCATACACATATAACATCTGTAAGGCAAGACGATAAATTGTATGTTCTGGAATCTTTCTTCCGTTTTCCAAGAAAAGCTTCCAAATATCGTCTCCATAACGTGGCATTGCAACAAAGCGATGTTTCACATCGTTAATGTCGTGTGATCCCTTACCAAATAGATAAGGCATCCCAAAAGATTTAAGTCCGCGCTGCTGTTTGAACTGTGTAATGTCTTCAAGACTAGCATTATGCATACAAAAGTGCATTTCAACAAACAAAGTTCCATTGCCATGTGGTTCAAATTTGACGACATATTCATAGTCGGACGGCTTCTTTGATGAACTTGAAGCTTTACACGCTGAATATATTTGACCATGACTTCCCATGCCTATAGACGGTCCGATTTTCCATGCTGTTTTGGACAAATCAGTTATTATTTCACCTTCAGGAATTTGTTCTGATATGGCATGGTCGTTCTTCTTTTCCTTAGGGGTTGGCTTTCTGTTAGAAGCCACAGTTACTTTTGCTTGAACATTATCTTCGATCTGTCTTTGTTTTTGCCCTCGTGTTAAAACCAATATATTATTTTCTCCTATATTTCGACTTAAAGCATCTGTATTTAAGTTGATTTTCCCCGGTTTATGCTTGATGGTATATTCATATTCGGATAGTAAAATTTTCCATCTTGCTAGTCTGGACATAGGATCGGTACGAGAAAATAACCATTGCAAAGGTGATCCGTACAAATAGTGAAGGGCTTGCCATAAAGGTAGGGACGAAATTGTTGTATGCCATAGACAATTGCAAGTAGTTCTTTTTCGGTCGTGTTATACCTGACTTCAGAGTCATTCAACGTTCTGCTTGCGAAGGATATGGGTTTGTCTTTTCCAATTAGACCTTGTGACAAAATAGCTCCGATTCCGACATCGCTTGCATCTGTGGTCACAATAAATTCTTCTTTGAAATTGGGGTAAGCTAAGACTGGGGGGTTTATTAATTTATTTTTTAGAACTCTAAAAGCTTCATCGCAGAAGGCATCCCATTTGAAAACACAGTTTTTCTTTAGCAGCTTTGTAAGAGGTTTTTCTATCGTAGAAAAATTTTCTATAAATTTTCTATAATAGCCAACGAAGCCTAGAAAAGATTTTATACCTTTAGCATTTTTAGGTGTAGGGTAAGTTTTAACCGCTTTGATCTTTTCGGGGTCTGGTTTAAGTCCATCTTCCGAAATAAGATGACCTAGATACATGAGTTCGTGTTTTAGAAAATTACATTTCTCTGGTTGTAATTTCAGATTGTGGATGCTGAGTTGGTTGAGAACTTTTAATAATTTGGAGTTATGATCTTTAAGGTCGTATCCGTATAGAACTATATCGTCCATATAAACGAAACAATCAAAACCTTGTAAGCCAGTGAGAACAGTGTTCATTAGGCGTTGGAAGGTTGCAGGAGCGTTCTTTAAACCGAATGGCATTCGATTATATTCATAATAAGGGTGGCAACACTGGTGCATAAGTGATTGGTTTAGTCAAATTAAGCTCGTAAATAGTATTTTTGAATTTAAAATAAATTTAAATATAAATAAATTATAGAACGTTGCTTACAAAATAGAGCTTTGTTCAAAACGTCCAACAAATAAAATTTTATAACGTTGCGGTAAGATAATTGATCAAATAATTTTCGTTGAACATTGAAACAAGAATCATTGAGTGAAACAAAGAAAAGTCAACTGTTGTTGTTCACAAGGAATGAATAAACGGCCTGCATCTGAGCTTTCGCCAATTAAAATGGAAGATTTTATGAAGAAATCTAAACATAATTCGAAAGTGTCCGATTTGACCAGCGAACAACTCGGTTTTATTTTCGATTTCAAACAAAAAGACTTGGCCAAAAAAACTGACATTGATGAGCTACGCGATGACTTAGGCGCTCTAAGAATTGAAAATAATGAGCTTAAAACTCAAGTTAAAGCACTTCAATCAAAAGTTAACTACTTAGAAATGGAAATGGAAAACGTTCATAATCTAACCACAGATAAAAATCTAATTGTGAAAATCATTGCAAACAATCAAATTGAGCAAAAACAACAAGTGGCTGACATTTGCAAAAATCTATCAAATGGGGCAATTAATGAAATAAAACACGAAGAAATTAAAGAAATCAAGTCTTGGGATCCGAAATTTAAAAATTTTATTATTAAATTTAATAACAAAAAAGAAGTTTATTCAGTTTTAAAGAACACACAAAAATTAAAAAACACATCCATCTCAATCCAGAAAGATTTTCCACCTAGTGTCAGAAGACGAAGAGCACAGTTGCTTGGCATCCGAAGAAAACTTATAAAGAGCGATCGCGTTAAGTCAAAAGTATTCGTCAAAAACGATAAACTTATTATTGATGGAAACGTTTTTACTTGGGATAATTCACTGGGACTAAGATGCGGTAATGATTGCGGATTCACGAAAATAATGAAAATGTTCAATTTGGCAGATGAATTCTTTTCGAGTTGTTTACCAACAAACAACGAGGTTAAGAATGACAAAACGTTGATAGATACAAGTGGTGTTGTTGCTGAAATGACAACAACTTCACACCAATAGCGCAGGGATGTCAGTGAGGAAAAAATAAAAAACAAAATAAATATTTGCAATTTACGAATTGTCGCATATAATGTGGGTGGTTTAAATAATAAATTGATTTTTCCCACTTCTATAAACTATTTGTTGAATTACGATTTAATATTTCTATTCGAAACACATATTATTGAAGACAAATGTGTAGGATTTGAAAAATACTTTAGTACATATAAATGCTTCTGGATACCAGCAAAAAAAACTGCAAAATGGGGAAGAGGAAGCGGAGGAACATTGGTTGCTATTAAAAGAAATTTAACTTGGAAATATAAAATCCACCAATATAATGATTATTACTTTTATATAGAAAACAAAGAAAAAGCTAACGGTAAAATGTATATTATACCCATATATGTAAATTGTTCTAAATGGACTTTGGACTTCAACAGTTTATACGATATGTTAAGCACTTTACAGACGCATAATTTAATACTAATTGGTGACTTAAACGCCAGAACCAGTAATTTAGAGCCAACTTTCAATAATACAACACAGCAAAGAAAGGCAAAAGACCAGAAAGTCAACTCTGAAGGAAAAAATTTATTGGAACTTTGCAATGATTTTGGGCTAAGTATGTTAAATGGATGTTGCTTTGGAGATTCAGAGGGTGAATTAACTTTTATTGGGAAGCAAGGTGGCTCTACAATAGATTATTGTCTTGCTGGTGGAGACTGGTATTCCACCATTAAAGATTTCCGAGTGGGGGATCTTAATCTATCCGATCATCTTCCAATTTCGATCGAAATTGGATTAGATATCAACGATAACTCCCCGACAGTATTACATAATAACAGCGGAGTCTTAAAATGGAATAATAAATACAGAGATCAGATACATATGAGAACAAATGACATTTTACTAAGAAAGGAGTCAATATTAAGGATCAAATATTTTCCAATTCTAGAACTTGAAAAAATTATTATGGATGTAGCTAGTCAAATAAAAAAACCCACCACCTGCAAAAAAAAAAAATGATTGGTATGATTTCTCCTGCGAAAAACTTCGAAAAAAATCCTTATCCTTATTGAATTTGCTACGGAAATATAATACATCGAGCTTTAAGTCGGCATATGTGGAGGCTAATAAGGAATATAAACGAGTTTGCAAAGTCAAAAAATTGAAGTTTGAAGAAAACTTAGCTAAATCGCTGGGTGAGTGCAAGGATTCGAAGGAATTTTGGACTCTTACTAAAAAAATCAATGAAAATTTTGTAATAAAACAGGATTCATTAATAAACGTGGATGCTTTAAGAGAACATTTTAACAAACTTTTAAATACACCATTGACGGAGGAAAGTTTTATTTTTCAATATGCACGTCCCTATCAGCGAAATAATTTTTTAGACTCGGATATAAACAAAGAGGAACTGGAAGTAGTCTTAAAGTCAATGAAAGATGGCAAAGCGGCTGGCTCAAATAATATTCCAGTCGAATTCTTCAAATATAACTCGCCTGGTTTTAAAGAAAAGTTAGCAGAAGCTTTGAATTCAATATTTAACTTTGGAATTTCTCCAGATCACTTTTACGAAGCTCTGATATGGCCCATTCTAAAAAAGGGAGATCCTTCCGATCCCAAAAACTACAGAGGCATTTCTTTTCTTAATGCATCACTGAAAATATACACTTCTCTTTTATGTGAAAGGCTTACAAACTGGGTAGAAAACCATAACATTTTAAGCGAGTACCAAGCTGGATTTCGCAAGGGTTACTCAACGGTAGACAACATATTCGTTCTGACTGGACTGGCTAGAATCAAAATCAGCAACAACAAAAAACTTTACGCTTTTTTCGTCGATTTTAGAGCAGCTTTTGACACAATTGACAGAAATGCGCTGTTCTTTAAATTGTATAATTTAGGAGTGTCAACTAAATTTATTAATGCATTGGAAAAGCTGTACCAACAATCATTTGCACAAGTATATGACGGGAAGGAAAAATCAGAGAAACTGGAAACAAACCGTGGTCTTAAGCAAGGCTGCAATCTTAGTCCGTTGCTTTTTGCGCTATATCTGGACGACCTGATACAGTGGTTATCCTGTGGTGTTAAAATTGGTGCGGCCACAATCAAAGTTATAATGTACGCAGATGATATTGTGATATTAGCAGAATCTATAACCTCACTACAGCTGATGATAAATAGGCTAGCAGATTATTGTAAGACATGGAGCTTAGAAGTGAACATTGACAAGTCAAAGGTTATGATCTTTCAAAATGGAAGTGGTATAGCGTCAAGAGCAGAACAATGGAAGTTCGATGGAAGAGATCTAGAAGTTGTTAAGCAATACTGTTATTTAGGCATGGAGTTAACTTTTAATCTTAATATGGAAAAACACTTCAAATCGAAAGCAGACAAAGCTAAAACTGCAATATGTGCAAATTGGCAAAAGATTTTTTATAATAAGAATATTGCTCTAAGTTCCAAATATAGGGTCTTCAATGCAACAGCACAATCAATCTTCTTTTATGGTGCACAAGTCTGGGGGGCCTACAAATTCGATGCTGTGGAAAACATACTATGTTTTTTTCTTAGGAAAGTCTTCTCGCTGCCAATTACTACACCAAAATATATGTTCTACCTTGAAAGCGGTCTGTCTACGCTATTCATATCAACCCTCAAGCTAAATGCTGATTACCTGATTAGGATAACTAAAATGAAAGACACAAGACTTCCAAAGTTGGTCTGGCAGTATTCGGTGCAGTTCCAGAAATGTTGGTACCAAGATTGGAAAAAGCTGGCAGCGGACTGTGGTATTACCTTCAACCAGGCAGGATTGAATAATTTAGCACTGAAGAAATCACTTTATGAAATTATACAGCTAACGGATGAAGACGAAAGGTATGCTTTCAAAGAAAGAGCACGAGCATCAACGGAAAGGTCGTTTTACTCGAAACTCACTTACAACCTGAATGAACGGAACTACTTCACCCCGAATTACTCAGTGGATACCATCAGTACTATTTTCAAATTAAGAGGGGAGATGCTGCGACTCAACTTTGTTCCTCATCGCAGTGATTTAGCAAAGATTTGCAGTCTCTGCAACCTGAACGTGAAAGAAGATGTTGGCCATTTTCTGGGAGTTTGCCCAGTATTGAGGGAGATAAGAAAAGCAGTTTTTGGTAAACATTTGTTGGAAGAGAATGAAGTACTTAGAATTCTTAATGGTGAAAACTGGAAGCATCTAATGACGTACTGTAAGAAGGCGATATCATACCGAACTAGAATAATTGATGAGTGCTTCTAAAAATGTGTTTTATCTAAACTAAAAAGTAAAAAAAAAAAAAAAAAAAATCAATAGTTAATCTAAGCTTTCCGCACAATTTTTTTCGTTTTAGCTAAACTCAAAGCCTAAAAACAAAGCTAAAGTAACCAAATAGTCATTTTAAGCGATCCGCACAACTTTTTTCGTTTTAGCTAAATTCAAAGCCCTAATTTTTTTTTTCTATTTTGTTTAAATTTGTCGATATCATAAAGAAACTCTTCATTTTTAATTTATCTTCTGAAATTTATTTTTAATTTGTTTGATTGAATCTTAATAAAACTACTGAGCAATTTTCAAGCTTAATTAATGCCATTCAGGCAGACGACATCATTTTTGTCATGCCTTTAGCTATTCATGATGTAAAAATTTAAAAAAGAAAAAATTGTTTATATATAATTTATAATGAATAACTCTAATCTAATCTAAAAAAATCTAATCTATTCATAATGGCCAAAGGGAGTGCTGAATGCGGTCTTGCATCGATCTTTTTCATCCATTAAGATTTGATGGAATCCTTTAGCCAAATCCAAGGTGCTGAAATATTTAGCTCTACCCAATTGATCAAATATGTCACTGATATTTGGTAATGGGTATGCATCGCCGACGGTTAAATCGTTTAGTTTCCTGAAATCTACAACTACCCTCCAACGTTTGCTTCCATCGTTTCCAGGTTTTTTGGGAACGAGTAGCAGGGACTCGAGCTTGGTCGTACGATGTCGTCGTCTAACATCTCTTGAACTTGTTTATGGATTTCTTCTTTTTGGCTTTCAGGGAGTCGATAAGGTTTTACGTAAAGTGCGGGTTTACTCTCATCAGTACCGATCTTGTGAGTCATGGAATCGGTGTTGGTGAGATGATCACCCTCAAGATAAAATAATTCGTTGTACTCTCTACAAATCTTGAGTATAGAATTCTTTTCTTCAGCGTTGCAATGGTCTAATATCAACATGGACTCTAGTTTTTCCATTCGTTTTTCTACTTTGCTACTAAAATTTTTCATATTGTACTGCTCGTACTGATCTAAACTATCAAAATTTAATTAAGATTATTAATATAGAGTATTTTCTCTGTTTCTAACGCATTCATAGTTAGAACTCTGATTTTATTGTTTATAGGCCTTACTATGGATTCGCCAACATAAACTCCCGGACAAATCTGTTTCTTTTTGATCAAAATGTCTACAGATTTTTTGTTAGCTTTTTTAAAGGGAATTTCGATCATTTGTTGACTCCTAGGTGGAAGGATAAAACATAAATTTGTTTTGAAAGGGCTTGTTTCTGATGTAGTCTTACGTATTGCTGCATCTTTATCAGTAGACGCTTTAGTTTCTTTGCTCTTTTGGCTGTTGTTTTCTAAAGTCTTATTTTTATTTTTAGCTGCTACATCACTGTTTAATGTAGTCTTATTTATTGAATCTTTTTTACTTTGACCGGTGATTTATTCCAATCTAATTCTTGGTTGTCGGAGTCAGCATTCAATTTAAGCTAATGGGAATTTCGGTTGATGGTGGCTTTATTGGATTTAAGAATAAAGTTATTCTCCTCAGCCTTTTCATCACCTTTTGCTTCCAAATCACAGCCCGTAGGCACCACCTCGTGAGGGGTAGCATTTCGGATGCTTTCTCTGATAACAGGGTTTTCGATTTGAATGTCGTAAACCTCTAAAACATTTTCTTTATAGTTTACTTTACACCTGTATTTGGAAAGAAAATCGTTTCCTAAAATACCATCATATGGCAGGTTTATATTTGGAGTGAGTAGATGGAAGGGATGTGTGAGTGAGAGATTATACTTGGAATTAATTATAAAAGAACCAGTTATTTCCCCTAGAGTAAAAACAGAATCACCAGAAATTGAAGATATAGTAAGTCTTTTTCCTGGGTTAGAATTTGTTCCGAATTTGTCCTTATACAAACTAATATCTGCTCCGGTATCTATTAAAAAAGTAGAGTATTTTTTGTTAGACGGCTCGAACTGAATTCGTATTACCGGCTCATGGAATTCTGGACAAAAGGAAACAGTCAAGAAACTAGATTTTATTGTTGTGGGTCGGTATTTAGATTTAGTCGGGATGGATGACCCATCTCTTCCTCCCGAGCGTAGTCGTTTCCCGAATTTTTGAGGATAAAACTCCTCACCAGGATTCCAGTTCCTATACCCTTGTTTAGCGTTGTATCGCCGGATGTTGGAGAAGTTTTGATTGTTTTTGTTATGCGAATTGTCCCTAAATGGGTTAGGTTTGGTCGAACCGAGTTGAGACTGCTTTAACCTACAATCTACTTCTCGATGGTTGGGTTTTTTACAGTACCCACAAGTGAGCCGTTGTATTTCCCTTTTTATATTTGTGTGTTGGTTTGTGTTTTGTGATGTCCTGCTGGGATTAGAATAACAGTGTGCACTTGTGTGACCTACCTTGTTACAAAATTGACACGTTGGACGTATCGAGGGCGAAATGTTTGCAGAACTTGTAGAAGGGCTAACGCGTTCTAGTCGGTTCAAATGCTCCTCAGCATAGAGAATGGATTTCTTTAAATCCGTTTCTCCATGAGCCTGAACCATAATCCTGAGATTTTGATTTCGGATGCCATCCTCAAAAGTTTGTATAGCCAGTTTGTCGTTTTCTTTGAAAAGAAAATTTCTAACTGCCTCCTCCGTTGAGCTGACGTATGTTGCCGAAATTAAAGCATTTAAGAGTTGACCTATACGTTCGCCAAACTCTTTAACTGTTTCTTTTGCTCGTTGTCGAGCTGAAATCAACTCATTTTGAGCTGAGGACCTTGACTTTACCGATGAATATTCCATTTTCAAGACTGAACAAAGATCTTCCCATCTTTCCACAGTCTTGAATTGTATTAATTCGAAAGCTGGTCCCTCAAGCCTGGTTTTTACTATGCTGAGGAAAAGTTTGTGCTCGTCAGGTTTCACTGACTTGAACAAAATATCTCCACACGCTAAAAACTTCCCTAGATTTTCCGACTTTCCATCGAAAGTGGGGACAATATTAATGATATCCTTAAAATTCATTTTATATTCTGTCATTTCCGAAATGTCAGAGACTGAATGAAAAGGCAAAGCCTCGAATAAACTAACTTTAAGTTTTTGATTGCGGGTAGTAATTGTGAAGTCGTGAAGTGTATCGAGAGACGAGAGAAAACAAAGAGTTTAATTTGGGGTTCGGGTAGAAGACAAGATAAATAACTTTAATAATCACTTGTGCTGTTATTTTAAAAAAAATTCAATTGAATTGAACACTTTAATTAGGTCAATAGATAACAAAAATTGATTTCGCTTTAATATACTATACTTAAATCTTTTCGATTTTAATAAAAATAGTAGATAATAAAAAGAATTTACTTGTTTTGTGGTTGCTGTTGAGGGTTGTTGTAGTTGCTGTTAAAGTTGTTGATGTTAAAGTTGTTGAAGTTGATTTTTTCTGCTGATGTTGGTGTTGATGTAGTTGCTGCTGCTGATTTTTCACTTGTCAGGCAGGCTTCACGCCCTATAGTTGCCAATTACGACCTGGTCTTTTCACTGCCTAATTTTTGCCTCCGGCGTCCGCTTGGGAATTCGCCAGGTCTTATGTTTATAGGGCTTTTTTTTTCACAACACAAATCACTTAATGGTGTTTTTTTTTTCTCACCACACACAAAAAAAAATTACCTACTGGTGTTTAGCCCCAGTTCGCATCAAGAGTCAACGAAATAGACCTCTTGTGTTTTGGTAGGGATAATAACTATCCTGGGATAAATTGACTAATCCCACCGCTGCCACCAATGTTTCGTTCTGCCGTGCTTCAAAAGGAAGAGCAGGTGACGGAGAGTCCAAACAAAAGATAATACTTTGTTTAAATTCTTTTTATTTGAATGTATTTGAATGTAGTAGAAGGCCCGCTGTCTCAATGCATTTGGCTGCAACCTTTACTATATAAACTCAAATTTCAACTCTGCCCTTCTTCCCATTCGCTTCTCTATTTATTGGTTTTTATTCATTACTATTACTTAGCTAGCCGTTTACCATCGTCAGAACCATGTTACCTCATTTAGTTCATCCGAACTAGGCCACACACCATGGTCACAATTCTTCATTGGTCATTACATAGAACACGCTTAAACCTATATGCCGATCGTATGGTGACCCACTCAAGTACTTCTGGGTGAGTCTTCATCGATCGCAGTTTGTAGGTCTCGTATTGCACATTGCACTTGACATACTCTATTGCATAGCAGTTGTCTACTCATCTGTTTTCGTTGCTATAGAGGCGCGCATATGGCTTGAGTCATAGTGACGTGCATACGTTGTTCTACATGACGAAAATGAAAACTATGCCCTGTGGTTGGTGTTTTTCTGAATGAGTTGGTTCTGAATGAATATTGGAGGTTGGGAATAGTTGTGGTTCTCGGATCACAACAAGGGCTCAAACTTTCAGGATTTTTTTTAAAAGTATTTTTAACAAAATTTCGATACAAAATTTTTAAATACATAATATGTGTACATATTTTTTGATTGCATCCAGTAACAAAAAATAGAAACAACAAAGAATTGTTACTTTAAAATTGTCAGACTAAGAGTACGCCCCTATATAATTGTCAGATTGTCATCCTGGAGGACGAAGACATCAAGTTGATCACTCTGTATAAAAATCTGACGCGCTTGAGTATTTCAAGGTCACGTGTTTTTTTTACATTTTTAAAAATCAGCCATGACTGATCGCCCCACTCAAATTGTCAGATTATTGAAATATACACTTTTTAGAGTACACTCAACATTCACTTTGAAAATCTGACACGCTCGAATAACTTTTTATTTTTTGTTTTTTTAACCTCTCTTTACGCCCATTTGCCCCCAGTAAATCGTCAGATTAATATATATCCGTTATAAGAAAGACAAAGCGCGTATACTCTATGAAAATCTGACGCGCTCGAGTATTTCAATTTAACTGTTTTTTTTTTACATTTTTAAAAGCTCATCGCCCCACTAAAATGAAAAACTGCCATACACTTTTTTTCGTTTTAGAACGTAAACTTCACAATCCAATAAGTCCCCATGACGCTTTAGTAACTGCAAATTTAGCGGCTAGGGCTCCCCTACTATAAAGGTCATGGAAAAAGTGATTGATTTACACATTCGCAGTACGGCCTTAATAGCAAATCCTCTCAATGCTAACCAATTCGCTTACCAAACGGGTAAATCCACTGTTACAGCTCTCCATCAGCTGGTAATCAAAATTGAGACTGCGTTTGCTAAGAAAGACATCTTACTCTGCTCTTTTCTTGATATTTCTGGCGCCTTTGACAATACTACGTACTTGTCAATTCAAACCGCTGCAACTGTCAAAGGAATTGACACACCAACCATTAAATGGATTGACTCTATGTTAAGTGGCAGAATCATCTCCACCACACTAGGTCAAACATCAATAACAGTTAATGCTGTTAAAGGCTGTCCCCAAGGGGGTGTTTTATCTCCCCTGCTCTGGTCAATTGTAATAGATCAGCTCTTGGATGACCTCAATAAGCTGGGCCTTGATACACAAGGCTACGCTGATGACTTAGTCATCTCTATTCAAGGCAATCAAGAAGCACAGGTCACAAACCGTATGCAAAGTGCAATGAACAAAGTTAATGACTGGTGCAACAAAGAAGGGCTTAAGGTCAACCCCACCAAAACAGTCATCATTCCATTCACTAGGAGACGAAAAATCGATCTCCAAACACTTTAATAATAAATATATAAATAGTGTTCAAATTAATTTTTCCAAAGAGGTCAAATATCTAGGAGTAACCCTGGATAATAAACTCAATTGGAAACCACATCTAGACAAAACCATAGCAAAAGCAACAAATGCTTTCTGGGCCTGTTCTAGACTTTTTGGTAAAAAGTGGGGACTTAGGCCAAAAATGATTTACTGGACTTACCTCACTATTATCACACCCATCATAACCTATGCTTCGCTGGTCTGGTGGCAAAAAACAGAACAAGTTTATGCCCGCAAATCTTTGCAAAAGTTACAAAGACTAACCTGTGTAGGTATCACAGGTGAAATGCGCACCTGCCCAACTTTAGCGTTAGAAAGTTTATTAAATTTTCCTCCGCTACATCAAAGAGTAGAGAAGACTGCTGCACTAAGCGGACTAAAGCTTCATCTCACTAACTACTCAAGAAAGGAAAACTTACAAGGACATATGAGTATTCTGCAGGTGCTCCCAATACTGAAATCGCCTGCAGCACACTCCTCGGACTTTATGCCTAAACGCATAATGTTACACCACCCCTTTGAAGTAATCTTTCCAAACCGCTCAGCATGGAAGAACCCTGTCATTCTTACAAATAACTTCCAATACATCTGGTATACTGACGGTTCAAAAACAAACAACGGTGTAGGTGCAGAGACTTACGGTCCCAACTTTAAATCATCTACATCCCTTGGTAACACAACTACTATCTTTCAGGCAGAGGTAATGGCTATAGAATTCTGTATTAGGGAATGCATTAGAAGAAACCTCCGAATATCAAGCATCCTAATCTGCTCTGACAGTCAGGCAGCACTAAAGGCTCTGTCCTCGACAAAAATCGAATCCAAACTAGTTTGGAACTGCCTGACTTGTTTACTTCAATGGTGCCTGGTCATGAAGGCGTACCGGGTAACGAAGAGGCTGACCGTCTTGCTAGACTTGGCTCTCAGTCCCAATTCAAAGGCCCTGAACCCTACTGTGGTCTCCCAATAAGTAGCCTTAAAAACGAATTAGCTACCTGGGATCGACAGAACATGATCAGCACCTGGAACAATTCAAATGGCCATCGTCAGTCAAAACTATTCATTGACTTATCCCACAAACGTATGAAAGAAATTCTTGACATGAGCAAACGTGACGCAAAGTTACTTACGGACTTCTTCACGGGACACTGCTCTCTCAAGTATCATCTTAAAAACATGGGCATCAGCCAAGATGACACCTGTCGTCTCTGTCTTGAAGACATAGAAACAGCTGAACACATTTTATGTGCCTTAGCTAGATCCAGGCTTAAAATATTCAATAAAGGGTTCCCCTGTCCCCTTGATATCAGAAACACCTCTTCCTCGAAGATTCTTAGGTTCTTACATGACCTCAGCTTCGAATGAACAAACCTATACACTACGTGTAATTAAACCTAAGGAAACAGCACAAAAGATCTTTCAGGTCGACGTGCTTGTAAAGGTTACTTTCACCTTCACCCTATAAATTAAAAAAAAAAAAAAACAAAAAGGGTAAATACAGAGCCAGGTAAAGCATTCCACATTCGGGTGGTGCGACTGAAATACGAATCTCTATACTTGACTGTACGACCGAAGTTGGGCTCAAGGTAAAACTGATGAGCATTCCTAGCGAGGTGGGTGTTGCGGCTAAATTGTTTCAGGGGAGGAATGCAACTGGCTACTTCACTAGAGCACTGTTTGTGAAAGAGCGATAAAAGAGAGAGACAGGTGACGTTTCGACGATTTTCAAGAGAATCAATCAATTCTAAGATTGAACTATCACCTATCAATTTTAACGCTCCATTTTGTACCCTATCAAGTAGGCGCAAAGATGTTTGAGAAGCACCTGACCAGACAGGAGAGTTAAACTCCAGTTTTGGGCGAAGGAAGGCCTTATAAATTGTAGCCAGATCAGAAGGGGTGAATAACTTCCTGCATCGTCTTTAGAAACCTAAGCATTTAACAGCGTTTTTGGCGACTTCAAATATGTGGTCATTCCAACGAAGATCATCGTTCACACACATACCAAGTACTGACTTCTTTTCGGTTTCTTCGATGGTTTCATTCATGGATAATGGAAATGGGGGAATGTTAAGCTTCGACGAAGAGAGACAGCATTGAGTTTTCGAAGCATTGAATTCTACTCGGTTCATAACAAGACCCCATGTAACAATGCTGTCAAGGTCAAAATTCAATGAGCTTATCATACGCAACCGTTCCAGTTCCACATCCGAAGAGCAGGGACGTGAATTTGGAAACGAATATGAAAAGCTGAGGGTTGAGTCGTCAGCAAAACAGCTAAGCGGATTAGAAGTTTCAAAGTAAGAGAGTCGGAAACAAAACGGAGCCCTGGGGCACACTAGCATTTATGAAGTGGGTATCAGACTTGAAGCCATCCAACACAACTTGTATTGAACGGTCGGAAAGGTAGTTTCTAATCCAAAGAAGAAGAGACTCATCGATACCAAAAGCACGCATTTTCGATAAAAGAGCCTGATGCCAAACTCTATCAAATGCTTTAGAAATGTCAAGCGCAATAATCTTACTTTCTCCAAAACAATGTAAAGATTGGTTCCACTTTTCGGTGAGATAAGCCATCAAATCACCAGTGGACCGTTTGCTACGAAAGCCGTACTGACGGTCATTAAGAAGCTTTCGTTCTTTAAGATATTTCATAAGTTGACGGTTTATCAACGTTTCCATGACCTTGGAAAGAAGGGACGTTAGTGCAATTGGACGGTAATTGGAAGGGGAGGAAGATTCGCCTTTTTTGGGACCGGCTGGACAAATGTAGTTTTCCATCTGCTCTGAAAAATCAAAGCAGAATAGGAAAGATGGAAAAGTTTACGCAGTGGTTTTGCCAGCGTAGAAGAACACCTCTTCAGAATAACGGCGGGGATACCATCTGGACCAGCGGATTTGTGTATATTGAGATCTTTCTTTGAGAACTCTCGCAACCGAGCGAGTTCGAAAAAATATTTGCTTCATCAAAGAATTTGCAGACTCGAGCTCAGGTGGAGTCAATATGCTATGAGGAAGTGTCGAGCTGGCAGCAAATTGAGCTGCCAGCAAATTGGCTTTGTCGATGGAGCTGACATACGGAGAGTCATTGAAGACGAGCGTTGGAACCGATGACGTGGTCGAGTTCTTAATGTTCTTGACAAAAGACCAAAAGTTTTTACTTCCTTTTCGACACAACAGTATTTTTTGCCTTACTTTTTGGTCATGTAAAAACTAAGCCTTTTGTATTTGAGCATTGCAGATATTTCTGGCCCGTTTGAAAAGATTTCGGTTTTCTACAGTAGGGTTTGATTTAAATTTTCGAAAACTACTTTCTCGATCCCTAATCGCCTCTTTACAGCTTGAATCAAACCACGAATTCTCTTTGGGGATGATACTTTTTGTTCTGTGAGGAACGAAATTTCTCATGCCGTTGAGAATTACGTTAGATATCATATCAGCTGATGCATCAACGTTTCCGTCAAGAAAGCACAATGACCAATTAAAATTTCGAAAGAAATTATTCAGGCCGTCCCAATTTCTCGTATTGCCACACAGTTCTTTCAGGGACTTTATCTTTTTTTACAGTGACGGAAAACGAAAAATCTACCGATATGACACAATGGTCCGATTTGCCTAAAGGAGATGATACTACAACCCTGTATTTTTCGGGATGAGAAGTGAGAAATAAGTCAAGAGTGTTGGCCGCATGGCCTTCAATATCTGTAACCCGAGTGGGCTCATCAACAAGTTGAGTTAATTGGTTTAACTCAGCGAAGATCTCAACATATTCTCCTTCGGGTGTTGTCTGGCCAGAGTGTCGAAGCCAACCAGAATTGTGTACATTGAAATCGCCCGCAAATGCGATTTCAGTGTGAGGATATTGGGAAACAATTCTTATTATGGAGTCAGATAGCGCATCAAACTCGTTAGAGGTTGAATTGCTATCTAAATTGGGGCTTCTATAAATAGAACAATAATGAATGATATGCTTACGGACAGTGAATTTTAACCACATGAAATTAAAGTTCGTATTAGAACAGAGGACGTATTGTGGTAGAAGTTGGTAAGCAATATCATTTCGAATATATACGGCGAGGCCATGGGAGGAAAAGAATAAAGGCACTAAGCTATATCCAGGCAGGTTAAACTCTGTGGGTTCAGAATCAACACCCACCTGTGTTTCACTCAGTGCCAAAACAGCTGGCCTGCATTTTGCAGTGTGAGCCAGAGAACTGCATGAGTGCAATCACTTGCGCTTTCGAATCATCCCCCGAAAAACAAGCCGTACACAGTTTCATGCTCACAACGATGAAACAAGTGTGATGCTTGTTGAAAAAGTACACATCACTCGTGAATACAACTTTAGTACCTGTTTTTAACATTATCAGTAGGTTTTTAAGGATTTAAAATTATATAGAGTGACCTCAACCCTACCCATTGATTAAATTATACTTTGGTTAAGAAAAACCAGATTAAGCGGTAAATAATAAACTATGTACGTACCTACTTAATTTTCTTAGAACCACGTTCTATCCCAAATAAAAATTTTATTTCAAAAAATTTTGCGATTTAGATTTCAACAGCAGCACATCTAGCATCTACTCAATACATCCTCATCTGTGTTATTTACATATATTTCCCACACACTACGCCCTGCTAAAGAAAAAAAAAATATACTCTTCTTTCAGATATTTCAGTTTAACAGATGTGTTCTTCATCACAGTATTGCACTGTGAAATATTCGTTGCCTTTTGAAATTATTCGTTGCCTTGTAGATTATTCGTTGCCATCGACACTATCCGCACAAGTTCATACGCATACACATATTGTCATTGCCTGCCATTGCTGCAGTTAAGTGAATGAGAATGAGAACCTGTTTTGTTGACTAAAAGAGAGTGTGTGTATTGCTTTGGATTAAGATGAATGGTGTCTGAATGGTGTGGAAGGCAATGAATAAGTGAATGCATTCACAAAATGAGACATTCACTGCAGGTCCCTGGTGTGAGCGTACACAGCAAAGAAATTCGATCGCAATCCCCTAATGTTGCTAAAATCAACACGAAATTTACCTGACATTACAATTCACAAAAACATACAAAACAAAAATATCAAACGCAGACGCAACCAAAGTCGAACCAACAAGTAAAGGTCTCGATTGGAGAACACAAGCAAATTACTAGCGGTGTTATGCCCAGCCAGCAACTTGTTTATGTTTCACCAACGAAACCAACACCGTTGATCGACTATTCGCTTAGCAAACTCACAGCCACAGCATTTGCACACACTGCATTGATAAGAAAAAATTCAAATCATATGAAATGTGTATGCCGTAACTGCAAGAGTGGTGCAGGGCAGGAGATGACACAGAAAGGAACCGCACTTTGTGTTTGGGCTATTGATGTTTTTTTTTTTTTTTTTTTTTTTTTTTTTTTTTTTTTTTTTTTTTTTTTTTTTTTTTAATTTATTCAAATGGGTGGTAGGTGGCATTTAAATGGATTGCACTGCACAAGCACTGACACTGGTGTTGATTTGCACTTTTTTTTGTTTTTGTTTTAAAAACAATGAATATTTTTGTTTTTACTCGGGGCGCACGGGAAAATTGGTTTTTTATTGTTTTTGAAGGGATTAGTTTAATGATTTAGATTTTGGAGATATGGTGGCATGAAAAGTAAATGACACTGGTTGGGCAAAATGCGGACACTTTACACGGCACGTCTTCACACGTTCGATAGCAGGTCGGAACTCCAGAGTTGGCAACCTTGGCTGCGAAACCTTGATTTTATTTTCAAGGCCTCACCAAAAAGTTTTTAATTTCTTTATTAATTATTGTTAGTGTACTTATTAAATCTTCAAACCTGTGCAAAAGTACATTCTAATACCCTTGTACACGAAACAATCAAAATTTTAGAAGTGCATTTGCTTAATTTTTATGAATTCATAATTTAATTTCGCGTTAATCGAAATTTTTTCTATCGTAAATTTTTTTACACTCAGTTGTGTATTAGTGGTTCCTGAGTGTTGATTAATGAGTCATCTCCCTCATCACAGGGCAACATATCTGGCATTAAAGTGTCTATCACACTTTCTACAGGTTAGTGCTGATTCTAGTATATGCTTCGGTCAATTTGAAGCAATTCGTGGAAACTACAAATAACCATATTATTGTTTTATGTTTAAACGCTTTTAACTACTGGACCTGAGAAATATTCTACACAACTTATATAACAACTTTAAATCGTTGTTCCTCGCCTTATTGCATTTGTGTCAAATCAACAATCGACAAGTTTTTGCTGCATTCACATGATCTGCATTTTGTGTTCAGTCTCAGCTGTACATACCTACTTTATCGATCTGCCCCTGTTCTCGCTGCCGATCGTGACTGAATAGGAATCAACAATCATCTAAATTCCATCATCAAACTCTGCTCCAATTCATCATGCTTACCTTACGGGTGAGTTCAGTTTAGTATTGTTCTGCCAAGCAATCTACTTTTGGTATTACATCTAAATCTTTTTTTTATTAGTTTTTTTGTTTTTTTTATTTCATAAACAAAAATCATCAACAAAAATCTCTCTTCCCGCAGCGTAAACAATCTTATCCAGTGTCTGCACTACTATAACGATTGTGGTTGGTGGCTACGATAAGTCAGATTAGCAATTAACGCCACCTTGTGATAATTGCTTACAACAGTTTAGCCTGTAACATAACCTCGGGTCGGTACACTACGAACAAACACTTTCACCCAATAAAAATTAAAGACAATTAAAAAAAAACAGAATCTAATGAAAAAATAAGTCATTGAACTAAAAACTCTGCTTTATCAAAAAATAAAAAACAAAAACAGTAAAATAATATATTAATATCTACATTTAATGATGGAGAACAGTCCTTGTGATTTAAACAACTGTCTTCTTGATAGTAAATTCACCCAACGTGTTACGTGCAGTGGTCGGGATAAATATAAGATTAACATTGGAAAATCCCACAAAATTAACTCGCTAAGTTTTTAAATCTATATACAACATAAATATCAATAGTTATTTCACTCATAATATGTATTTAGATCTAAGCTTAACATTCCTAGTTTCAACTCTATCCAACCCACAAGCTCATCCACCTTGAAAATAATAAAGAAAACTTTCTCCCAACGTAAAATTTTCCCTCTTAAAACCAAATCTAAAACTCCCAACTCCAATTTTGTTCACTCCCATACTATTAACCCAGCGCCTCACTCTCTTACTCCCTCTATATCACTTTAAGAGTCGCTAGCCTTCCGGACCCTGTCCCCATCCCTTTACCCCCACCAGTCCTTGACCCAATGTTCTCTCTCACAGCTAAACTAACCTCAAAATTTGCGGCCTCGTTGTCTACCGGTGATGTGTTTGATGGTCGTTATTTGATGGCTAGACTACGCAACAGCAAATTGTATGAGAATGTCCGTCTTTACCTCTGTTACCTTTATAATCAGTCGGAGACGATTTGCATCAATGGAAAACCCAAGATAAACGTATTAGTATCGATACAAAAATAAGGCCTTCCAACCGATCCTATTGCTCTCAAAAAATCTACTTTCACTGCCATGAAACTTTAGATATTTCCCCATCCACTGTTTCAAATGATCTTGCCACATACGCTTCCCACCTTGATTTAAAACGTTTACCTTTCCCCCGTTTCAATAACAAGCCAGGTCTTTAACTCTTGTTGTGATTCGAGAACCACAACTATTTCCAACCTCTAACCTTCATTCAGAACCAACTCATTCAGAAAAACACCAACCAGGCATAATTTCCATTTTCGTTCTTAATGTAGAACAACGCTTCACGTATGCGCGTCACTATGACTCAAGCCATATGCGCGTCTCTATTGCAACGAAAACAGATGAGTAAACAACTGCAATGTAATAGAGTATGTCAAGTGCAATATGCAAAACGAGACCTTTAAACTGCGATCGATGAAGACACACCCAGAAGTACTTGAGTACCGTACGATCGTCATAAAGGTTTAAACGTGTTCTACGTAATAACTAGTGAAGAATTGTGACTATGGTGTGTGGCCTAGTTCGGATGAACTAAATGAAGTAACATGGTTCTGACAGCTAAGTAATGAATGAAATAAATAGAGAAGCGAATGGGAAGAAGTGCAGAGTTGAAATTTGAGTTTAGGCAGTAAAGATTGCAGCCAAGCATTGAGACAGCGGGCCTTTTACTATATTTCAAATAAAAAAAACTAAAACTAATATCTCTTGTATCTCGTTATTTCGACTCTCCGTCACCTGCTTTTCCCTTCATTTAAAAAAGGAAGCACCGCAGAACGTAACATTTTTGGCAGCGGTGGGATTAGTATACAGGGTGATTCGCATAAGGTGTGACAAAAAGATAGGGTATGTAGGTTGGACCTAGACAAGCAAAAAATCGTATGGGAGGGGGGGGTCCATTTTCCCCCGTTTAGGCGTGAGGGGCAATTTAAGAAAAAAATCACTAAAAATGGGAAAAAAATTATTTTAAAAGGACGGTAATATCTACACAGTCGTGCTATAGCATTTTGAAAAGCCAAAAACCTATTTATTTATTTAAATTTTAAAATAAGTTGTTCAAATGAATAGTTTTTGAAATATTAATTTTCAAAGTCAAAATTTTGAAAAAAAAACATAATTTTTTTTTTTCAAACCATTTTTTTTCAAAATTTTACATTATTAAGTAGTATTTTTCTGGCTTATTTTCAATGCTCTTATTTATTTTTGATCAAACACAAAAAACCGGATGTCAAAACAACCTGTAGTTTTTGAGAAAACCAAAAATTACAAAAACTACTTTTTTAAATTTTTTGTTTTTTTAAAGTTTTTTTTTCGTTATTGGATTTTTAAGTGAATTCTCAATAAAAAAAGTAAAGAGAAAATTCATCCTTTATTTCGTAAGTTCACTTAAGAATCCAATAACGAGAAAAAAACTTTAAAAAAACAAAAAATTTAAAAAAGTCGTTTTTGTAATTTTTGGTTTTCTCAAAAACTACAGGTTATTTTGACATCCGGTTTTTTGTGTTTGATCAAAAATAAATAAGAGCATTGAAAATAAGCCAGAAAAATACTACTTAATAATGTAAAATTTTGAAAAAAAAATGGTTTGAAAAAAAAAAATTATGTTTTTTTTTCAAAATTTTGACTTTGAAAATTAATATTTCAAAAACTATTCATTTGAACAACTTATTTTAAAATTTAAATAAATAAATAGGTTTTTGGCTTTTCAAAATGCTATAGCACGACTGTGTAGATATTACCGTCCTTTTAAAATAATTTTTTTCCCATTTTTAGTGATTTTTTTCTTAAATTGCCCCTCCCGCCTAAACGGGGGAAAATGGACCCCCCCTCCCATACGATTTTTTGCTTGTCTAGGTCCAACCTACACACCCTATCTTTTTGTCACACCTTATGCGAATCACCCTGTATTTTACCCCAGGATAGTTATTATTCCTACCTATTAATTAGACTCTTGAGGCGTGCTGGGGCTAAAGACCAGTAAGTGATTTTTTTTTGTTGTTGTATAGCAGTTGTTTTTGTTGTGTTATGAAAAACACCATTAAGAGATTTCTTGTGTTGTGTTGTGAAAAAAAACCCCTATAAACGTAAGACCTGGCAAATTCCCAAGCGGACGCCGGAGGCAAAAATTAGGCAGTGTAAAGACCAGGCCGTAATTAACAGCTATAGGGCGTGAAACCTTTTTGGCAAGTGAAACAACAACATCAGCAGAAAAAACAACTCTAACAACCCCAACAGCAGCAACTACAACAACATCAACACCAACATCAGCAGAAATAACAACTTTTTCAACCCCAACAGCAACCACAAAACAATTAAATTCTATTTTTTATTATTTATTATTTTTATTTAAAATCAAAAAGATTTAAGTATATCCCTCTACTGCACGGGGCCGTCCATAAAATACGTTCGCATACAGGGGGGAGGGAGGGGTCTCGCTGAGTGTGACAAGATGTGACAAGGGGGGAGGGGGGGTCTACGGCAACGTAACGTTCGCCGTTCATAAAAAATTGTTACTACAGTATTTCTCTCGACTAGCTTTTTTTTAAATCGTTATCATGATAAAAGTAATTCATTTCGTATAAGTAAATATACAGACATATGAATGCATATATTTTTAATACAATAAATTGTCACTCAATATACTAATATGAGCGCTAGCTCTTTGGCGCGACTCTAGCGTTTTGTTAATTTATTATAAAAAAAATTTTAACTTACAACTGCACTATCAATTAAATTTTATCATGCGTGCAAGGGGGGGGGGGGGTATACGCTTTTGTGACGTAATATTCATAGGGGGGTCACAGAAAGTGTGACACAGTGTGACACGGGGGGAGGGGGGTTCGAAAAAAGCTGATTTTAGTGTGACGTATTTTATGGACGGCCCCCACGCACTATGATCCAATGAGAAAAAAAATTATTTGTCGTCGTTATTGTTTTCCTTTTGGTTCAATTAAGAGAATGAAACAAAAAAAAATTGTTTAAACAAATTTTATTAAAAGTTAATAACTTTAGCCATATATGGCTGCTTGTGCAGTTACGCATTTTTCAACAAAAAAAAAAATACTGAATTCAGTTCTTTGATTTAGCACCAATACAGATTTCTTTTATATAATGCTCAACAAATAAGTTATTAAAAACAAAAGCTTAACTTCATTATAATAAATAATTTTTACACTTCATTAATAAGAATGGAACGATGCAAAACAATTTCTTTCCTTGTTCAGGCACAGATTAAGTCTACACTTTTTACATATTATGAAAGACCTGTACTTGCAATCGTTTTGGCATTGTTGTCTAATGTTTTGCCATTCAGGAAGGTGGCCTACATTATCCAAGCGAACAGAATTAAGCGGAAACTCTTGACGTCTGCAAGTTTTCTTTGAAGAACAAGGTGAGTCAGCAGGAGTTGAAGGATTTGTGTTGCGATTGATTTGTAGCCGTTTTGGAGTATTTGAAGTGGTCGAATTTGAAGCAGGTCTCCCTCTTTTCAAAGACTTTTTTGCTCTGCATAGGTGTTCTGCTACAGCCAGCTTAAAATCAAAAAGTGTTAAATATGTATCGCTTTTCTGCCGCCACAAAATCCATGCGTTTACAACAAACAAGTCCAAAAAGTGGACAAAAATTTTGATATACCACTTTTTGGACCGCATGCCAATTCTACAAAGACCGAGCATTGAATCTAGGAGGTCAACCCCACCCATATACTTATTATACTCGTCAATTATTTTTGGGCAGTCAACCTCTATGTATGCTTTCTCTTTCCTCGAGTACCTTTTCTTCTTGGTTATGGGATTCGCCCCTACAAATGTGGAAAGCATATTGACAACTTTATTGTCAAACCAAGACACAAAAGAAACTTCGACACCTTCAACGGTTGCCATCTTTTCTATCATATTTCCTCGTCCTCTATTCTTCCTTTCCTTTTCTGCTGGCACATTAATGTTGGGAACCCTGTTCAACCTTACGGTTCCCAATGAAAGAAGACCTGATTTTTTTAAATATGCTTGAAGTATTGGGCTGTTGAACCAATTGTCGAAGTATATTTTGTGGTTCACATGTCTTGGCACAGTTGATACCAACCTGGTCACAACGTTTCCACTGGCACCCAAATCTGGAAAATCGTCTGGAATGACATTGCTCTGCTCCCTCGCGAATATGTCGAAGTCATAGCTGAATCCCGATACTCCCATTAAAACGAGGTTCTTGAAACCCCATTTATGAGGCTTTTTGGGATTATATTGCTTGAGGTGATGACGACACTTAGTGGGAATTGTTTGCTCATCCACTGCAAGGTGTTCTTCTTTTGGTATAAGAAGAAGTCGCTCCCTGATTTTACTAAGAAGTGGCCTGACTTTGAATAGTTTGTCGTGTCCGGGTTGGCCAAATCTCACAAATTTGTCGTTGTCAGCGAAATGGAGACATTTTTTTATTTCCTCAAACCGCCGACATGGCATGGTCTCATAAACAAAAGCTTGTCCTAGTTGAGGATTCCAATACCGTCTAGAGGAAGGTAGTTTGATCAGGGATGTGAATAAACAAATTCCCACAAACTGTTCCATTTCACAGCGAGTAATGTTGGCTGGCTTATTTACGTTGTCTTGCAATGCTTTTCTATTAGACTCCTCAACGATTATATTGAGAATTTGACGAGATCATTTTTTCTTCACTGCAAAAAAATAAAAACCAAAAGCTCGATTATCTATGTTTTTTGAATGCACAAGCAACCATACATATATATGGCGTCCATAAAAGTAGTCGTAAATGGATAAGGAGCCATATATGGACGTTGTCAAAAACGCGTCGGATCTTGAAATTGACGAACATAATTGAAAATTGTACACTTGTATTCGACTTACCAATGTTGAAGCACTACAAAAAAAAATATAACAACGTTCTAGGTGTTCTGTAAGCAATAATAATTTATAATTTATTTTGGTATTTTTGCACTAAACTTTAACTGCGCGCACTGTACAACTTGACTGCGGTTTTTGGCGATTGCGCAAAGAAAGAGAAAACCAAATGCACATATATATATAAAGAAATACCTATTCTAAGCTACAATAACGGTACTTTTCCAGTCGCAGCTGTGTAATCGCTGTAATCAACATTTAAAGTTCAAAAGCCATATATGACTGCTTGTGCAGTAGAGGGATATTGAAGCGAAATCAATTTTTGCTACCTATAGACCTAATTAAAGTGTTCAATTGAATTCAATCTCAATTTCAATTCATCAGCACAAGTGTTTATTTGATTTATTTATCTTTTCTTCTACCCGAACCCCTAATTCAACTCTTTGTTTTCTCTCGTCTCTTGATTCACTTCACGACTTCACAATTACTACACGCAATCAAAAACTTAAAGTTAGTTTATTCGAACTTTTGCCTTTTCATTCAGTCTCTGACATTTCGGAAATGACAGAATATAAAATGAATTTCAAGGACTGAATGTCCCGACTTTCAATGGAAAGTCGAAAGCCTAGGGAAGTTTATAGCATGTGGAGGTATGTTGTTCAAGTCAGTGAAACCCGACGAGCACAAACTTTTCCTCAGCATAGTGAAAACCAGGCTTGAGGGACCAGCTTTTGAATTAATACAATTCAAGACTGTAGAAAGATGGGAAGATCTTGGTGCAGTCTTGAAAATGGAATACTCTTCGGTAAAGTCAAGATCCTCAGCTCAAAATGAGTTGATTTCAGCTCGACAACGAGCAAAAGAAGCGATTAAAGAGTTTGGCAAGCGTATAGGCCAACTCTTAAATGCTTTAAATTCGGCAACATACGTCAGCTAAACGGAGGAGGCAGGTAGAAATTTTCTTTTCAAAGAAAATGACAAACTGGCTATAACAACTTTCGAGGATGGCATCCGAAATCAAAATCTCAGGTTTATGGTTCAGGCTCATGGAGAAACGGATTTAAAGAAATCCATTCTCTATGCAGAGGAGCATTTGAACCGACTAGAACGCGTTAGCTCTTCTACAAGTTCTGCAAACATTCCGCCCTCGATACGTCCAACGTGTCAATTTTGTAACAAGGTGGGTCACACAAGTGCACACTGTTATACTAATCCCAACAGGACATCACAAAACACAAACCAACACACAAATTTAAAAATGGAAATACAACGGCTCACTTGTGGGTACTGTAAAAAACCCAACCATCGAGAAGTAGATTGTAGGTTAAAGCAGTCTCAACTCGGTTCAAGCAAACCTAACCCATTTAGGGACAATTCGCAAAAAAAAAACAATCAAAATTTTTCCAACATCCGGCAACACAACGCTAAACAAAGTTATAGGGACTGGAATCCTGGTGAAGAGTTCTATCCTCAAAATTCGGGAAGAGGAAGAGATGGGTCATCCGTCCCAACTAAATCTGAATACCAACAGTAAAATCTAGCTTCTTGACTGTTACCTTTTGTCCAGAGTTCCATGAGCCGGTAATAGGAATTCAATTCGAGCCGTCTAACAAAAAGTACTCTACATTTTTATTAGATACCGGAGCAGATATTAGTTTGTATAAGGACAAATTCGGAACAAATACTGACACAGGAAAAAGACTTACTATATATCTTCAATTTCTGGTGATTCTGTTTTCACTCTAGGGGAAATAACTGGTTCTTTTATAATTAATTCCGAATACAATCTTTCACTCACACATCCCTTCCATCTACTCCCTTCAAATATTAACCTGCCATTCGATGGTATTTTAGGAAACGATTTGCTTTCCAAATACAGGTGTACAGTAAACTATAAAGAAAATGTTTTAGAGGTTTGCGACATTCAAATCGAAAACCCTGTTGTCATAGAAAGCATGCGAAAATCTACCCCTCACAAGGTGGTGCCTACGGGCTGTGATTTGGAAACAAAAGGTGATGAAAAGGCTGAGGAGAATAATTTTGTTCTAAAATCCAATAAAGCCACCATCAACCGAAATTCCCATTAGCTTAAATTGAATGCAAGCTCCGACAACAAAGAATTAGATTTGAATAAATCACCGATCAATGTAAAAAACGATTCAATACATAAGACTACATTAAGCAGTGGTGTAGCAGCTACATATAAATAAAAATAACACTTTAGAAAACAACGGCCAAAAGGGCAAAGAAACTAAAACGTCTACTGATAAAGATGCAGCAATACGTAAGACTATATCAGAAACAAACCCTTTCAAAACAAATTTATGTTTTATCCTCCCACCTAGGAGTCAACAAATGATCGAAATTCCCTTCAAAAAAGCTTACAAAAAATCTGTAGACATATTGATCACAAAGAAACAGATTTGTCCAGGAGTATATGTTGGCGAATCCATAGTAAGACATATAAACAATATAATCAGAGTTCTAACTATGAATGCTTTAGAAACAGAGAAAATACTCTATATAAATAATCTTAATTTAAATTTTGATAGTTTAGATCAGTACGAGCAGTACAATATAAAAAAAATTAGTAGCAAAGTAGAAAAACGAATGGAAAAACTAGAGTCCATATTGATATTAGACAATTGCATCGCTGAAGAAAAGAATTCTATCCTCAAGATTTGTAGAGAATACAACGAATTGTTTTATCTAGAGGGTGATCACCTCACCAACACCGATTCCATGACTCATAAGATCGGTACTGATGAAAGTAAATGTCCATAAACAAGTTCAAGAGATGTTAAACGACGCGACGACATCGTACGACCAAGCTCGAGTCCCTGGAACTCACCCCTGCTACTCGTTAGGCGATCGATGGAAGCAAACGTTAGAGGGTAGTTGTAGATTTCAGGAAACTAAACGATTTAACCGTCGGCGATGCATACCCATTTCCAAATATCAGTGACATATTTGATCAATTGGGTAGAGCTAAATATTTCAGCACCTTGGATTTGGCTAAAGGATTTCATCAAATCTTAATGGATGATAGAGATCAATGCAAGACCGCATTCAGCACTCCCTTTGGCCATTATGAATATAATCGAATGCCATTCGGTTTAAAGAACGCTCCTACAACCGTCCAACGCCTAATGAACGCTGTTCTCACTAGCTTACAAGGTTTTGATTGTTTCGTTTATATGGACGATATATAGTTCTATACTGATACGACCTTAAAGATCATAACTCCAAATTATTAAAAGTTCTCAACCAACTAAGCATCCACAATCTCGTCATCTTATTTCGGAAGATGGACTTAAACCAGACCCCGAAAAGATCAAAACCCTTAAAACGTACCCTACACCTAAAAATGCTAAAGGTATAAAATCTTTTCTAAGCTTTGTTGGCTATTATAGAAAATTTTTAGAAAATTTTTCTACGATAGCAAAACATCTTACAAAGCTGCTAAAGAAAAACTGTGTTTTCAAATGGGATGCCTTCTGCGATGAAGCTTTTAGAGTTCTAAAAAATAAATTAATAAACCCCCCAGTCTTAGCTTACCCCAATTTCAAAGAAGAATTAATTGTAGCCACAAATGCAAGCGATGTCAGAATTGGAGCTATTTTGTCACAAGGTCTAATTGGAAAAGACAAACCCATATCCTTCGCAAGCAGAACGTTGAATGACTCCGAAGTCAGGTATAACACGACCGAAAAATAACTACTTGCAATTGTCTATGGCATACAACAATTTCGTCCCTTCCCTACCTTTATGGCAAACCCTTCAATATTTGTACTGACCATCAACCTTTGCAATGGTTATTTTATCGTACCGATCCTAGACCAGACCAGCAAGATGAAAAATTATATTTTCCGAATATGAATATACCATTAAGAATAAACCGGGGAAAATCAGCTTAAATGCAGATGCTTTAAGTCGAAATATAGGAGAAAATAATATATTTGTTGTAACGCTAGGGCAAAAACAAAGACAGATCGAAGATAATGGCTCCTAAAAGAAAGCCAACCTCTAAGGAAAAGAAGAACGACCATGCCATATCAGAACAAATTTCTGAAGTTGAAATAGTAACTGATTTGGCATGGGAGGGCATGGTCAAATATATTCAGCGTGTAAAGCTTCGAGTTCACCAAAGAAGCCGTCTGACTATGTCGTCAAATTTGAACCACATGGCAATGGAACTTTGTTTGTTGAAATGCATTTTTGTATGCACAATGCTCGTCTTGAAGACATTACACAGTTCAAACAGCAACGCGGACTTAAATCTTTTGGGATGCCTTATCTAGTTGGTAAAGGATCACACGACAGACGACATTAACGATGTGAAACATCGCTCTGTTTTAATGCCACGTTATGGAGACGATATTTGGAACCTTTTCTTGGAAAACGGAAGAAAGATTACAGAACACACAATTTATCGTCTTGCCTTACAGATGTTGGATGTGCATAAGTATGTCCACGGCCGAACGTATGTCCACGCCGATTTAAAAGGAGCCAACTTCCTATTAGGTTACGGAAAAGGTGGTGCTTCTCAAGCATATCTGGTAGACTTTGGTTTAGCTAGTCAATACACCCAAAAGGATTTCGAGCCAGGTCCAAAGAAAATGCACAATGGTACAATTGAATACACATCCAGAGATGCACATCTCGGTGTAGCAACAATGCGAGGAGACTTTGAGATCCTTGGGTATAATCTAATCGATTGGTCAGGCGTCAGCCTTGGGAACAAGAAAACCTAGTTAAAGTTCCCATTAAAGTCCAGAAGTCTAAGGAAACTTTTATGAGAGATGTAAGTACTGGTTTGGAAAAACTATACCCCAGAAAAGTGCCAAATCCAATTCATGAAATACGTCGCTGCTCTGGAATACAATGAGACACCACACTATGAAAAATGCCGAAAGATATTTCAATCGGGACTTAAAGCCTTTAACGCTACCAACTCGGGAGACTAAGAATTCAAACTGAAGTCAACAAAAGACTCTAAAACAGGAACTGAATGCAATATTATCGAAAAATTCGAATCTATCTTTATAAACAAAAATTTCAACTACAAAATCGTAATATTACCCCTAATAAACTTGACAGACGAGCAATCCTTAATAAAAAGAATTCAAAACTTTACAGAACCCACTATAGGTAAATTTAATGTACATGATTCTTTGATTGTCGTTACACTACCCTTAACGTTCCGTACGACAAAGGACGAAGAGATAACCGAACAATTAAGGAACAAACTAAGTTTGAAAAAACTATTTCTTTTTCATTACCTGTCCCAGATAAACAAGTTAGGCATACCTTCAAAAGAATATTGAATGAAGTTTTCGGAGATATGACATTAGACACATACCTTCACATTGATGAAAGGATTTCCTTGACGGATCCAGAGATAATTTCTAAGATTCTGTCAGAATCTGATTCCCCATTCGGCGCGGCGGCCACTACGGTGTTTCACGGATGTAACCGAATAAAGGCGAAATACTTCTGGCCAAACATGAAAGCTGATGTACAAAAGCATGTGAGCATATGCACGCTCTAGACATAGTTTGACCACTAGCTAAAACATTCGTGGAAATCATAGTATGTCGCCACGGAATCCCTCTATCTCTTTTGACTGACCAAGGGACAAATTTCTTATGTATCCTCTTCAAAGAAATGTGTAGCCAATTGAAGATAAAAAAGTTGAATACGACGCCCTACCATCCTCAGATAAATGGAGAATTAGAACGAAGCCATAGAACATTAGCCGAATATCTACGACACTATGTGAACCAATAAGATCTTTTGTCATGGGATACATGGATACCCTATTCTATGTTTGTATACAATACAACACCACACAGTAGTACTGGATTTTCACCCTATGAACTCCTATACGGATTCTCTGCTAGTATTCCAAGCGTTCTGTCACAAAAACCCAAGGTGGGTCACACAAGTGCACACTGTTATACTAATCCCAACAGGACAGTTCCATGAGCCGGTAATACGAATTCAATTCGAGCCGTCTAACAAAAAGTACTCTACATTTTTATTAGATACCGGAGCAGATATTAGTTTGTATAAGGAAAAATTCGGAACAAATACTGACACAGGAAAAAGACTTACTAGATATCTTCAATTTCTGGTGATTCTGTTTTCACTCTAGGGGAAATAACTGGTTCTTTTATAATTAATTCCGAATACAATCTTTCACTCACACATCCCTTCCATCTACTCCCTTCAAATATTAACCTGCCATTCGATGGTATTTTAGGAAACGATTTGCTTTCCAAATACAGGTGTACAGTAAACTATAAAGAAAATGTTTTAGAGGTTTGCGACATTCAAATCGAAAACCCTGTTGTCAGAGAAAACATGTGAAAATCTACCCCTCACATGGTGGTGCCTATGGGCTGTGATTTGGAAACAAAAGGTGATGAAAAGGCTGAGGAGAATAATTTTGTTCTAAAATCCAATAAAGCCACCATCAACCGAAATTCCCATAAGCTTAAATTGAATGCAAGCTCCGACAACAAAGAATTAGATTTGAATAAATCACCGATCAAAGTAAAAAACGATTCAATACATAAGACTACATTAAGCAGTGGTGTAGCAGCTACATATAAATAAAAATAAGACTTTAGAAAAC
The DNA here is from genome assembly GCA_914767635.1 of Melanostoma mellinum. Classification (NCBI taxonomy): domain Eukaryota; kingdom Metazoa; phylum Arthropoda; class Insecta; order Diptera; family Syrphidae; genus Melanostoma; species Melanostoma mellinum. Next base: position 106,627,838 of record OU612059.1, read on the forward strand.
AACAGCCAAAAGGGCAAAGAAACTAAAACGTCTATTGATAAAGATGCAGCAAAACGTAAGACTACATCAGAAAACAAATTTATGTTTTATCCTGCCACCTAGGAGTCCACAAATGATCGAAATTCCCTTCAAAAAAGCTAACAAAAAATCGGTACACATATTGATCAAAAAGAAACAGATTTGTCCAGGAGTATATGTTGGAATCCATAGTAAGGGGTAAGACATATAAACAATAAAATCAGAGTTCTAACTATGAATGCTTTAGAAACAGAGATATTACTCTATATAAATAATCTTAATTGAAATTTTGATAGTTTAGATCAGTACGAGCAGTACAATATAAAAAAAATTTAGTAGCAAAGTAGAAAAACGAATGGAAAAACTAGAGTCCATATTGATATTAGACAATTGCATCGCTGAAGAAAAGAATTCTATACTCAAGATTTGCTCCATAGCGGACTCCGATACCTCAAACCTATCGTTCGTGTCCAGGCGGAGTAAAATCTCCAACTGCAAGCGCACGGTCGAAAGGCTGGGGAAAGTTGACTGTAACGATATGACTGACATTGAACGGAAAAGACTCCACAACGCACAAGCCTTTTTAGACAGGGAGATAAAATTCAGCCGAAGAAAAGGCCAACCGCATCGACGGCTGATGCGGAGACTAAAACGTTTACAGGACATAACACGAAGGACAAACAGACAGACCCTAAAGTACGGAGACACAGCGGAACTTCTAACCCCGTAATGGCTAACGAAGTCTTTGCTGAGGGGAAGGAAGAACGGATGCGTGAAGGAAGTGTAGAAGGCCATAGCCCTCCGCAAGACCTGAACGTGACTGGGGAGTCCATCCCCGAAAATCCGACACTAAACAAAACAACGGACAGTCTGGCAACTCTCATCGACAGAAATGTCGGTCAACGACGAGCTAGGGTCCTTAGCAATAACGAATTACTACGGAGACAAAGACGCAACGCGGAAAGGACCGTCAGACGCCTATCGAAAAAGAACCCCGAATCTTTAACGGTAAAGGCAAAAAGGGCGCTGGTCAGGTCCGAACAAATACTACGGACAGTGACACCAACAGACATAACAAAACGAACTGGACAAGACCCAACAGACAAAAAACAAGCTGGCTGCGGAGCAAATACTGGAACTGGCGAGGTGGCCTCCCTGCCCCTTGTCAAGACCAGTATGCTGAGCTGCTCAAAAAGAGCAAGAAATGCCAGCTCTTCCCCAAATAACTCCTCACCCAACAGGATACCTAAGAGGATGAAGACCTCCTCAGTCCCTGCTGCAAAGGGCCACCCAGTTGCTATCGCCGACCTTGGGAAACCCGACCGCAAACTGAGTGAAGACGAATGGCAGACGAATGGTTTCAAGATGATGAACTGCGAAAATGAATGGACCCTTCAATGGCTTAAGGAATTCGTGAAAAAGACGGCAGCTCCCTGGCAGAATGCCGATTTACGGCTTGTGACTGCCAGTGAGATAAAAGATCTAAACCGACCAATAGGTAAACTGTTGGTCAGATGCCCCGCTATTCTCCGCGATCGGCTGGAAAGGTACATCCTTTCATTAAATGCCAAACTTCTGAGCGACCAATGGAAGATCATGAAGGTGGAGAAAACGGAGACAGGCACTGAAGTGATTGTGAGATTGAATCACAACTCCATACCACTTCTAAGACGAGTCAGCTTTAAAGTTCGCGTTGGCATTACCCGATGCAAGCTCAAGCTGATAGCTAGAAGCAAAAAACAGGTTAGTAAGGCGTTGTATATAAAACAAAATATGTCATGGATTTGAAGGTTATACAAATAAATCTCCAACATAGTAAAGCCGCCTCCGCCAAACTGGTCTACCTCATGGAGAGTAGACAAATTGATGTAGCCCTTATACAAGAACCTTGGGTCGCAAGAGGAAAAATTAAGGGCCTACACTCCAAAGAACTCACGCTGTACAAATCCAATTTTGTCAGCCCAGCTAGAAAACAGTTAAATCTCTTTCTTCTAACTTCTTATAGCACAATAGACCAGACCGCAGTAAAGATGGAACGCGTAGGACTTCCATAACTAATTTTGGCTTCCATCTACATGCCACATCATGGAATTGAAGGACCACCAGCGGATATCACTTACCAACTGGTAGAATACACAGTAAAGAGTAGACTAGATATTATTATGGGCTGCGACGCCAACGCACACCATGTGCAATGGGGAAGCACTGACACAAATTCTAGGGGGGAACTCTTATTTGAATTTATTTTAAGAAACAATCTTTTGGTTATCAATAGAGGTAACACACCTAACTTTGTTACAAAAAAACGTAATGAAGTACTTGACATTACCCTCACAAATAACTCGGACACTTGTCCAGTAGAGCAGTGGAAAGTACTAGAAGAACTCTCTTTCTCAGACCATCGTCTGATAAATTTTATCATTCTCACTACAGATCGCCCAATCAAACCATTTCGTAATAATAGACGTACAGATTGGGCTACCGTTAGTAGGGAGGTGGACGATAACATAGATTCCCTTAATACAAATAGGAACCTTGAACCGCAAAGCCTTGATAAGTTGACTGCAGAACTCACAGGGATTCTGAGAAATGCCCTGGATAAAAGCTGTCCTCTGATCACAACGGTAAATAAGAACAAAAAACCAATTTGGTGGAATAACGAGCTGAGCAGCATTAGGAAAGAAACTAGAAGACTTTTCAATGCTGCCAAACGGACCGGCTCCGAAATTGACTGGGAACAGTACAAACCCAGCCAAAGGAAATTCAAAAATGAAACTCAACGAGCAAAACGCTGCTCATGGAGAAATTTTTGCAGTGAAATCGAGTGTACGAACAAATCGGCCAGACTACGGAAAATCCTCTCCAAGGAGACCATACCACTTGGTTCTCTGAGAAAACCGGATAACCACTGGACTGAATCCCCGGACGAGAGTCTGGAACATCTGTTCGATTCGCACTTCCCTGGATGCAGCCCTATAGAGAACAGTGAAATAGAAAACACTAGGTTTTCTAGACACGAAATCCCGGCAGATATCGTAACGGAAGAGAAGTTGGAATGGGCTATCAACTCCTTTTCACCTTTTAAATCTCCGGGTCACGATGGCATTTTCCCTATGATGCTGCAAAAAAGCAGCAGGAAAGTCATCCCACATCTAAAGAACATTTTTGAAAATAGCCTCATATGGGGCTACATTCCCAAAATATGGTGGGAAGTTAAAGTCGTTTTCATACCGAAAGCCGGAAAACCCAGCCATATAGAAGCAAAAGACTTCAGACTTATAAGTCTGACCTCTTTTATACTGAAAACGTTTGAAAGGCTACTTGATTTACACATTCGTAGCTTCCTGAAACCGGAAGAAATATCTACCTTTCAACATGTCTACACAAAAGGACGAAGTGTGGAAACAGCACTTCACTGTGTAGTAAGAACCATAGAAAAAAAGCTACTAGATAAAGAATACACACTGGCAGCTTTCCTGGACATTGAAGGAGCCTTCAACAATGTACAAACCAGTGCAATTGAGAAGGCCCTAAATGATCTAGAAGTAGAAGAAACAATCACAAATTGGATCATGTGCATGCTAACAAAACGTCAGATCCACAGCGAACTGGGAGGTGCAAGCTTGAAAAAGTGTGTGTCACGAGGAACCCCACAAGGAGGTATTCTCTCACCCCTGCTCTGGATCCTGGTCATGAATGAGATCCTCGTAGCTCTCAAGCATGATGGCGTGAAAATGGTTGCCTATGCCGATGATTTAGCTCTTCTGGCAACAGGGAAATTCCCTTCCACTATTAGCGCACAATTGAATTATACACTAACCAAGCTAAGTGCTTGGACAAAAAGATGCGGCCTTGCAGTTAACCCCCTGAAAACAGAGCTGGTACTCTTTACAAATAGAAGAAAAATACCTACTTTTGAGCTACCAAGACTAAACAAGACCCCCTTAAGATCTCTGATCAAGCCAGATACTTGGGAGTGAGTAGGAATAGGGGCGGTTGAGCCTGGGAATTCTGAGCGAGACAGAGAGAGGTATAGCCTAGAGTGAGACAGGTAGTAGGTATGGTTTCTATTGAGTATTTTGTATGGTTTTTTGTTTTAGATTTCACTGGCGCTCGGAAGTGGTTGATTTTTTTTTATAAGTTTGGAATTTGTACGCCGGTAGGTGAGGGTCATATGAATGTTTTTTTTTTTTGGTTTTGGCTGTACGCTAGAGAATTTGGTCACGTCCGATATTTGGTTGGGCATAGATTGTGTATAAGCAACTCGTTTTACAGCTTAGCATGAAAGGTCGTTGTCATGTGGTTGTTTTACTCTATACCGTAGGGTAAGGATGTGAGATGTGACCCATGTTCGAATAGCGATCGCTTATCGACAAAATCCATGATCAATGTTGAAATCGAGTATCTGTGTAGCACAGGAAGGTAAAATAAACCAATACTCCTTGTGAGGAAAGATGATGATAGCAAAATAGAGGCACGTTGACTTCTTTTTTTGTTGTTGTGAATATCGATGGATGGATATGACAGTTAGAATTTGAAACTTAGATATTTTATGTGCACAAAACGCAGTGAAATAAACGAATAGGTTTTTTTGTATTAGATTTCACTGGCGATTGGTGATGGTTGGATTTTTTTCTTGCAATTTGGTGTCATTCGATATTTGTGTGTACATTTTACACCTTAGCATGATAGGTCTTTGGTATGTTTTACTCTATGCCAAAGAGTAAGGATGGTTTTTTCTTGAAAGGAATTATTCAGGCACGTGGACAATTGGTAAGGAAAAAAATTTAACCTGTGTGTATTTTGAACAATACATACGATCCGTTGATAGATCTTAGAACGAGGATGAGAGATTTTGGTAATTTGTTAATACTTGACGATAGAGAATTTTATCACGTTCGATATTTGTTTGGGCATAGATTGGGCATGAGCATGAAATTTTACAGATTAGCATGATAGGTCTTTGGTATGTTTTATTATATGCTATAGAGTAAGGATGGTGATTTCTTGAAAGAAATTATTTTAAGGTTGTCGGGGGTTGAACAAAGTCCCCGAAATAAAGTGGTGATTGTAAAGTCAGCTTGAGGACGGATTCAATTTTGTGTGTGAGTTTTGCCCTTACATAAAACAAGCTGCAATTGCATAGTAAGAAGAATCAATTTATGATGTGGATGACATAAAAAATTTTACCTACATAAATTAAAAACTGTTTTTGGTCTTGGCTGTACGCTAGAGAATTTGATCACGTCCGATATTTGGTTGGACATAGATTGTGTATGAGCATCACCTAAGCATGATAGGCCTTTGCTATGAAGTTGTTTTACTTTATACCATAGAGTAAGGATATGATGACCCATGTTATGATTTTTCTTAAAAGAAATTATTATAAGGGTGCCGTCGCGTCGGTCTGATCAAAGGGAGATAATAGCGTTTAGAGTCACGTAGGTTGAAGATCCTTACGATGGGATGAGAGTAAAGAAAAAATGAAAAGTATTGTTGTGTGTAGTGCGAACATTAGACACGATCTGTTGATAGATCTTGATTAAGAAATAAGAACTGAATTCGAGAACGATGTTTGCCTACGTTTTATATGTAAATTCTTAGATTTAGTATTGGGAGTTATATGACAGTATTGGTAAAAGCCTGTCCTTGTTAGGAATGTTTGTATGAAATTTGACATCACCTGGCTCGTATGCATATGAGTAGGCATGATCGAAGGTCACTAGTTGAGGTTGATGTTGTTGTATTTGTGGTATTTCTTTCATTGGTTGATGAAGTGGAATTACAGAAGACGTCGATGGAGTCTGTGTCACGGGCATATTTGTATCCACATCACCAGCAGCAAAATAATAATCCAAAGGTTTGTTCAAAGGTTCAAAACAGTCCATCCTCATTGCCGGCGCTAATTTTTTGTGATCATCAGACCTTTAACAAGGGAAGTTGTTAGAATTCATAAATTTCTGCCAGTTACCGAAGGAAATGTCTATGTAAACTTGGAAAATGTATGTATTACTGTGAGAAGATATCGATAATTCTCATTTTCAGATGCACAGATACCCATGTCAAATAATGACTAAATTAATGGTCAAGAGAGAAGCGCTTGGGCAGTTGTATTTTGACGGCAAGCTGGATTTGAAATAATACATTTCAAAGATTCTTTTATTTTTAATCTATTTATTTTAATCTTTCGTACAACAACATTAACTTCTTTACTTTGAGCATTCTATTTTCAATCAAATAACATGCACAAGTAGTATCAGGGCCGTCTTGGCATAAATTCTTTGACCAAGGGCAGTTAACAAAATGACATCCATGTTTCGATGTGATAGAGGATACGTTTCTATACATCTTCAAGAAGGATAAGCATCCTGTCAGATATTCATGATGTTCCTCCAGCAGCTCATGTTGATATGCTTTCATAAAATCCAGGATCTCATCGAAAATGAACTTGATATTTATGTTGGACATTATTGTCTGCTATCTTGTCAATGTGTTACTAAGGTTCAGATGGATTTGCTCGAAGATTTATATCGGATTCGTCTCTAGTAATAATTTCAGTTTTAGCTGTAAATGGCATTTACCAAAAAAAAAAAAAAAGTGTTTCTCTAATTTCTCGACTGCAAATTGAATACATTGTGTATGTAGTTGGTATGATTTTTCAAGATAATTCTTTATAGAAACATCTCATACATCTTCATACACCTTCAGAGCTGTGAGCTGGGTTTTTGAGAGGTGATGCCTCTATCAACCAAATATATTTCTGCATTAAGACAAAATTTTAAAATATGTTTCAAGTCCTCGTCCTCATCATCAGACAGGTTCTGAGGGATTATTTACCTCAATGATGAATAACTACCTTAAAATAAAGCAAGAAGCTTCAGGGTGGCCAAGTATATGTTTATCTGAAGAGGATAAAAACAAATATATTGAGGATTTTCTCGAGAAGGAAAATATCAAGCTGAAATTTTCTGAAATCTCCGAATTCCGAAGAATTTCCAAACAGTTGATGGAAAAGAATTTTTTAATAAGCATTTTGAAAATCTTATGAAGCAACATCGAATAAATCGTTACTCAATATTTAGCGTTCTTAAAGCATCGATCGTTGAACGATTTAATCGTACCTTAAAATCGCTCATGTGGAAGGAATTCAGTGTGAATGGTACATATAGATGGATTGACATGGTAACGTCGTTAACTAAAACGTATAATAATTCTACACATCGTACAATAAAAATGAAACCATCGTTAATCATACAAATGAAAAAACATTTCCTCTCAACCGTATATAACCGTGTCAGACTCCATGTTATTCCCAAGTTTAAAGTTGAAGAGCCTGTGAGAATAAGTAAATATAAACATGCATTTGAAAAAGGATACAGGTACACCTAATTGGACCACAGAAATATTTAAAATATCAAAAGTTCAACTTTCAAATCCTGTCACCTAAAAAAAAATAAAAAGGGTGGCGCAACAGAGCGAGGAGCCCCTAGGCCTAGTGCATTTCTCACAACCATGCCTTGTGAGGGAATGGAAGGGACCTAAAATTTTCTGCCGGTTCCGAACGGCTAATCAAGAAAGCGCTTTTCAAGGCAATGAATACTAACGGAGGACTTACCAATTCCTCGCGAAAGGCTATACCCGCGGAAAAAACATTTTTGCCTCTGCTGGGGTTCGAACTCGAATCTCTGGATTAACAGGCGGACATGCTAACCATCACACCACGGGTACCACTGTCACCTATCTTTTAGAACATTTTCAAAATTCGGATATGACGTTTCAAACATTTCAAAGGGTGTGTTCTGAATGCTGGAATGCTTCGTATGGGTTTTTTAGTTATTGACAAGGATAGCCCTAGTAATAATGGTTGTTATAGAAACGTTTTGGCTGTTTCCTAAACTATAAAAGAGTTTAACTACAGTCACGATCAACAGTCGTACTGCATCAGTTCGAAGGTATACAGTGCTCAAACTGATACAGTTAAAAGCAGATCATCACAGTTTATAACTATTTACATTCTATAATTCAACATCTTCACTATGATGCAAATAAATGAAGATTTAACAAAAGATCCCTCGTAATAATGGTCGTTATAGAAAAGCTTTGTCTGTTTCCTAAAACTATAAAAGAGATTAACTACAGTCACGATCAACAGTCGTACTGCATCAGTTCGAAGGTATACAGTGCTCAAACTGATACAGTTAAAAGCAGATCATCACAGTTTATAACTATTTACATTCTATAATTCAACATCTTCACTATGATGCAAATAAATGAAGATTTAACAAAAGATCCCTCGTAATAATGGTCGTTATAGAAAAGCTTTGTCTGTTTCCTAAAACTATAAAAGAGATTAACTACAGTCACGATCAACAGTCGTACTGCATCAGTTCGAAGGTATACAGTGCTCAAACTGATACAGTTAAAAGCAGATCACCACAGTTTATAATTATTTACATTCTATAATTCAACATCTACACTATGATGCAAATTAATGAAGATTTAACAAAAGAGCTTATTAAGACTACTGATGCTCTACGAAAAAAATATAAAGCTCTGAGAGAGGGGAAAGAAGCGCTCGAACTTCAACTTGAAGAAACTTTCAAACCTATTACGAGACCTCTTAAAGATATAATAGAACACACAAAAAGAAAACATTCGCAAAAACCCCAACAACAGCATCATTTTGAGGCTCCGCACAAGAAAATAAAACTGAATTTTGATGATGAAAATGGTGATGATGATGATGATGATGATGATGATGATGATGATGATGACGATGACTATGGTGATGAGGATGTTAATGATGAATTTAGAACACCCAATATTAAGAACACTAGTTCTCCACTCATGAGTGAATCAACCCCTAAAACGTCCAAGCCAACGTCAGTTAGAAACAGAACTACTAGAAGTGATCGTGTGCGAAGAAGAAGTCAAGCTCGCAACTTTGGTTTGCAATTAAAACAAAAATTTGAAGAAATTCCTCAGTCATATGTAGATTTATTGATAAATAATTCAAAATCCCTTGACGAAGTGTATGGAGTTCATTTGAACAATGGTAAACTACAAATCGGGAACAAAGAGTTAAAAATTCGAGGAAAAGAACTAAAAATTAATAATAAGACATATAACGGTACGAAGGGTTTGTTTGAACTAATATTCAAGAAAAAACCTAACACTTCCTTATATAGTAAAGAAGATTTAAAAGCGTATAAAGATATAATGTATAATACCAATGCTTACAGAAGGTCTTACGATTCTAGAAACCAGATACTAGGTCATAGAGGATATAAATACAGGGAAATCATAAGTAAGCTAATAAATGATGATAATAATGCTGGTGTCACTTCACCTTCAATCGGTTCTGGCTTGATGCAATTATCAAATAATAAGAAAGATTTCTTCTGGGCCAATCCATACGAACTAATAGATCGTTTAAGGCTTCTTATTGCATCACAACAATCCGGTAACAATAATCATTCTAACGAGATTGCTTCAATTATTGAAGAATTAAAAGAGGCCAATATAGTTCAGTAAAAAAAAGTATCGGACGTTTTTCAAATAGAACAGTGAAAGGGAGACCTGGACCCTGTGGAGTGAAAGGTGAACATCGTCCTATAGGATTGAAAGGAGAAAGAGGGTTGCCTGGTCCAGCTGGTGAAGGATTTGACAAAAACTGAAAACGATGATTATAATTTAAAGAGGAATCGATTAAAATATTCCAGATCCCCAAAGAAAGTGATGATGCAGCTTCAAAGAAATATGTTGATGGAGTATGTAATCAACTTAGAACATATTTTCAATTTCAATTAGAGACAATCGAAAAAATTCATCGACAGTACAAATAGTAATAAACACATTAAAAACAACCACGATGAAGCTCACTTTAATGACAAAAAAAAAAAATAAAAATACATGTTTGAAAAATAAATATTTCTTATTAATGTATACAATTTACGTGTTTTTTTTTTAAAAGAAATATCATAAATGAGTTTGTAGATGTGCTGATATCCAAGAGTTGTGTTCAGAAGGAAAACCAATCCATTTTACAAAAACTTTATTTTTTCTCCTACGAATCACTTTTTCTACAAGATAAGTACCTATCGGGAAACTTATTTTTTTGTAGTTCCAGCTCATAGAAACCAATTTTTACAGGATGACCTTGAAAATATTCTAAGAGATAGGTGATAGGATTTGAAAGTTGAACTTTTGATATTTTTAATTTTCAAATGCATGTTTATATTTACTTATTCTCACAGGCTCTTTAACTTTGAACATGGGAATAACATGGAGTCTGACACGGTTATATACTGTTGAGAGTAAATGTTTTTTCATTTGTATGATTAACGATGGTTTCATTTTTATTGTACGATGTGTAGAATTATTATACGTTTTAGTTAACGACGTTACCATGTCAATCCATCTATATGTACCATTCACACTGACTTCCTTCCACATGAGTGATTTTAAGGTACGATTAAATCGTTCAACGATCTATGCTTTAAGAACGCTAAATATTGAGTAATGATTTATTTGTTGTTGCTTCATAAGATTTTTAAATGCTTATTAAAAAATTCTTTTCCATCAACTGTTTGGAGATTCTTCGGAATTCGGAGATTTCAGAAAATTCCAGCTTGATATTTTCCTTCTCGAGAAAATCCGCAATATATTTGTTTTTATCCTCTTCAGATAAACATATACTTACGACTCACACGCCGAAATCTCGCTTAATACGTGGATACAAATATCCCCCGTGACACAGACTCCATCGACGTCTTCTGTAATTCCACTTCATCAACCAATGAAAGACAAACCACAAATACAACAACATCAACCTCAACTAGTGACCTTCGATCATGCCTACTCATATGCATACTACGAGCCAGGTGATGTCAAATTTCATACAGAAATTCCTAACAAAGACAGGTTTTTACCAATACTGCCAACTCCTTCTTCATCAGAGAGTGTATCGAGGAATTCCATTCCAACTCTGCAGCAACAACATCAAGAACAACAACCTCAGCGAGTGATCATCGATCATGCCTACTCATATGCATACTACGAGGTAGGTGATGTCAAATGCTGTACAAACATTCCTTACTACAAGGACAGGCTACAAGACATAAGCAAGTTTAAACATGTTTCCGAGGAGGGGGTGTACTCCTAATTGGACAATCCAAGACGTTTCATGATTTGATGAAATTCTATAACAAGTTCACTTAAGGCATCATTCGCCGACAATCACACAACTATTCTTAAAATAAAACCTTTACACATACTTAGATAAACTATACCTACAACCTATAATAGAATAAGTAGAACAAATTGACCCCCACCATTGTCATAAACAATTTTAAAATTTTCGGAGGAGGGATGTACTCTCAATTGGACAGTGGACATTTATAAGATAAATAAAAGCAAATAACAATTGTTCAGAAATATATTGTGCAATGTCATCGATTTCATAGGACCCTACAGGAATTTTAATGACATGCTCTCCTACATGAAATAAATTGTTCCGTTCATCGACATTAGGTATAGAATTATATGTTTGTAAATCAATCAATCCACACACATAGCTCTGATCTATGTTCAGAGGAGCAAAATAATCTGCAGTTAAATGTGAAGTGTCCCCACTTAAAGTAAGTGTAAACCTATTAGGTTGTGTGATAAGAATTTGCGAGTTTTTTGTTCATCGGCTGCTTCGTAATGATTTTCAGTGGGCTCATGTTTAAGAAATTTAACTCTTCATCTTTTAAATAACTTAGTTGAGTTTCAAATTCACAACCCCCTTTCGATTTTATTGCTATGTGAAGATGGGTGACATCTCACATCCTTACCCTTCGGTATAGAGTAAAACAACCACATGTACCAACGACCTTTCATGCTAAACTGTAAACGACTTGCTCATGCACTATCTATGCGCAATGAAATATCGGACGTGTCCAAATTCTTTGTCCTACCTATAGCCAAAAACAAAACAATATTCTCACTACGATCACCTACCGTCGCACAAATTCCAAACTTATACAAAATCAGCCACTTCCAAGCGCCAGCAAAATCTAAAACAAACAAAAAACCATAAAAAATACTCAATAGAAAACACCTTTGCCTATATTGTCTCTATTTTCTTTTCTCATATCCCAATCTCAGTCCTACCTGTTCCTATATCTCAAAGTAAGTATGTATCAACAAACTAACAAAGTCTCACACCCCCGTTCTAAGATCTATCAACAGATCGTGTCTAATGTTCGCACTACACACAACAATACTTTTCATTTTTTCTTTACTCTCATCCCATCGTAAGGATCTTCAACCTACGTGACTCTAAACGCTATTATCTCCCTTTGATCAGACCGACGCGACGGCACCCTTATAATAATTTCTTTTAAGAAAAATCATAACATGGGTCATCATATCCTTACTCTATGGTATAAAGTAAAACAACTTCATAGCAAAGGCCTATCATGCTTAGGTGATGCTCATACACAATCTATGTCCAACCAAATATCGGACGTGATCAAATTCTCTAGCGTACAGCCAAGACCAAAAACAGTTTTTAATTTATGTAGGTAAAATTTTTTATGTCATCCACATCATAAATTGATTCTTCTTACTATGCAATTGCAGCTTGTTTTATGTAAGGGCAAAACTCACACACAAAATTGAATCCGTCCTCAAGCTGACTTTACAATCACCACTTTATTTCGGGGACTTTGTTCAACCCCCGACAACCTTAAAATAATTTCTTTCAAGAAATCACCATCCTTACTCTATAGCATATAATAAAACATACCAAAGACCTATCATGCTAATCTGTAAAATTTCATGCTCATGCCCAATCTATGCCCAAACAAATATCGAACGTGATAAAATTCTCTATCGTCAAGTATTAACAAATTACCAAAATCTCTCATCCTCGTTCTAAGATCTATCAACGGATCGTATGTATTGTTCAAAATACACACAGGTTAAATTTTTTTCCTTACCAATTGTCCACGTGCCTGAATAATTCCTTTCAAGAAAAAACCATCCTTACTCTTTGGCATAGAGTAAAACATACCAAAGACCTATCATGCTAAGGTGTAAAATGTACACACAAATATCGAATGACACCAAATTGCAAGAAAAAAATCCAACCATCACCAATCGCCAGTGAAATCTAATACAAAAAAACCTATTCGTTTATTTCACTGTGTTTTGTGCACATAAAATATCTAAGTTTCAAATTCTAACTGTCATATCCATCCATCGATATTCACAACAACAAAAAAAGAAGTCAACGTGCCTCTATTTTGCTATCATCATCTTTCCTCACAAGGAGTATTGGTTTATTTTACCTTCCTGTGCTACACAGATACTCGATTTCAACATTGATCATGGATTTTGTCGTTAAGCGATCGCTATTCGAACATGGGTCACATCTCACATCCTTACCCTACGGTATAGAGTAAAACAACCACATGACAACGACCTTTCATGCTAAGCTGTAAAACGAGTTGCTTATACACAATCTATGCCCAACCAAATATCGGACGTGACCAAATTCTCTAGCGTACAGCCAAAACAAAAAAAACATTCCTACTACCCTCACTTACCGGCGCACAAATTCCAAACTTATAAAAAAAAATCAACCACTTCCGAGCGCCAGCGAAATCTAAAACAAAAAACCATAAAAAATACTCAATAGAAACCATACCTACTACATGTCTCACTCTAGACTATACCTCTCTCTGTCTCGCTCAGAATTCCCAGGCCCAAGTAACCCTATTCCTACTGGAGTTATCTTAGATAAAAAACAAAATTGGGGTCCCAATATACAAGAAAGATACAAAAAATCTATGATAGCACTGTATTCGTGTAACAGGATTTTTGGCAAAAAATGGAGACCAAATCCCAAGATCATCCTGTGGATGTATACTGCCATTGTAAGACCTATCCTTTCTTATGGCAATTTGGTCTGGTGGAAGGCGCTGGAAAAATCCGCGCATTTAAGAACCCTAACCAAAGTACAAAGATCAACCTGTATTTGCGTAACTGGCGCAATGAGAACTACACCAACCGCGAGCTTATAAGTAATCCTCAATCTCACACCTCTTGATCTCTATGTTCAAGAAGCGGCAGCAAACAGTGCACTTAGACTAGACCAGTGTAATGTCTGGAAAACTAGCCAAACAGGACACGAACACATCTTATCGCGATACGCCGAAAACAACATCTGCACGGATTACATAACTCCATACCTGGACTTTAAAAAATACTTCACAACTAGCTTCCCCAATAGACAGGATTGGGAGAATGAAACACCTTACTTGAACGAGACGTCTATATCAATCTATACCGACGGTTCAAAAATGGAAGCTGGAACAGGGGCAGGTTTCTTCTCAGAAAGCCTAAAACTTGCCAGTTCATTCAGACTTCCAAATCACAGCAGCGTCTTCCAAGCCGAGATCTTGGCAGTTACAAACGCTGCAAAACAGGTGTCCATGATGGCGCTATCACATGGTGATATCACTTTTTTCATTGATAGCCAAGAAGCAATAAAAGCGATTTCTGCCACTCTTGTCAAATCAAAGCTTGTTTCTTGCTGTAGCGAAGAGCTAAGGGTTCTTGGCACGCAGCATAACGTTAGACTCTGCTGGGTTCCCGGTCATAGTGGTATACCGGGAAACGAAAAAGCGGACGAACTAGCGAGAAAAGGATCAACACTTGACCCTTCTCTCATTGATAAATCAATCAGGATTCCACCCTGTGAAATGAAACAGATCATTGGTAACAAAATAATACGAAATTCAATGAAAGATGGGAATGCCTAGACTCCTGTCTTACTTCCAGGAAACTATGGCCGAAATATGATAAGAAAGAATCTGGAAAGCTGCTATCATTGAATAGACCTTCACTGCAAATGCTTGTCAGTATCATAACTGGACATAACCTACTAGGTTATCACAAAAAGAAAATGGGTCTTTGCACCGATGACCTATGCAGAGGATGCAATGACGAAGATGAACACGAAGACACAAATCACTTCCTTTGTCAATGCCCAGCACTCTGTCATACTAAAAAAAATTTCTAGGAAATTACTTTTTAAATGAACTAGAAGAATTATCAGACGCTCCAAAAAGCAACCTATTAAACTTCACCAAGGCATCACTGGTTTTTTCTGTGTTGGTTTACGTGTAAATTAGCTCCGACTATTTTTTAATTTTTTTTTTTGATAGTTAACCTTTTATTTAATTGTGTTCCTTATCAGTTTTTTCTTTAATAACAGCCTGTTAATTCTTACTAATAATTCATTGTATAGTGTTGTGTCTATTTAGCATTTATGCTTTAGTGAAGTTATTTGTTTAATTATTTTTGGTAAGCCATTGCATGTGTAATAAACTTTCCTACATACCTACATTTTCCTACTTCAAAATCTCTTAGATCGTAGTTTACCACTAATCTGAGTGTTATCCACTAACTAAAAAAAAAATAAACAAAAATTACTCTTGAGTGTTTTTCTCTTTATTCATTTTATATTTTGTTCACAATTTACACGTTTACCTCCTTTATTAAATAAATATAAAATTTTTACCATAATTTTACAAGTTCTATTTCAATATATTCTTCAGCGCAGGTGCTAGGAGCTTTGCAGCGTGACTTCGATAAGATCCAACAATATTGCGATGACTGGAAGTTGAAAATCAACTTCCAGAAATCGGAAACAATTGTGTTTAGAACCTCGTTGGTTCGGGCCTCATGGGATACGAGAAAGAACTGGCGAAAGCTGGTGATCGTTGATCTGCATGGCAACCCACTGCCAAACAAAGTAGTAGTCAAGTATCTCGGCATCTGGCTAGATCAGTATCTTTATTTTAACAAACATATGGATGCAGCTCTGGCCAGGGCGAGAGGAGCTTTTGCTCTGACAAGGCGACTGTTTCACAGCAGTCAACTTGATAGCAGAGTGAAGGTGATTTGCTACATGGCCCTCATAAGGCCAATGATTGTCTATGGGTGCCCCGTGTGGTTCAATGTTACAGCGTCTCAAATGGAAAAGATTCGGGTGTTTGAGAGACAGTGTCTGCGTACCTGTCTTGGATTGCACAGAACACCAGAGTCGGAGTACAGAAAATATTATCCTAATGAGGTCCTTTACAACGGGGCTCAAATAAACAGGATCGACAACTTCATTATAAAACTGACTCGTGGTCATACTGCAAGAGCGATGACCTCGACCATTGGCCTGATATTTGGGGCTTATTACCCCAACACTGAATATATGGAGAAAACGCGCTTTAGTGGATTTGTCCCACCGGAGGCTTTCCTCTATTTTGATATGGTAGGGCTGATTCAGGATAGATTGGCGGTTCCGCTAATCTACCACGTCTGCCGGAAGTCCGTGGAACGACGGCTCCTTTACAACCGAGACGTCACCGCAGTAGGCGGAGAAGCTGAAGAGCTCCTCCGGTTCAGTAGGGCGGTTTCAGATCGCGATCGTAGTGACGTTGTTAAAATGTCGAAAATGTTCTGGAGGTTGTCGGAGCAACAACATGAATTTATATTGATAGCGAGTCGCCAATGGCTGGCTTACACAGGTTTAGCGTGTAAGTCTTAGGGTATAGGGGGTGGGTACAGAGGCAAACAAAAAAATCACAAAAATCCAAAAAAAAAAAAATTACAAAATACAAAAAAAAAATAAAAAATTACAAAATACAAAAAACCAAAAAAAAAATTACAAAATACAAAAAAAAAAAAAAAAAATACAAAATACAAAAAACCCAAAAAAAACTACAAAACACAAAAAAAAACCAAAAGCTACTGTGGCTGCTCTAGATTTAAATAGATTTAAGTAGTTTTAATTAGTTTTAATTAGTTTTAAGAAAACACAAAACAATGATCATAAAAACTAAGTTTTTTAAAAAATTTTCTTAGTTTTAACAAGTTCTAGTTTTTAATTCATAAATTATTTTAAGGCCGAAAGGCATAAGTAGTAAGATATTGAATAATTTAGAGTACCCGCCTAGGGTCAGTAAGTTAATTAAGTTATTATATAAGCTAGTTTTACACATTTTTGTTAGCATGTAAGTAGATGTAAGAAAAACTGAATAAAAATGAATTGGAAATGAAAAATGATGCTAGGAGCTTCGACTTTGAATCTCAATAACTCAGGATCAATCCCGGTACTTCCCTTGAAAATTTTTTTTATTATTTCTGCTATTTTCATTTTGATTTGTTCAGAAATTTTTAAATTAGAAAATGCATTGCGCAGCAGACAAGTGCATTGATAGCTCCAACAACAACCCACTTTTTGCCTGCTTTGGCCCATGTGGCAAGGCCTTCCATGCAAAATGCGTTGGTTCTACTAGTGCATTTATTGAAAAAGTTACTGCATCGAAAATTGCTTTTTGGTACTGCAGCAACTGTAGAAAAATTTCTCTTTCTCAATTAGCCTTTAAGTTAGAATCATTTAAAAATGATATAACAAAAATATCAAAGGGTATTAATGAAATACTTGCTAATGTCAACTCATTCTCTAGCGCCCAGTACTCGGTAGATATTTCTACCTCTATCTACTGACGACTTAGACTTTCAACTTCCTCCTATTCCTTCTAATTCCTACCAATCTTTAAAATTTAGTAAGGGTTTCAAGAAAAAACAGGACAGCGTGTCCTCTGTAATTGTTGGTACGAAACGAAGTGGTTTGCGAAGCAATATAGCTACACCTCTTAACTCAAATGTGACTGAAATACTCAACTTAAGCTCTTCTGTTCAGCCTAATCCAATTGAGCCTTATAATTCAAACACGACTGAAATAGTCACTTTAAGCTCTCCAAACTCACCTAATCCAATCGAATCTGTCGCCCCTATGGTTTCGAACAATGAGGCTATTATAATATCTGATCATGATAGACCCCCACGGTTTGTGGAATCAGTGCCTAAACCAAAGACTATATTTATATCTCGTCTCAAATCAGATACTACTCCAGAAGACATAATTTTCCACCTTAAAACAAATAAATGCATCACAAAGCTGCTAAAGAAAAACTGTGTTTTCAAAGCTTAACTTACCCCAATTTCAAAGAAGAATTTATTGTAGCCACAAATGCAAGCGATGTCGGAATTGGAGCTATTTTGTCACAAGGTCTAATTGGAAACCCATATCCTTCGCAAGCAGAACGTTGAATGACTCCGAAGTCAGGTATAACACGACCGAAAAAGAACTACTTGCAATTGTCTATGGCATACAACAATTTCGTCCCTTCCCTACCTTTATGGCAAACCCTTCAATATTTGTACTGACCATCAACCTTTGCAATGGTTATTTTCTCGTACCGATCCTAGACCAGACCAGCAAGATGGAAAATTTTATTTTCCGAATATGAATATACCATTAAGCATAAACCGGGGAAAATCAGCTTAAATGCAGATGCTTTAAGTCGAAATATAGGAGAAAATAATATATTGGTTTTAACACGAGGGCAAAAACAAAGACAGATCGAAGATGATGTTTAAGCAAAAGCAACTGTGGCTCCTAAAAGAAAGCCAACCTCGTAAGAAAAGAAGAATGACCATGCCATATCAGAACAAATTTCTGAAGGTGAAATAATAACTGATTTGTCCAAAACATCATGGAAAATCGGACCGTCTATAGGCATGGGAGGGCATGGTCATATATTCAGCGTGTAAAGCTTCGAGTTCACCAAAGAAGCCGTCTGACTATGAATATGTCGTCAAATTTGAACCACATGGCAATGGAACTTTGTTTGTTGAAATGCATTTTTGTATGCACAATGCTCGTCTTGAAGACATTACACAGTTCAAACAGCAACGCGGACTTAAATCTTTTGGGATGCCTTATCTAGTTGGTAAAGGATCACACGACAGACGACATTAACGATGTGAAACATCGCTTTGTTTTAATGCCACGTTATGGAGACGATATTTGGAACCTTTTCTTGGAAAACGTAAGAAAGATAACAGAACACACAATTTATCGTCTTGCCTTACAGATGTTGGATGTGCATAAGTATGTCCACGGCCGAACGTATGTCCACGCCGATTTAAAAAGAGCCAACTTCCTATTAGGTTACGGAAAAGGTGGTGCTTCTCCAGCATATCTGGTAGACTATGGTTTAGCTAGTCAATACACCCAAAAGGATTTCGAGCCAGATCCAAAGAAAATGCACAATGGTACAATTTAATACACATCCAGAGATGCACATCTCGGTGTAGCAACAATGCGAGGAGACTTTGAGATCCTTGGGTATAATCTAATCGATTGGTCAGGCGTGATGCTGCCTTGGGAACAAGAAAACCTACTTAAAGTTCCCATTAAAGTCCAGAAGTCTAATGAAACTTTTATGAGAGATGTAAGTACTGGTTTGGAAAAACTATACCCCAGAAAAGTGCCAAATCCAATTCATGAAATACGTCGCTGCTCTAGAATACAATGAGACTGTAGCGACACCAATGCTGACTGAACTCAGTCATTAATAATTCGACTGGATTATGCCACTCAACGAACTAAAACTCTGAACGAAGCTTGAATGAAGTTTTGTAGTGGATCGGCAGATCGAAAGTACCTATTTTCACCAGTCGGGTTTCAACTTTAAAAGGACTAACTTGCCTTCTGCAGATATAAAATATAAATGTGACACTGTTAAATACATATAAGCATCAATAAAGCATATGTAATATAATTGAGGATTTGTGGTTAATTTTGCGGAAATAAATTAGGTGTGATTCTATAACTGGTGACCCCGACAAACGAACACGTTCGCAAAAGGAATAAAACGAAAGCCTGCTGTATTTCAATCCAACGAACCAAGTGTTGTTTAAGGAGGAAATAAAGAAAACGTTCATTATCCTCAACTTTATACACCACGAGAAATTAATATTTTCGCTAAAAAACATTTCCCACAAGTAGAAACGACGTCACATTGCCCAAGCATCTATATATATATATATACATATATACACCTGCATTCCATCAGAACTGGCAGCCATACGTTGCCGATATACATATCAACCCCACTCACCAAAAAAAGATCCGCTAGCACAAGAATTTTTTTTAATGTGCCAGTAAAAGCTGACGCAGAAACCCGCTGGCTGTAGGAGAAGAATTCACAACACATGTCTACACATACAGACAAACACTTATTGCAGTAAAAACAGAAACGAAAATCCGCTATCATCTGAGTATCAGATCTACCATATGCCTAAGAGAAGAAACCAAGCCCGTTACATCTGTAAAGTTTTTGCAACGTGGGACCTCTGTTCATGAAATTATCTTTTCTTAAAATATCAATATTTAAGTAATTTCCAAATTTAAATTTCAATTTCTTCATCAAAATTTTGGTTTATGTTTTTTCTTTTAACTTTCCAATATCATATTTTTATTTAACATTTCATTTAATTTTTTTTTGTAAAGGTTTATCGATTTGTCGAACCCATTAACAAAATTTCAATATGACTGATACCGGAGTTAAACAGTCAGATGACGAATCGAACAGCACACCACCCATCGGAGGAAGCTCAGAGAACAATGTGAATATAATAGAACATCAAGTAAGTGCTTTAAATTTAAAAAATCTGCCTTTTTGGCCAAAAAATCCTGATGTGTGGTTTATTGCATTGGAAGGACAATTTTTGGTATCACAGGTTAGGTCAGATAACACGCGGTATTTTACAACATTGGGTTTGCTAGACGCGCGTACAATTAATATTTGTAGGGACGTTATACTGAATCCACCCGCGAGTTCGCTTTACGAAAATTTAAAACAAACAGTTTTATCTCGTCTGTCGGAATCTGAAGAAACGCGGCTTAATAAACTTTTAAACGACACGCCATTAGGTGATAAAAAACCGAGCGAACTTTTTCGTGAAATGCGCGCACTAGCAGGAACTCAAAATTTCGGAATCGGTTCTAAGAAATCTATGGATACAAAGACTTCCCCCAACAGTGCAAGCTGTAGTTATAGGTAATGCCGAAAAAGATTCTGAGGTAGTAGCAGGAATTGCGGATAAAATTTTAAGCAACGTATCTATCCAAACCGGTGTTTCGATCGTATCTAATCAAGCCAATGACTCGACGTCCAACCCAACTAGAATCATGTCAATAGAATCAAGTTTTGAAAACATGCAAAGAGAGATTTCTGAATTAAAGAAACAAATTAATCACAGGACACAGCGTGACAGGTCTATCTCTCCCAGACGGAGATTTCCGCAAAGGCGTTACAGTTCACACGAACGCGTAGATTCTTCGATTTGTTGGTACCATCGAAAATGGGGGAACAAAGCAAGATCATGTACTCAACCTTGTAGGTTTAGAGCACAAAGCAACCAAAGGTCGGAAAACTAAATGCCCAATCGATTGCGACTTGCGATTCGGGCTTATTTCAAAACTGTCGCCTTTTCATCCGGGATCGCTCCAGTGAAATACGGTTTCTAATAGATTCCGGAGCAGACGTCTCTGTACTTCCGATTACCTCTGTTTTTCCAAAACCCAAACCTAGTGAACGATTATTATACACAGCAAACGGTTCTCCAGTCCGAGTGTACGGGCGCAAGAAAATAACCATCGACTTAGGGTTCGACCGCAAATTTACTTGGGTATTCATATATGCAGAGGTAGATAAACCGATAATTGGAGCAGACTTTCTAAAAGCTTTTGGTCTTTTAATTGACATTAGAAATAAACGTTTATTGGACCCTCATAACCAACAAGCAAAAGGTAAAATAATACAAGGTCCCTCGTGTCAATTGTCCCTTTTAAATAGAAATCGCGTTAACCAAGAGGTTATCAATCTAATTAAGAAGTACAATATTGTGTCCAACGGAAACATATTCGTGCGCCCAGCACAACACGAAGTTACACACCGAATAGAAACAGGTGTCAGTAGGCCACTAGCTTGTAAGCCACGCCGACTTGCACCCGACAAGTTAGATATAGCTAAAAGAGAATTCAATTTTTTAATGCAACAAGGTATATGCCAACCCAGCAGCAGCCCTTGGGCTTCACCTTTACATCTTGTTAAGAAGAAAAATGGGGAATGGAGACCTTGTGGCGACTACCGCCGGCTTAATGCCGCCACAGTGCCTGACAAGTATAGTACTCCCCCAATTCAAGATTTCGCAAACGGCCTTGACGGCAAAAACATATTTTCTGTTATTGATTTAGTTCGTGCCTATCACCAAATACCCGTCCATCCCGACGACATTCCAAAAACGGCAATTTCAACTCCGTTTGGTCTTTTTGAATTTTCAAGGATGACATTCGGACTTAGGAACGCGGCACAAACTTTCCAACGGTTCATTGATTCGGTCTTAAGAGATTTACCGTTTTGTTTTCCCTATATCGATGACATACTGATTGCCTCAGAAAATATATCGGAGCATTAGAACACCTGAAATTGTTATTTGCCAGGCTTGAGAAATTCGGTTTAGTTATTAATACAGACAAGTGCAAATTTACCCAAACCACAATCAAATTTCTTGGCCATGCGGTGTCGGCTGATGGTATTAAACCATGTCCCGAGAGAGTTAAAGCGATAAAAAATTTCAAGCGCCCAATAAATGTCCAAGAACTTCGCCGTTTTTTGGGAATGATTAATTTTTATAGGAGGTTTATACCAGCAGCAGCCGTATCCCAAATGCGGCTCACAAAGTTCCTCAAAGGGCGAAAAAAGAAAAGCGATAAGTCAATCATTACCTGGGATAGCGATGCAAATGAAGCGTTTCAGAAATGCAAAGACGAACTTTGTAATGCAACTCTACTAGCGTTCCCAGCAAGTAATAAACAAATATCACTTTACGTGGACGCTTCGGACGTAGCTGTAGGCGGTGTATTACAGCAAATGGATACTCAAGGATGGCAACCTCTTTCCTTTTATTCAGCTAAGCTGAATGATAGTCAGAAAAAATACAGTGCGTATGACAGGGAATTGCTAGCGGCGTATTTAGCTATCAAACATTTTCGTTGCCTTTTGGAAGGCAGAAACTTTCGTATCCTTACGGACCACAAACCACTCACTTATGCTTTTAACCAGAAATCAGATAAAGCCTCTCCTAGGCAGTTCAGACAACTTGATTTTATAGGGCAATTTTATAGCAAATTTCATTGTATAAATAATAAATATAGTTCCTATAATTTCATTTAACTTGAAACACCCTGTACACAAACGATTTTATTATGTAAAACTACTTTATATTATGTAATTTTAATACTAGCAGTACGATCGAATCATACAACCGTATGCCCTTTAGTTTCCTATGTAAAATTATTCGAACTTCTTTATGTGCAATGGTATCATTTAGTCTCTAAGAACAAGATAAATTCAATTTGTAATAAACAGTCAAACCGAACACATCACTTGTTTTTGTCTTCTCTTATCGGCCTCTTACAGCATCAGAAGTGGGATAGAGGAATTAGTGTGATTGATGTGCTTAGTGTACGTTTGACTGTACAAATTGCTTAGCTGATCACGAGTTCAAAGTTTTATGTTTTATGTCAACTTTTTCTATTACAAGTGGTAAAGAAAAGTATTTATGAAGAACAATTTGAAGTAATATAAGTGTAATCTCAAACAAAAATATTTACGAACGAGAAATGGATTCCCGTGTTTCGAGATTTTTAGAAGTGGCTTCGGTTCAGGAGTTAAAGGATAAATTATCCGAAATGGGTATGCCTACAAGTGGAGTTAAAGCTGCATTAAAAGTACGAGTTGAGGAAGCTGTTCGTGAATTCAGTGCTCCACAGATTGATGAGTTGTTTCCTGAAAGCAATGATGACAGCAGCATTGAAGAAGAAAACGTGCCTGAAAATGATGTCGAGCAACAACAATTGGAGGAGTTACGAAGACGAGTTGCACGAAAGGAAGAGATCTTGGCACTACAAAAGCGACTGGCGGAGCTTAATAATCCAAGTGAGTCATATGCTAATCCTTGTTCGTTTAGGGACATAGAGGAGTCTCTGCAAACATTCTCTGGCGATGACAGTTTTCCTATAGCCATGTGGATAAAAAATTTTGAGCATTCTAAGGAAGTTTATAATCTTGACGACTCAAAGTGCTTCATTTTCGCGCAACGTTTGCTGAAAGGAACTGCAAAGCTCTTTCTAAGATCAACGTCATGCAGATGCTGGAAAGAGTTAAAAACTGCTTTGATGGACGAGTTTCACCACCATGCTTCAGCCGCCGATGTGCACAGTAACTTGAGGAACCGGAGAAAGCGCAAAGAGGAAAACCTGCAACAATACGTCTTGACTATGCTTGAAATTGCAAGCTCATCCGATGTTGAAGAGAGCGATGTCATATCATATATTATAAGAGGTATACCTGATTCGTCTCTTAACAAACAAATTCTCTTCACAGCTAATACAATCCCTGAGCTGAAAACTATTTTAAGACGTTATGAAAAAATGAAAGCAGAATCTGCATCTTCGACAACGACTTTTCATAAATCTGTGCAAGAGTCAAAAATTTTAGTAAATCAAAATAACAAGTTGACCATCAAGTGCTACAATTGTAATGAGAGTGGTCACGTTTCATCGAAGTGCCCAAAGCCACCACGTGAGAGAGGTACTTGCTTTCGATGTGGACAACGGGGGCATATGATCAAAGATTGTCCACAATCATCTACAGTGTGCTTTCTACAAGACTCTCATAACTCAAAAGAGGGTCTCTCATCACTTTTTCGAGATTTTCATGGTGTCTTGGAATACAATTTTCAAACCAGTAACTATGCAGCAGTAAAGACAAAGATGAGTGCTATGACGATGATTGATACGGGCAGCCCAATCAGTTTTGTGCAGCAGAGATTTATTCCAACTTACCTAACAACAACTGTAGACCAGAATTCTGTAGACTTTGTGGGCATCAACAATAGTAAGCTGCAAATTTTTGGTAAGGTGTCTTGCAAAATAAGATTTGATGATAATTATGTAAATCAATGTCTATATATTGTGAAAAATGATACCATGAGAGATGCCATTATTTTAGGAAGAGATTTATTGAAGATGATAAATGTTAAATTAAGTTTTGAAAATTATAAAGAAAATGGAAATTTTGAAAAAACCACAAATTTAAGTGAAAATATTTTCGAAAATGAAGTAAACGAAATTTTAAAAATTGATACGTTTGATGATCGCGATCCTAAATTCAATTTAAATATAAATGAAAGCTTAACTTACAGTCAGTCTTTCTCTCTTCGTTACGACAGTACTTATTCTGACTTTTCTCCGCGATCCCTTTGATTTCCATGTCAATTATAATCAATTAGCCAAGTTTTGTATTTGCATCATTTGTATAAGTGCTCTAATAATTTTTGCCGCTAGTGTACTACGCTTTTACTCTACAAAAAAGTTAAATTAAAATCAATTTCCTATTTGAAATTTCCACCATACACTTCTTGGTTTGAATAGTGCATCTCTATACAAAAACAATTTAACATTCATCTCTCATAAGCTTTATGCTTCATCTCTTTGGTGAGTTCATTACAGTATATGTTCTGCCAACACATCTACACCACTCATAATTAATAAAAAAAAAAAAAAAAAAAAATTTCTACTTGTGCTAACTGCTAACTGTCTCAACTTTAACCAACTGGAACTTTTTCTGAGAACGAAGAGGGCCATCGTCCATCGAACGCAATCTATCTTGCTCCTTTAACCAACTGGAACTTGCCTTCTCCATCCTTTTTTGGCTCCCGTGTGAGTACAAATTTAGTGCATGTTCTGCCGCTAATGAGCATCGATATTCCACCTCACCTAAATTTCTCTTTCATTTTATATCACGATCTTTTGGAGACTTTCATGTTAGCTGATACGCTAACCAACTCACCACTCGTAGCATATACAACAACCATAATTAAGTTCTTTAACTCTTCAACTGTAGTTACTACAAGAACCAAAACAGTAGCTGACGAAACTCTTCTGACGTCGTAATTTAAAATAATTATTTTTTTTTAAATACGTTTGAAAACATGGATCGCCACAATATTTGCGGATTTATTGGCTGCACCATAAGTGAAAAAACACTTGAATGGGTCGCCTGCAAAGGTATTTGTGGTAAAAGTTTTCATCCAATTTGCATAGGCCTGAGTAGACACGCTAAAGCCCACCTGACCGAGTTTTCTGCAAATTTTCATTATTACTGCAACGAATGTAAAACAATTACTACTTCGCACGTTATGCTTGCCATCAAGTATAATAACGAACGTTTAGTTCAATTGTCTGAGGATTTAACTGAACTCAAAACTAATATCCGCCACAACTTTCTTAAAATAAATGAGGTGATTGCAGACAATAATGAATCCATTATGAAAAATTTAGAGTCCCAAAATATAGGACTCAACACTAAGCTATCTAACATAGATTCAAACATGAAAAAAATATCACAAAAATTTAATGATTGTCTTGAAACTATTCATGCTTTCCCTAAGCTCATTAACACCGACTGAAAATTTATAAGACTTTTTATAAATTTGCTCTTATTTCGAGCTGAAATTAAGTTTAAAAACTTCGAAAAAATATAAACGAAAAAGCGAAAGAGGCGAAAAATAAAAATGACCGTTCGGTTTCAATTTGCAAAACGAAGTGTATATTTCATTGTTATTGTTCTTTTTCTTCTTCTTTATTTTACTTGAACAAAGTAACGAGTTATTAAAATATGGCCGGGAGGGCGCGAAGTTTGAATATTCGACCAATTAATGTGGCTCGTCAAAACACCGGCCACGTTGAAAGGCTGCAAGGCTTCAATCATCTTCGATTGGGAGTACGGCCAGTTTGACGATTGGACGTCTCAGGATCCCTCTGGATGTTCTGACGTCGGCGACCCTGACCTTGCCGTCCTGCCCTTCGACGACCGCCACGACTCGTCCGGTTTTCCACTGCTGGGGGGGCGTATTGTCCTCGTGGATAATAACCAGCTTGCCCACGGTGAGGTTGGGTTGGTCCAGCACCCATTTGGATCTGGCTTGAAGGCCAAGCAGATACTCCTTGGACCACTTCTGCCAGAACTGCTGCTTGAGCCAGCATAGATGCTGCCATCTTTTCAAGCAACCCGTTTGCTGTTCCGGCACTGGTTCTGGGGGCAGCGACCGTAAACTGCTGCCGATCAATAGGTGCGCTGGAGTAAGCGCTTCGCCGTCGCTGGGATCGGCGCTTAGTGGTCCGATTGGCCTTGAATTGAGGATGGCCTCGACCTCGATGAGGACCGTGAGTAGCTCTTCGGTTGTGAGCAGAGCGTTGCCCACTGTACGCTGTAACAGCGTTTTCGCCGACTTCACCGCCGCTTCCCATAGGCCTCCGAAATGCGGTGCCCTGGGCGGTATCAAGGCGAAGCTGAAGCCTTCCTCTGCTGCGAACTGTTGAAGGTGTTCTTTCCCTCGCTCGACTTCTTCTTGGACTTCCTTCAGTATCCGTTGGGCTCCCACGAAGTTCGTCCCGTTGTCGCAGTACAGCGTCCTTGGAAGTCCTCGGCGACATATGAACCTTTTAAGGGCGAGAATAAAGCAATCAGAAGACAGATTAGTAGCTAATTCTAAATGTACTGCTTTTGATGCGAAACAAACAAAAACAACTATATACGTTTTGTTCGGTGGCCGGCCACGAATTTTTAGCGTGGTATATACCGGACCACAGAAATCTACTCCACATGTTAAGAACGGTCGTTGTGCTCGCAATCGATCCGCTGGTAAATTGCCCATTATTTGGGTTAAAAGTTTTGGTTTGTACTTAAAACAATGTATGCACTGTCGTACAACCTTTTGACAAGCTTCTTTGGCATTTATTAGCCAAATCTTTTCTCGAAGCAATGCCACCATCGCTTGAGATCCAGCGTGGTAATTCTTTCGATGGAGATACGTTAAGTATGTTTTTGCAAACGGCGAATTTTTGGTCAGTAGAAGTGGGAATTTGGCATCATATTCAATCGGTGCGTTTAATAAACGACCGCCAACTCGAATTAACGAAAACGAAAAATTCTCTTCACTATAATTGTGAATGAATGGATTTAATTTTTGAATACTGGGTTGTAATGAAACTTTCTTCCTAAGTTTTTGAATTTCATCTGCAAATTCATAATTTTGGATAGTTTCGACTATTTTAAGAAACGCCAGATTTAACTCTTTTGCCGTTGGCAATTCTTCGAGAACTTCTGTTTTGTTTTTTGATCTTTTTAAGAATCGCATTGCATACGCAAATGTATTTACCAAGTCGATATATGAAGATTCTTCTTCAATAACTTCTAAAAGTTTGGTTCGAGGTTTTTCTACTGCTAGTAGAGCTATGTTTGTTTTCCGTTTTTCAAGGGCTTTAAGCTCTGGAGACAACTCAAAATGCGTATTGACCGGCCACGATGATGGTTCTTGCAATAAGAACTTTGGACCGTTGAACCAAATGGACGCATTGAGTTCATCCACATTACAGCCTCTTGACACAATGTCTGCTGGATTTTGTTTTGTCGGTACATGTTTCCATGATACTTTTTGGGTCAACTCTTGGATGTCGGACACTCGATTTGCAACGAAGGTTGCAAGGGAAGTTGGATGTGTTTTTATCCAATGCAGTGTTATTTCGGAATCCGTCCAGAAAATAACTTCTTCAACGTCAAGATTCAACATCGCCTTTACTCTTGTCCATAATTTAGCAAGAGTATGCGCTGCGCAAAGTTCTAATCGCGGGAGCGATTTTGTTTTCAAAGGGGCCACCTTAGACTTTGCTGTTAGGAGCGTCGACTTGATACCGTCTGAGCTTTGGCTGCGAATGTAAATGCAACAACCGTAAGCTCTTATCGAAGCATCGGCAAACCCATGAACTTGTATTTTTGCGTTCGAATGAGTTTCGACAAACCTTGGAATTTTTATCTCGCCAAGTTGAGATAAATTGGTTTTGAAATTTTGCCAACTTGTATCAAGGCGCAATGGAATCGACTCATCCCAATCAATTTTTGCAATCCAAAGCTCTTGCAGTAAGATTTTTGCTTTGGTGACTATGGGGCATAACAAACCAAGAGGATCGAAAAGACGAGCGGAAACTGATAGTATGTTTCGCTTGGTAGCTCGTAGATCATGAAAATTATTTTCCAAATTGAAGCTGAAAGTATCTTCTTTTGGATGCCAACAAGTTCCTAGAGTTTTGGTAGAGTCTGAATCATTAAATTTGATTGATTTTTCAGTACTCGCAGTGTTATAAAACTCTGGATGGTTTGAGAACCATTTAGCCAACTGAAACCCGCCTTTTTTGAGGACTTCTTGAATTTCAAACTTTATTATTTTTAGAGTTTCAAGATCATTGGCACCTGTTAAGAGATCATCTACATAGAAATCTCTTCGAATTATATTTGAACCAGTAGGGTATATTTTCTCATTAGCATCACCCAACATCTTTAAACACCGTATTGCTAAAAATGGCGCTGGAGACGTGCCATATGTTACAGTGTTTAGTCGAAAATGTTGTAGTTGTTGGGACGGATGCTGCCTCCACACTATGAGCTGATAAATCGAGTGCTCTTCAGCAATGCATACTTGCCGGTACATTTTCGTAATATCAGCCGTAATGGCGTATTTGTGTATTCGAAAACGGAGCAACGTCGAAAATAGCTCCTCTTGAATGGTTGGCCCAACCATTAAGATGTCATTCAAAGATAATTGAGATGAGGTTCGACTTGAAGCGTCGAAAACAACTCGCAGCTTAGTACTTGTGCTTTGCGGGCGCAAAACACACTGATGTGGAATGAAATAGTGCGGGCTTTTCGGGATTTCATTATTTGTAGGTGACATATGTCCTAACAAAAGATATTCTTTCATGAAATCCATATACATAGCATTTAACTCGCTATCTTTGGATAGTTTTCGCTCCAGTGCGAGAAACCTTCGTTTGGCAGTTTCAAACGATGATCCAAGCGAGTTTGGAGACGATTTAAACGGTAGTTTAACCTCGAAACGACTGGAAGGCAAAAGTTTTGTATTATCAACAAAGTGTTTTTCGCACAACTGTTGTTCTGGCGTTAGAAACTTTTTCGTTTCTCCAGGAATTTCTTCCAGTAACCAAAATTTTTGCACAATTTTGTCTAAGTCTGGTAACTCTTCAGACTGACATACCAAATTACATTGTTTGGTATTTGAATTTGTACCTTTGGGATATTTTCCGGATATAATCCAACCCAAAAGTGTTTTTTGAATAGTGGGATATTCAGGGCCTTGTTTAATTTGACCGACCAACAATAATTCGAAAAATGTTTCCGCTCCTATTAGTAAGTCAATTTTTTGAGGCTTATTGAAGTAAGGATCAGCTAATTGAATGTTGGAAGGTATATTCCAATTCGTAATATTTATTGCTTGATCCGGCTGATATGACGATATTGAGTTCATTACCCAATAGTCAGCAGAAAACGAATGATCGTTAAATCTTGATTTTACTTCTGCATGAACCTTTTTGTTAACTATAGTATTTGCTTTACCGATGCCGAGAAGATTTAAAGTTTTTTGTTCCTTTCGCAACTTCAATATTTGTGCAAGCTCTTCAGTTACAAAATTGATTTGCGAGCCTGAATCAAGTAACGCTCGAGCTAGCGTATATTCACCACTACTACCTTTAATTTGAACAATAGCAGTAGCGAGAATAACTTGATCTTTTGAAACTGAGGCATGCATAGCTTGAAAGCTCGAAGCTCCTTGTGACGGTGTGCTATTAAACGTAGTTTGATATTGGTGCAATAATGTGTGATGCGATTTATTGCAAACACTGCACCGAGTTAATTTGCACTTTGAAACTGTGTGTCCTTTTCGAAGGCAGTTTATGCAAACAGGCACACTTTTCGCGAACTCAAATCGTTGCATCACAGGTATTGAAGCATAGGTTTGGCATGTCGTAATAAAATGATCACTTGAATTGCAGTATAAGCATTTTGATTTATTTGCTTGTTGGTTTATACAAGCAAACGAAGCTCTTTGGTTTCTGTTATGGTTCATCTCATGTTTTGGTTTTGGTGACCTATCAGAAATTTTATTCTTTGAAGACGATGCTTCTTCAGCAGAAAGATGCTGATATCGCTTATTCAACGCGGCTTCACAGTCACTCCATAAAGGAAGTGTACTGAAATCTAGTTGCTCTTCCCACTTTGATCTTGTCATCGAATCAACCTTTGACATTACTAAATGAATTATGATCGCGTTTGTGATATTCTTTTCATCACCAAGTGAAAGAAGCGAATCATAAATTGCGGAAACAGTGTCTATCATGCTGCGCAATGCAGACGCTGATGGCTTTTGAATTTCTTTTAGTTCGAAAAGAGTAGACACATTGTCGAAAAATATAAGGCAATTATTGTCATAAACCTTTTTTAAACTTGCTAAAGCTTTTGGATAATTTTGTTCCGTTATTTGGAACGCTTTAACTGTTCCTAAAGCTTCACCCGATAAACAAGATATTAAATGATTGAACTTTTCAATATCCGGAAGCATTGGATCATTGTCTACTAGACTCTCAAAAAGGCTAATAAAATTTTTATATTCAGAATATTTCCCACTGAATTTCGGGAGAGACATTTTTGGAAGGCGCGAGTGATGTGGATTGCTAAAAGAATATTCAATTCCACTTGGCTTACGACCCTTATTTACTTTAGATACAAGTAAAGCTTTTGCACTGACGCAAATGTCTTCTAACTCTCCGCGGAATACGTCGCTATGATCAGCTGATTCAATCTCAGTTTGACAAACCATGATCTGATCGACGTATGAATTCAAAATATCTAACCGACATTCCAATTCTATTGGATTAAGTGACATCGTTTTTTCCTCTAAGGCCGTTCTAATTCGCACAATATTATTTTTAAGAACTTGTCGCTGATGTCTTAATTGTTCTAATTCTGCGTTTTGTTTAGGTGAAGCCTGCCGTTTCTTGCTCGTCATTTTGATTAATTTTTTGTTTAACTTCGCTTAAAACTTTCGAAATAACTTTCTTTCCAAGAATTAGTTTATCTGGAAATTGTTCGATTTACCACAGTTTATGAATTAAATAATTGGATGTCGTTGAAAAATTAATTTATTTTCATACGACAATTTCCCGAAAACGAAAATAAATTTCAATAAACTGCTTCAGAATTGTTGAAAGTTTCTAATTATTTGCAAAGCGAAATAAATTTAACGTAAACAAAAAAAAAATTTACTATTCAAAAACTAGTCGCTGAACACACTCTTCGCACGAAAAATTTCAAGGTAATTTTTGATCACTGAATACGATCACTTTTGACAGCTGGAAACTCAGCGAAAATTCAGCGAGTGAGTGAACTGTCAAAAAACATTAAATTTGAAACGTCAAATAAATGTAAATAAATTTCAATTTGTATTGATCGGCTTATTTTTGCGATTTGATTAATTAGATACGGATTTGATGTTAAAATAATTGAATTATTATTGTTTAAAACGAATCGCGAAATTAACTTGAGTGTGTGAGTGAGTGGTATGCGATATGTGACGACGACGGTGGCGGCGCGGTGACAAAGAACGCAGTAGCTAACACTTTTAGTAATTTATGTGCTTATAAACCATACATATATATGTTTGAACAAGTAATTTAAGCTTTATGTGTCGAATAAAACAATTGAAATAAATTTTATTAAACTTTTAAGTCAACCACGCACTTGTTTATTTGTTTCACCATCAATTATAGGTATACATATGTAAATGCAAATGGACAAAAACTGAACGTCAAAGGCCGCAATAAATTGGCAATTATTTTAGACACTTTCAGTTTTTGTGAATACCTGTCTTTTTGTTTTCTTTTCTTTAACTTTCCAAATGCTGTGGCGATGTTTGGGGTGGTAGGTGGTGGTAGGTACTCCTTTGTCCTTTGGCAATGACTCTGGCTGATGATGGTTGCTGGTAGTGGTTGCTGGTGCAACGAAGATTCACACAGTTGATTCCACTGAATATAATTTACGCGGCGTAAATTTCAATTAATTGTTTATCAAGCGGTATTGAATTTTGATCAATAATCACGAACTTTTATATTAGCGGCGCGTAGATATATATGTAGGTATGTCTGTATGTACTTTAACTATTAGTTTTAGTTTCGACTTTTAAAACAAATTATTAGTTTAAATTTGTCCCTGCTCGGACGCCATGAAAATTTATAAGACTTTTTATAAATTTGCTCTTATTTCGAGCTGAAATTAAGTTTAAAAACTTCGAAAAAATATAAACGAAAAAGCGAAAGAGGCGAAAAATAAAAATGACCGTTCGGTTTCAATTTGCAAAACGAAGTGTATATTTCATTGTTATTGTTCTTTTTCTTCTTCTTTATTTTACTTGAACAAAGTAACGAGTTATTAAAATATGGCCGGGAGGGCGCGAAGTTTGAATATTCGACCAATTAATGTGGCTCGTCAAAACACCGACATTATTAAAATGTTTAAATTGGTTGCTGATCTTAAATCCTCCGTTGAACAATCTACGGAAATAATACACTCTACAGAAAAGTACCTGTCAAGGTTTGCGGATTCTTCAAAGGAACAATCATCAATCATTAAATCTCTTGAGAGGGAGTCCACAGCTACTTCCCTCAGTATAAATACCAACTCTTCTACCCTTGAAGATATCATTACCAAGGAATCAAAATCTTTACGTTATATGATAACTGAACTATCTAACGAAATTAAACAATCACACTACACGAAGTCAACAAACTCAGAAAAAGGTCATGTTAGCTCTTTCGCCTCACCTGAATTAAGCAGTAATAACAATAAATCACTTCGTTTGGAACTCCAAGACCTTGATACCTCCATCACGCCAATTCAAATTGATGATATGATTCTACTTCATCCTTCCTCAAGTGTTCCAACTGAAAAAGAACTAACATCATCCTCTAATGATGTCAATCCTTCTACACTTTCTGAACCTGTCCTCATCAACCGGTTTGGCACAACCTGGACTCCTGCTGAATGGAACAATAGAATCATGAAAATTAAAAACCAAGCTGAGCTCACACCTCTCTTCATAAAAAACACTCCTGCTTTCGCTAATTTATCTTGGATTAGAAATTTTTTCTCTTCTTATTTTAAGATTTTTATTCAAAAATGTTATAAATTGAGTTCTTCTAGCTTTAAAGTTTATATCCCCTCTAAATACCAATGGCTTTTTTTGTCCACTGACCAACACGTTTTTCGGGTTGGCAGAATTGAAATATCAAATTGGGGTCTTAAACCTAACAAGTTATTAAATGAAAATGTCAAAAAAGTATCAATATCTAAAACTAGTTTTCAGTCCTTCAACCCCTCAATCAATTCTTTACCTGAACCTAAAAAACTCCGCATTTCTCCTAAGCCTAAACCGACTTCATCTAATCACAATAATATTGCCTTTCCATCTTCTAACCTTCCTCAACAGAAAGTCCTCTCAAGTGATTCCTATAGCAATTTCGTTTGTGCAAACTCTTCAAACTCTATCCCACAGCCTTCCAGTATGTCACCCCTACCTTCATCCTCCAGATCATCCTTATCAATCAATCCCAATCACTCCTATCCTCCGGTTTTCGATCCTATGTATCCACCAAGCGTTAAATTAACCGCGAAGTTTAATAAACCTAAAACGACATCAAATGACTTGGATGGCCGATACTCCATGGCAAGACTGCGTGACAGTAAACTCTATGAAAATGTCCGTCTGTACCTGGCTTTTCTATACGACAAACCTGAGTCTGTTTGCATTAATGGCAAAACGAAAACTAATGTCATTTTATCTATCTTAAAAGAAGGTCTTCCAACCGATCCTCATGAACTTAAGAAGATTTACATACGTTTTCATGAAGGTTTTAATATATCTCCCTCAACTGTCCTAAGGGATCTTGCCACGTACTGTTCACATATAAATTTAAAAAACCCTATCCACTCCAAGTCCTCTAAAAAGCCTCGTCTTTAACAGTAACACACTAACGACTTTGAACTCTTTGTCCCTTTATTACCAGAATGTAAGAGGACTACGAGCTAAAACTTCTATGATTTATCTCAACTCCCAAAACCTTCCTTTTGATATATTTGCCCTCTCTGAAACAAATTTAGATTCCAGTTTTCTTGATAGTGAATTATTTTCCTCCGACTTTGCAGTATTTCGTGCAGATGGTCAAACCTGTGAAAATGGCCGCTCCGGGCGTGGTGTTCTTTTAGCAGTACACAATAGTTTGAATGCAACTCTTGTTGAATCATCCAGTTCACCACTCATCGAATTCATTTGCATAAAATTGTTAGTCCCCAATCGATGTTTTTATATCCTCTGCTGTTATATTCACCCATCACAGCCCACTCTTGCTTATCAACAATTTGTTGATTCTTACGACTCTATCTTTGAAGCTGCAGAACCAACTGATGATTTTATCGTTATTGGTGATTTTAATTTACCCTACTTACGTTGGGCTCCATCCGAGGATCAATCAAACTTTGTTCCCAGTAATCCCACCTCAGAGAAAGAATGTATTTTTTGTGACCGCTTATCTGGCTCTGGGATTTTCCAAATAAGTAGCATTAAAAATAACTTAGGAAGACAACTTGACCTTGTTTTTTCTTCTGATCCTTTCAACTCTGACGTTTCTGAAAGTATCCATCTTCTATCGACCCTTGACCACTTCCATCCCCCTCTTTCTCTTGTCTTCTCTTTCGATAAAGTTATCTCCACGGTAGATTCGGAAGTCTCCCTTCTTTTTAACTACCGTAAGGCTGATTTCAATCAACTTAACGTTTTGTTAAATCAGATCGATTTTAACCTCTTCTTAAATGCTCGAACTCCCATCGACATCGCTCTTTCTTTCTTCTATACTGCCATCTTCGAAAGTATCATCCAGACTGTTCCTCATTTACCACAAAAAAATTGTATGTCGTCTCCCCCATGGTATACTAAAGAATTGCGTACACTTCGAAACCTTAGAAATAAGTTATGGAAAACTTACATAAAATCAAATTCTTATGTTGATTACTTAAACTATCAACAAGCTTTCTTCAACTTTTCATCCTTATCCGAAATTCTTTACAACAATTATCTTGATAAAATGCAGACTTGTCTTATCTATGACCCTAAACGTTTCTATCAATTTATTAACGTTAAGAGAAAATCGGATGGGCTTCCTTCCTCTTTCAATCATCTTAATACTTCCTCTTCAGATCCTCAAACAATCACCAATCTATTTGCGAATTTCTTTAGTCAATCATATAACCATAATAAAGTTCTACCTGACCTGGAATACTTCAGTTATCTCGATAATTGTCCTCAAAGCTCTCTTGTTTCTATTGGTGTTAGTCTCGACAATGTGCATGATAAAATCAATGCACTCAAAGATGACTTTTCTCCCGGTCCTGACGGTATTCCTGCCATTTT
The DNA here is from genome assembly GCA_914767635.1 of Melanostoma mellinum. Taxonomy (NCBI): domain Eukaryota; kingdom Metazoa; phylum Arthropoda; class Insecta; order Diptera; family Syrphidae; genus Melanostoma; species Melanostoma mellinum. The sequence continues at coordinate 106,664,198 of OU612059.1, forward strand.
CCTAAAAAAATGTATAAACGTACTTTGTCAACCCCTTACAGCATTATTTCAACTTTCACTCTCACAAGCAGTTTTTCCAACATTATGGAAAGATTCATTCATATTTCCAATTCATAAGAAAGGCAGTAAAAGTGATATCTCCAACTTCCGTCCTATTGCTAAACTATCCTCTATTCCTAAGCTTTTTGAAAGCATTGTCTACGACTCGTTATACTTTCATTGTAAGTCTGTTGTTTCTCCAGTGCAGCATGGTTTTCTAAAGGGAAGATCTACAACGACTAACTTAACCCAATTTGTTTCTACGACGCTCTGTGCTCTTGAACATGGCTACGAGGTTGACGTAATCACTACGAACTTTTCGAAAGCTTTCGATAAAATCTCACACCATATAATTTATCTGAAATTAAGTGCTTTTGGATTTCCCCCGCATTTTATCCAATGGGTGAAATCCTATTTAGAACACCGCATCTATAAGGTATTGTTTAGAAGTTTCTTATCTATTCCCATTTCTGCCTCCTCCGGTGTGCCTCAAGGTAGCCATCTCGGTCCTCTCCTTTTTGTCCTTGCTATCAACGATGTCCATATGATTATTTCGCACTCAAATCTCTCAATCTATGCCGATGATATAAAAATAATGAAGTCAATATCGACACCTCGTGATAATTCTTTACTTCAACATGACTTAGATTCTTTTCTTAATTGGTGTCATAAGAATCTGCTCGATCTTAATGTGAGTAAATGTCAATTCATCACTTTTTCACGAAAACGAATACCTACTCTCCCTCGGACTTATGACTTTTGTGGGGATCCCGTTCCAGTTGTTTCTTCTATTCGAGACCTTGGAGTTTTTTGTGATAGAGAGCTCAACTTTCGTTTCCATATAGACCAAATTATCGCTAAGGCGAACTCTTCCCTTGGTTTCATAAAACGGTGGTCTAAAGAATTTTCCAATCCTTACGTAACCAAATCACTATACATTACTTTTGTCAGACCTATCCTAGAGTACGCATCTCAGGTTTGGTCCCCCTATCAAATCACTCAGTCACATAGAATTGAAGCCGTCCAACGTAGATTCCTTCGCTTTGCCTTACGCCATCTACCGTGGTCGAACCCTCTCATCCTACCTCCATACGAAGATCGTTTACAACTAATTCAGTTACAAAGCCTCGCCAAACGTCGTGCAATTGCTGACATACTTTTTGTACACCAAATAATGACTGGTGCAATTGAATCTCCCGCTCTCCTTGAAAATTTTTACCTTAATACCAATCCTCGTAGTCTACGGTCCATCCCTTTTTACAACCTTCCCACCCACCGCACTAACTATGGTCATTTTAACCCCATTACTCGAATGTTGCGCTTAGCCAATGGTGCACAAGATATTCTTGATTTCAACGCAAGCTTACCATCTCTAAGAAATAAATTATCCTCTAATCATTTTCAACTTCCTAATTAAATTTCCCTTAGCTTCTCTATTATATTAACTTTTAATTTAATTAATATTTATTGTAAACAGTATTTAGTATTTAAGAAATTGATTTTTGTAAATATTTAAGTTTTCTTTTTATTTATATGTATGTTGCTTGTATTAAGCCAGATAAATAAATAAATAAATAAATAAATAAAATTAGGGTTCAAGAATTAGTTGCCAGAAGTATATCAGATAGTAATTTCGTAAACAATGATCCTAAAAATGATATCGAGATGAAAATAGTTCTCAAAGATAGGAACAGTGTTTTTAGTTGCGCTCCAAGGAGGTTGCCATTTGCTCATAAGAACGAGCTGAATAATATTTTAGATGACCTTCTGAACAGAAAAATAATTCGTGAGAGTAACTCTCAATTTGCATCTCCAATAGTCTTGGCAAAAAAGAAAACAGGGGAACTAAGGCTATGCGTTGACTATAGGCAATTAAATAAGCTGACAATCAAAGATAACTTTCCACTACCTGTTATTGAAGACATACTTGACGGTTTACGTAATAAGAGGTTCTTCACCTTATTAGATTTAAAGAACGGGTTTCAACATGTAAGGATGTCTGAAGATTCAACCAAGCTAACGTCTTTTGTGACACCATATGGACAGTTCGAGTACCTTTTCATGCCATGTGGGCTGAAAAATGCTCCTGCTGTTTTCCAGCGTTTCATTGAATCAAAATTTAAAAAATTAATACGATCTGAAAAGCTTAGGATTTATATTGATGACTTACTTATTGCGACAGAAACACTAGAAGAGCATTTTAACATTTTAGAAGAGGTTTTTAACAAAATCAGGGAAAATCATTTACAGTTACGTTTTGACAAGTGTTTATTTCTTTATGAACAAATAACGTACTTGGGATACGAGATCTCCTTTAACGGAATACGTCCGAATTCAGATGGTGTGAAAGCTGTACAAGATTTTCCTGTGCCTAAAAATATAAAATGCTTGCACTCTTTTCTGGGCTTGTGCTCGTATTTTAGAAAATTTATTAAGGATTTTTCTGTTATCGCCAAACCATTATACGATCTCTTGAAAAAAGACGCTCGTTTCGTTTTTGGTGACAATGAAATGTCGGTGTTTGAGTCTCTGAAGCAAAAACTCTTAGATGCTCCAGTGCTAAGTATTTATAACCCAAACGCCACCACTGAGTTACACTGTGATGCGAGTAGTTTCGGTTTTGGTGCTGTTTTGCTTCAGCAGCAAGAAGACAAGCATTTTCATCCAGTGTTCTTTTTCTCAAAACGAGCAACAGCTCAAGAGTCAAAATATCATTCTTACGAACTTGAAACGCTAGCCATAATATACGCTCTCAGAAGATTCAGAGTGTATTTGGCGGGTATAAATTTTAAAATACTTACTGACTGCAAATCTCTTACCTTAACTCTCTACAAAAAAGTTCTCAACCCTAGAATCTCTCGCTGGGCTTTAGAGCTGCAAGATTACAGTTACACAATTGAGCATAGAGATGGTAAGAGAATGGCTCACGTTGACGCACTCAGTAGGTGTCACAATATACTAACTATTGAATCGGAATCTTTTGAGAATGCATTAGCTGCAGCTCAACAAAGAGATGAAACTGTGAGGAGCTTGGTTCAAATGCTAGAAAAACGAGAAAGCCCATTGTATGAACTGATCAATGGTTTGGTGTACCGGAAATTGAAAGGTCAAGTTTTCCTTTACATTCCATCGCAAATGGAAAGAAACGTTATCCAAACGCATCATGAGGGTCTGTGTCATGCAGGTGCAGATAAGTGTTATGATTTTATTAGAAAGACTTATTGGTTTCCTTTGATAAAGGCTAAAATCAAAAACTATGTTAAGTTCTGCTTAAAATGTATACATTTTTCACCGCAATGTGGGAAAAAAGAAGGTGTCTTACACAGCATACCCAAAGGTGATAAGCCATTTCAAACAATTCATATTGACCACTATGGTCCTCTTCCTTCTGGTGTTCGTAATTTGAAAAAACATGTTTTTTTAGTCATTGATGGTTTTTCAAAGTTTACTAAGCTTTTTGCTGTTAAAACCACGAACACCAAAGAGGTGATAAAGTGCTTAGAGTTATATTTTGCGTCATACAGCCGACCAACACGAATCGTGTCAGATAGAGGAAGTTGTTTCACTTCCGAGGAATTTGCAAATTTTTGTAGCAGCAATAACATACAACATGTGAAAATAGCAACAAGCTCACCTCAATCCAACGGACAGGTTGAGAGGATAAATAGAACTTTAACATCGATGCTTGCTAAGGAAAGCGAAATAGATCATGCTGAGTGGACAAAACATCTGAATAAAGTAGAGTTTGCTTTAAACAATATCAACAACAAAAGCACAGGTGTTTGCCCAAGTGTATTATTATTCGGTGTTCCTCAGAAAGGTGAAGTGAACGATAGGATTCGCGAGTATCTTATTGAAAATATTAGTGATGACCAATCGGTAAATTTGGAATCTCTGAGAGAAAAGGCAAGTCAAAACATTGTTCGAAATCAAGCAAAGAATAAAATATATTTTGACAATAAACATAAGGCACCGTATCCTTATAAAGTAGGTGACCTTGTAGTGATTAAAAATACTGATAATACGCCTGGAACTAATAAAAAATTAATAGCAAAGTACAAAGGACCTTATGAGATCACTAAGTTGCTTCCCAATGATAGATTTTTAATAAAAGATTTAGACAATTTTCAAATTTCGCGCATTCCATACGAAGGAGTAGCATCTCCTGAAAATATGAGAATTTATTCTCTACCAGAATAATTCGTATCATATCATTACACGTATCAATGTTCAATTTGTATGAGTATATTTTTAAATATGTGCTTAAACGTTTTGTGTTATTTTAAAAAGAAAAAGTATTGTTATCATAAAATTGTATTATAATTAAACTTTCGTTTAATTTTGAATGAAAATGATTATTAAATTTTTTTTTGTTGTCAAAAATGTTGTATTCTTGATGTTAAATTTTCAATATTCGTTTTTGTATTTTAATGAGTAAATCGAGGGCGATTTATTGTCAGGATGGTCGAGCTATAGCAAATTTCATTGTATAAATAATAAATATAGTTCCTATAATTTCATTTAACTTGAAACACCCTGTACACAAACGATTTTATTATGTAAAACTACTTTATATTATGTAATTTTAATACTAGCAGTACGATCGAATCATACAACCGTATGCCCTTTAGTTTCCTATGTAAAATTATTCGAACTTCTTTATGTGCAATGGTATCATTTAGTCTCTAAGAACAAGATAAATTCAATTTGTAATAAACAGTCAAACCGAAAACATCACTTGTTTTTGTCTTCTCTTATCGGCCTCTTACAATTTTCAACCAACATACATTACGTACCTGGTAAAGAAAATGTTGTCGCCGATACGCTGTCCCGACTCGATGAAATATCTTTACCATCTGGTATAGACTTTAAGGCAAGCGCCCAGTCACAAATCAACGACAAAGAACTGGAAAATCTTATGTCTGTCAAACAGTCACTCGAGCTACGAAAGGTTTATATCCCCAACTTGTCTCTCACTCTCATTTGCGACACATCAAACAAAAATTTACGACCTTTCATAACATCTAGTTTCCGAAGAAGTGTTTTCAAGAGCATTCATGACTTGGCACATCCTGGTACTAGATCCACGGTGAAAATGATAGCTAAACAATTTATTTGGCCGTCAATGAAAAAAATGTGTAGAGAATGGGCACGTTCCTGTCCAGATTGTCAAAAATCGAAAATCTCAAGACATGTTAAAAGCCCTCTCGGACATTTTGAACCTGTTCCAAAACGTTTTGATGAGATCCATATTGATATAGTCGGACCGCTGCTACCATCCGAAGATTTTCGTTACCTTCTTACCATCATCGATAGATACACTCGTTGGACAGAGGCAATTCCTTTGCGTGACATTACCGCTGAAACAGTAGCTACCGCGTTGTTTAGGGAATGGTTTGCACGTTATGGCATACCTAGTTCAATAGTAACCGATCAAGGACCACAATTTGAATCGCAGCTTTTTAATGAGGTATGTAAGAAATTAGGAATTAAACACAATCGAACCACAGCTTACAACCCGAAAGCCAATGGTCTAGTTGAGAGGTGGCACCGAACACTAAAAGCCTCTCTCAAATGCCGCAATGACCCACAATGGACAAAGAGTCTACCTTTCGTGCTTTTAGGACTGCGGTCAGCTTACCGGGAAGATTTCAACGCAAGTCCTGCCGAACTCACATTTGGTAAAACAATACGTTTACCCTCTGATTTTTTTATATCCGAAAAAACCTCAACACATCAATCAGATTTTGCAAAACAATTGAATCAACATTTTAAAAGAATACAGCCAAGCCCGCCTGCTCACCATCGCGAAGAAAAGCCTTTTATTTTCAAAGAACTCAAAACATGCTCGCACGCGTTTGTCCGGGTAGACAAGGTCCGAAAACCTTTACAGCGACCTTATGACGGCCCATTTGAAATAATATCGCGAAATGATAAAACATTTAAACTGCTGATTAATGGTAATGAGCTTACAATAGGCATCGACCGTTTAAAGCCTCATTTCGGTTTGAATTTGAACGTTGACGAGAAACAACCCGCAATACAACTTAAACCTGTTACCAAACCCAAGAAAAAAGTATCTTTTGCAATAGACCTCACATCAGAGCAACCAGAAATAAGAACCAGAAGAGGACGACTCATCAGGCGTCCTTTAAGATATCGTTGAATCCTGTTCCCTGAGATTCAACTGGTGGGGGAGTGCTGTAGCGACACCAATGCTGACTGAACTCAGTCATTAATAATTCGACTGGATTATGCCACTCAACGAACTAAAACTCTGAACGAAGCTTGAACGAAGTTTTGTAGTGGATCGGCAGATCGAAAGTACCTATTTTCACCAGTCGGGTTTCAACTTTAAAAGGACTAACTTGCCTTCTGCAGATATAAAATATAAATGTGACACTGTTAAATACATATAAGCATCAATAAAGCATATGTAATATAATTGAGGATTTGTGGTTAATTTTGCGGAAATAAATTAGGTGTGATCCTATAAGACACCACACTATGAAAAATGCCGAAAGATATTTCAATCGGGACTTAAAGCCTTTAACGATACCAACTCGGGAGACTAAGAATTCAAACTGAAGTCAACAAAAGACTCTAAAACAGGACCTGAATGCAATATTATCGAAAAATTCGAATCTATCTTTATAAACAAAAATTTCAACTACAAAATCGTAATATTACCCCTAATAAACTTGACAGACGAGCAATCCTTAATAAAAAGAATTCAAAACTTTACAGAACCCACTATAGGTAAATTTAATGTACATGATTCTTTGATTGTCATTACACTACCCTTAACGTTCTGTACGACAAAGGACGAAGAGATAACCGAACAATTAAGGAACAAACAAAGTTTGAAAAAACTATTTCTTTTTCATTACCTGTCCCAGATAAACAAGTTAGGCATACCTTCAAAAGAATATTGAATGAAGTTTTCGGAGATATGACATTAGACACATACCTTCACATTGATGAAAGGATTTCCTTGACGGATCCAGAGATAATTTCTAAGATTCTGTCAGAATCTGATTCCCCATTCGGCGCGGCGGCCACTACGGTGTTTCACGGATGTAACCGAATAAAGGCGAAATACTTCTGGCCAAACATGAAAGCTGATGTACAAAAGCATATGAGCATATGCACGTCTTGTCAACGGAATAAAAGTAGAAACAATCCACCAGTCCCCATGAAAATTACAACTATTAGTGTTAGACCATTTGAAAGAGTCGCTCTAGACATAGTTGGACCACTTCATGTTAGCTATGGTGGAAACAAAAATCTACTCACCTTCCAGGACGATTTGACAAAGTTTTCGAAAGCTATGCCAATACAAAACGTCGAAGTGTCGACTGTAGCTAAAACATTCGTGGAAATCATAGTATGTCGCAACGGAATCCCTCTATCTCTTTTGATTGACCAAGAGACAAATTTCTTATGTATTCTTTTCTTATGTATCCTTTTCAGGTTCGATCTGCGACTCAATGCATAAACACGCTTCGCGATAACTGTCCGATCTCCTGCTTAAGCCCATATTAACAATAAAATAAAAAATCAATAATAATACAAAAAAAAAACCAATAATTCAGTGCTCCATTTAATTAAACACCTTTCACAAATTTCGCGCCGTGCAAAAAAAGGAAAAAATCATATAGTGCATAGTGTGCTGTGAAGTGTTTTCTTACCATCAATCTTGTGCAGCAAAGCATACCACCCAATCTTATCTCCAACAATAAAAAAAGCCACAAAAAAAAAATTGCCATAACATACACACAATTGTGCGGTTCCATCGCCTCACCTCCTGCCTACACCACTTTCGTAGTCTCGGCACCTGCATACATTTTATTGATCAGATTTTTTTTTTCTTATCAGTACAGTGTGTGCAGATGTAGAGACTTTGAATTTGTCAGGCGGTTAGTCAACCAACGGGTGGGGTTTCCGTTAGTGAACCGTAGTCAAGTTGCTAGCTGGGCATAACACCGCTAGTAATTTGCTTTGATTTACTAACTAGAGACTACACTTGTTGGTTTGACTTAGGTAGCGTTTGCGTTGATACTTTGTTTTTTCATGTTTGTGATTTGTTATGTTGGGTAAATTTACCGTCGATTTTAGCAACATTAGAGGGTTGCGATCGAATTTCTTTGCTGTGTACGCACACACTGCAAAATGCAGGCCAGCTGTTTTGGCACTGAGTGAAACACAGGTGGGTGTTGATTCTGATCCCTCAGAGTTCAACCTGCCTGCATATAGCTTGGTGACATTATTCTTTTCTTCCCATGGCCTCGCCGTATATGTTCGAAATGATATTGCTTACCAACTTCTACCACAATACGGCCTCTGTTCTAATACGAACTTTAATTTCATGTGGTTAAAATTCACTGTCCGTAAGCATGTCATTCATTATTGTTTTATATATAGAAGCCCCAATTTAGATAGCAATTCAACATCTAACGAGTTTGATGCGCTATCTGACTCCATAGTAAGAATTGTTTCCCTGTATCCTCACACTGAAATCGCAATTGCGGGCGATTTCAATGTACACAATTCAGATTGGCTTCGACATTCTGGCCAGACAACACCCGAAGAAAAATATGTTGAGATCTTCGCTGAGTTAAACCAATTAACTCAACTTGTTGATGAGCCCACTCGGGTTACAGATATTGGAGGCCATGCGGCCAACACTCTTGACTTATTTCTCACTTCTCATCCCGAAAAATACAGGGTTGTAGTATCATCTCCTTTAGGCAAATCGGACCATTGTGTCATATCGGTAGATTTTTCGTTTTCAGTCACTGTAAAAAAAGATAAAGGCCCTAAAAGAACTGTGTGGCAATACGAGAAAGCCAATTGGGGCGGCCTGAATAATTTCTTTCGAAATTTTAATTGGTGATTGTGCTTTCTCGACGGAAACGTTGATGCATCAGCTGATATGATATCTAACGTAACTCTCAACGGCATGAGAAATTTTGTTCCTCACAGAACAAAAAGTATCATCCCCAAAGAGAATTCGTGGTTTGATTCAAGCTGTAAAGAGGCGATTAGGGATCGAGAAAGTAGTTTTCGAAAATTTAAATCAAACCCTACTGTAGAAAACCGAAATCTGTTCAAACGGGCCAGAAATATCTGCAATGCTCAAATACAAAAGGCTTAGTTTTTACATGACCAAAAAGTAAGGCAAAAAATACTGTTGTGTCGAAAAGGAAGTAAAAACTTTTGGTCTTTTGTCAAAACATTAAGAACTCGACCACGTCATCGGTTCCAACGCTCGTCTTCAATGACTCTCGGTATGTCAGCTCCATCGACAAAGCCAATTAGCTGGCAGCTCAATTTGCTGCCAGCTTGAAACTTCCTCATAGCATATTGACTCCACCTGAGCTCGAGTCTGCAAATTCTTTGATGAAGCAGATATTTTTTCGAACTCGCTCGGTTGCGAGAGTCCTCAAAGAAAGATCTCAATATACACAAATCCGCTGGTCCAGATGGTATCCCCGCCGTTATTCTGAAGAGGTGTTTTTCTACGCTGGCAAAACCACTGCGTAAACTTTTCCATCTTTCCTATTCTGCTTTGATTTTTCAGAGCAGATGGAAAACTACATTTGTCCAGCCGGTCCCAAAAAAGGCGAATCTTCCTCCCCTTCCAATTACCGTCCAATTGCACTAACGTCCCTTCTTTCCAAGGTCATGGAAACGTTGATAAACCGTCAACTTATGAAATATCTTGAAGAACGAAAGCTTCTTAATGACCGTCAGTAGGGTAAACTGTCCCACAGTGAGCCAGCAGATACAGTGAACCATTCCAATTTTCTCCCACCCATTCCAAGATAGAAAAGAAAAAAAGATAGAGAAACACCCGCATTTTAATCCTTTTTGAGTACATCCTGAAGTTGAAGTTTTGTTCTAACCGGTGTCGGTTTTGGGCATGGAAAAGTGAATTTGTCAGGTGAGCAAACTAGAAATTGTGGTTTTTGTTTGTTTTTTAATTTTAAAAGTGGTTTATGTAGTGATGTGGTTTCATTACATATATGTTTTGTTGGTTATTTTCATACAGGGGAGAGTACGATAACTTTGGCGACAAAAAATAATAACGGTTTCTGATAGAGGGGTTCAATACAAGCATTTTTTACTATGGGAGGGGGGGGGGGTCTATCTCCCCCCGTTTAGGCGGTAGGGGCAATTTTATAAAAATTTACTTAAAATCTAAAAATAAATATTGTAGAACAACGGGAAAACTTACAGATACAATTTATACTTTTTATGAAAGCCAGAAACTTGCACTTTATAATAAATGTTAAATGAAGTGGTTTCAATTTATAGTTTTTGAAATAACTGACTTCAAAGTCAAAATTTACGAAAAAAAATTTTAAAAAATCACTTTGAGTATTATGTTTCTCGTGATTACAAATGCCAATAAAAAAAATTTTGATGTAGTTAGTTGCTTCAATAAATTTTTTATCAAACGATATAAATTACTTTTTTCTATGTCTTATAGTTTTTGAGATAATTGAAAAATAGTAAAACTATATTTCTTTTTTAAAATCAAAACATTTTCTAATTTTAAAAGAAACTTTTCATATAAAAAATTTGCACCCCAAAGCTTATGAGCAGCTTAACCCTGCGGAAAAAGGGTAAAAATAATGAGCCCCGCGAAGCGGGCCATGCGGAAAGCTGTTGCATACGGAAATTAATTGCTATTTTCATATTTAGCATGAGCAGCTTAACCCTGCGGAAAAAGGGTTAAAATATTGAGCCCCGCGAAGCGGGCCATGCGGAAAGCTGTTGCATACGGAAATTAATTGCTATTTTCATATTTAGCATGAGCAGCTTCACCCTGTTGAAAAAAGGGTTTAAATAATGAGTCCCCGCGAAGCGGGCCATGCGGAAAGCTGTTGCATACGGAAATTAATTGCTATTTTCATATTTAGCATGAGCAGCTTAACCCTGCGGAAAAAGGGTTAAAATAATGAGCCCCACGAAGCGGGCCATGTGGAAAGCTGTTGCATACGGAAATTAATTGCTATTTTCATATTTAGCATGGGCAGCTTAACCCTGCGGAAAAAGGGTTAAAATAATGAGCCCCGCGAAGCGGGCCATGCGGAAAGCTGTTGCATACGGAAATTAATTGCTATTTTCATATTAAGCATGAGCAGCTTAACCCTGCGGAAAAAAGGGTTAAAATAATGAGTCCCCGCGAAGCGGGCCATGCGGAAAGCTGTTGCATACGGAAATTAATTGCTATTTTCATATTTAGCATGAGCAGCTTAACCCTGCGGAAAAAAGGGTAAAAATAATGAGTCCCCGCGAAGCGGGCCATGCGGAAAGCTGTTGCATACGGAAATTAATTGCTATTTTCATATTTAGCATGAGCAGCTTAACCCTGCGGAAAAAGGGTTAAAATAATGAGCCCCGCGAAGCGGGCCATGCAGAAAGCTGTTGCATACGGAAATTAATTGCTATTTTCATATTTAGCATGAGCAGCTTAACCCTGCGGAAAAATGGTTAAAATAATGAGCCCCGCGAAGCGGGCCATGCGGAAAGCTGTTGCATACGGAAATTAATTGCTATTTTCATATTTAGCATGAGCAGCTTAACCCTGCGGAAAAAAGGGTTAAAATAATGAGCCCCCGCGAAGCGGGCCATGCGGAAAGTTGTTGCATACGGAAATTAATTGCACATAAGTACCTGTCTTATGAATTTTTATACTTTCACTAGTCTATTTCCTAACATTATTGTAAATTCGTACGTATTTCCATAATTTTTTGAAAATAATGCATACTTCAATAGTTTTACTATTTTTCAATTATCTCAAAAACTATAAGACATAGAAAAAAGTAATTTATATCGTTTGATAAAAAATTTATTGAAGCAACTAACTACATCTAATTTTTTTTTATTGGCATTTGTAATCACGATAAACATAGTACTCAAAGTGATTTTTTAAAATTTTTTTTCGTAAATTTTGACTTTGAAGTCAGTTATTTCAAAAACTATAAATTGAAACCACTTCATTTAAAATTTGTTATAAAGTGCAAGTTTCTGGCTTTCATAAAAATTATAAATTGTATCTGTAAATTTTCCCGTTGTTCTACAATATTTTTTTTTAGATTTTAAGTCAATTTTTATAATATTGCCCCTACCGCCTAAACGGGGGGAGATAGACCCCCCCCCTCCCATAGTAAAAAATGGTTGTATTGAACTCCTCCACCAAAAACCGTTATTATTTTTTATCGCCAAAGTTATCGTACTCGTGCCTTGTTTATTTTACTTTAAAAGTGCTTTTTTTGATTTTTTTTTTTTTTGATTATTTTGTTATTTTAGTTTGCAAGAACAATACGTGAAGGATTGTGTTTGTTTTTTTTTCTGTTGTTCCTTTTTACTTTTTAATTTATTTATTTTTTTCATCGTTTTTGAGTAAAAGTAGAAAGAAAAAAGTCCCTTAATTTTTTTTTTTCAAAAATTTTTTTTTTTTAAAAAAATGATTAAATGTTCGTTAAACGAAACAAAAATGTCTTATAAATCAAATGATTTCGGTTTTAATTTTTTTTTAGTTGCTTCAATAAATTTTTTATCAAACGATATAAATTACTTTTTTCTATGTCTTATAGTTTTTGAGATAATTGAAAAATAGTAAAACTATATTTCTTTTTTAAAATCAAAACATTTTCTAATTTTAAAAGAAACTTTTCATATAAAAAATTTGCACCCCAAAGCTTATGAGCAGCTTAACCCTGCGGAAAAAGGGTAAAAATAATGAGCCCCGCGAAGCGGGCCATGCGGAAAGCTGTTGCATACGGAAATTAATTGCTATTTTCATATTTAGCATGAGCAGCTTAACCCTGCGGAAAAAGGGTTAAAATATTGAGCCCCGCGAAGCGGGCCATGCGGAAAGCTGTTGCATACGGAAATTAATTGCTATTTTCATATTTAGCATGAGCAGCTTCACCCTGTTGAAAAAAGGGTTAAAATAATGAGTCCCCGCGAAGCGGGCCATGCGGAAAGCTGTTGCATACGGAAATTAATTGCTATTTTCATATTTAGCATGAGCAGCTTAACCCTGCGGAAAAAGGGTTAAAATAATGAGCCCCACGAAGCGGGCCATGTGGAAAGCTGTTGCATACGGAAATTAATTGCTATTTTCATATTTAGCATGGGCAGCTTAACCCTGCGGAAAAAGGGTTAAAATAATGAGCCCCGCGAAGCGGGCCATGCGGAAAGCTGTTGCATACGGAAATTAATTGCTATTTTCATATTAAGCATGAGCAGCTTAACCCTGCGGAAAAAAGGGTTAAAATAATGAGTCCCCGCGAAGCGGGCCATGCGGAAAGCTGTTGCATACGGAAATTAATTGCTATTTTCATATTTAGCATGAGCAGCTTAACCCTGCGGAAAAAAGGGTTAAAATAATGAGTCCCCGCGAAGCGGGCCATGCGGAAAGCTGTTGCATACGGAAATTAATTGCTATTTTCATATTTAGCATGAGCAGCTTAACCCTGCGGAAAAAGGGTTAAAATAATGAGCCCCGCGAAGCGGGCCATGCAGAAAGCTGTTGCATACGGAAATTAATTGCTATTTTCATATTTAGCATGAGCAGCTTAACCCTGCGGAAAAATGGTTAAAATAATGAGCCCCGCGAAGCGGGCCATGCGGAAAGCTGTTGCATACGGAAATTAATTGCTATTTTCATATTTAGCATGAGCAGCTTAACCCTGCGGAAAAAGGGTTAAAATAATGAGCCCCACGAAGCGGGCCATGCGGAAAGCTGTTGCATACGGAAATTAATTGCTATTTTCATATTTAGCATGAGCAGCTTAACCCTGCGGAAAAAGGGTTAAAATAATGAGCCCCGCGAAGCGGGCCATGCAGAAAGCTGTTGCATACGGAAATTAATTGCTATTTTCATATTTAGCATGAGCAGCTTCACCCTGCGGAAAAATGGTTAAAATAATGAGCCCCGCGAAGCGGGCCATGCGGAAAGCTGTTGCATACGGAAATTAATTGCTATTTTCATATTTAGCATGAGCAGCTTAACCCTGCGGAAAAAAGGGTTAAAATAATGAGCCCCCGCGAAGCGGGCCATGCGGAAAGTTGTTGCATACGGAAATTAATTGCACATAAGTACCTGTCTTATGAATTTTTATACTTTCACTAGTCTATTTCCTAACATTATTGTAAATTCGTACGTATTTCCATAATTTTTTGAAAATAATGCATACTTCAATAGTTTTACTATTTTTCAATTATCTCAAAAACTATAAGACATAGAAAAAAGTAATTTATATCGTTTGATAAAAAATTTATTGAAGCAACTAACTACATCTAATTTTTTTTTATTGGCATTTGTAATCACGATAATCATAGTACTCAAAGTGATTTTTTAAAATTTTTTTTCGTAAATTTTGACTTTGAAGTCAGTTATTTCAAAAACTATAAATTGAAACCACTTCATTTAAAATTTGTTATAAAGTGCAAGTTTCTGGCTTTCATAAAAATTATAAATTGTATCTGTAAATTTTCCCGTTGTTCTACAATATTTTTTTTTAGATTTTAAGTCAATTTTTATAAAATTGCCCCTACCGCCTAAACGGGGGGAGATAGACCCCCCCCCCCCCCCTCCCATAGTAAAAAATGGTTGTATTGAACTCCTCCACCAAAAACCGTTATTATTTTTTATCGCCAAAGTTATCGTACTCGTGCCTTGTTTATTTTACTTTAAAAGTGCTTTTTTTGATTTTTTTTTTTTTTTATTATTTTGTTTTTTAGTTTGCAAGAACAATACGTGAAGGATTGTGTTTGTTTTTTTTTCTGTTGTTCCTTTTTACTTTTTAATTTATTTATTTTTTTCATCGTTTTTGAGTAAAAGTAGAAAGAAAAAAGTCCCTTAATTTTTTTTTTTTCAAAAATTTTTTTTTTTTAAAAAAATGATTAAATGTTCGTTAAACGAAACAAAAATGTCTTATAAATCAAATGATTTCGGTTTTAATTTTTCAGAGAAAGTCTTTACGTTTTCTTCTTTTTTAAAAATTTTTTGAAATTTTTTTTTGAATATATAGTAATGGCTCACTGTGTAATACCCCTTGGTTCACTATTTACACCCCCTGGTACACACTGAACCAATTTTGGCGTTGAAGTATTTTGCTTGATGTATTCTTACATTTCTATGGTGATGATTTGATGGCATATCTCACCGAAAAGTGGAACCAATCTTTACATTGTGTTGGAGAAAGTAAGATTATTGCGCTTGATATTTCTAAAGCATTTGATAGAGTTTGGCATCAGGCTCTTTTATCGAAAATGCGTGCTTTTGGAATCGATGAGTCTCTTCTTCGTTGGATTAGAAATTACCTTTCCGACCGTTCAATACAAGTTGTATTGGATGGCTTCAAGTCTGATACCCACTTCATAAATGCTGGTGTGCCAAGGGCTCCGTTTTGTCTCCGACTCTCTTCCTCATTTTCATTAATGATCTCCTGTCTGAAACTTCTAATCCGCTTAACTGTTCTGCTGACGACTCGACCCTCAGCTTTTCATATTCGTTCCCAAATTCACGTCCCTGCTCTTCGGATGTGGAACAGGAACGGTTGCGTATGATAAGCTCATTGAATTCTGACCTTGACAGCATTGTTGCATGGGGTCTTGTTATGAACCGAGTAGAATTCAATGCTTCGAAAACTCAGTGCTCTCTCTTGTCGTTGAAGCTTAACATTCCCCCATTGCCATTATCCATGAATGGTACCTGCATCGAAGAAACCGAAAAGCTGTCAGTACTTGGTATGTGTGTAAACGATGATCTTCGTTGGAACGACCACATATTTGAAGTCGCCAAAAACGCTGCTAAATGCTTAGGTTTCTTAAGACCATGCAGGAAGTTCTTCACCCCTTCTGTTCTGGCTACAATTTATAAGGCCTTCATCCGCCAAAACTGAAGTATAACTCCCACATCTGGTCAGGTGCTTCTCAAACATCTTTGCGCCTACTTGATAGGGTACAAAATGGAGCGTTAAAATTGATAGGTGATAGTTCAATCGTAGAATCGATTGATTCTCTTGAACATCGTCGAAACGTTACTTGTCTCTCTCTTTTATCGCTTTTTTTACAAACAGTGCTCTAGTGAAATAGCCAGTTGCATTCCTCCCCTGAAACAATTTAGCCGCAACACCCGCCTCGCTAGGAATGCTCATCAGTTCTACCTTGAGCCCAACTTCGGACGTACAGTCAAGTATAGTGATTCGTATTTCAGTCGCACCACCCGAATGTGGAATGCCTTACCTGGCTATGTATTTCCCCTGCATTACGATTCACAAAAGTTTAAAAGCAACGTGCATCGGTGTCTCCTTTCAAATCCTCTCCTATTTTCCTAAATGCTCGCACTGTGTTTTATAACATTATAAGGGTAGTCATAACCCCTTGATGTGCGCGTTAATTATAAAAAAAAAGAAATGTGTAGCCAATTGAAGATAAAAAAGTTGAATACGACGCCCTACCATCCTCAGATAAATGGAGCACTAGAACGAAGCCCTAGAACATTAGCCGAATATCTACGACACTATGTGAACCAAGATCTTTTGTCATGGGATACATGGATATACCTTAATCTATGTTTGTATACAATACAACACCACACAGTAGTCCTGGATTTTCACCCTATGAACTCCTATACGGATTCCCTGCTAATATTCCAATCGTTCTGTCACAAAAACCCAAGGTGGGTCACACAAGTGCACACTGTTATACTAATCCCAACAGGGCATCACAAAACATAAACCAACACACAAATATAAAACTGGCAATACAACGGCTCACTTGTGGGTACTGTAAAAAACCCAACCATAGAGAAGTAGATTGTAGGTTAAAGCAGTCTCAACTCGGTTCAAGCAAACCTAACCCATTTAGGGACAATTCGCAAAACAAAAACAATCAAAATTTTTCCAACATCCGGCAATACAACGCTAAATAAAGTTATAGGGACTGGAATCCTGGTGAAGAGTTCTATCCTCAAAATTCGGGAAACGGCTACGCTCGGGAGGAAGAGATGGGTCATCCGTCCCAACTAAATCTGAATACCGACCCCCAACAGTAAAATCTAGCTTCTTGACTGTTACCTTTTGTCCAGAGTTCCATGAGCCGGTAATACGAATTCAATTCGAGCCGTCTAACAAAAAGTACTCTACATTTTTAATAGATACCGGAGCAGTTTGTATAAGGAAAAATTCGGAACAAATACTGACCCAGGAAAAAGACTAACTAGGGTAAGTGTACCAGTATCCGGCCACCTAACGCATTTTCTCACTTTGGGGCCCTACAACAAATTCGTCTTATGATATGAGATTTTGGAGTCCGTTTTTTTCCAATCTTATTTAAAATTTCAATCAAACAAAAATAATGTTAAAGTTGTAAACTTAATAATATTAAAACTGGAAGAACTATTTTAAAAAACGTGCTTTTTCACCAGTACCCGGCCACCAATTTTCAGTAACCGGCCACTTTTGATCCAGTATCCGGCCAGGTCTTTTCTTTTGTAGCAAATCTTAACTTAACAATTGAAATAAAACACTTTTATCAATAAATAACTAGGTTTTTTTTCAAAAAATATTTTATATTCATTAAATTTAAGTTTTATCGCATAAGCTTATCCTAGTTTACCTAAAATAATAAATGTAAAATTAAAACTAACAAAGCAAAAAAGTTATTGAACGATAAATAGGTAAAAGATTTCTTTCTTTTACAATTTGGCTGACATTTTTGTAAGTTAAATTTATTTCATAAATAAAGTTATTATTAAAAATTAACAAAACAAAATAGGAACTTTCTTCATTAAAAAAAAAAAAACCATCATTCACTTCCTGAAAACAAACAAAAAATTCTTACAAAACGATATTCAGAAATCTTTACTAATCAAAAAAACAAACAAAAAACTAAAAATAACATTAAACTCATAAAACAAAACAATATTTCTTTCAGAAAAAAAAAACTTTAAGTCTAGCGCTTTCAAAGATACACTTTAAGCTTAAAGATATATCTTATAGTATAAAAGAAATCAGGTATATTTGAGTCCAGGCAAATATCACAAACAAAATTCATGTTCATAGCGTCTTCATAAACTCCTACTTAGACAAGACGCTTCAAGGATAACAAACTCTAGATAGACTGAGGTACCCGTGGCGTAATGGTAAGCATGTCCACCTGCTAACCCAGATGTTCGAGGTTCGAATCCCAGCAGAGGCAAAATGCAAAAATGTTTTTCCACGGGTATCGCCTTTCGCGAGGAATTGGCAAGTCCTCCGTTAGTAAATTCATTGCCATGAAAAGCGCTTTCTCAATTAGCCGTTCGGAACCGGCGAAAAATTGTAGGTCCCCTCCATTCCCTGACAAGGCATGGTTGTGAGAAATGTGCTAGGCCCAGGGGCTCCTCGCTCTGTTGCGCCACCCTATTTATTTTTTTTATTTATTTTAGATAGACTGAGAGTAACAACTGCCTTGCAACCAAAAAAGTTTGGCAGTGTGTATAGACTCAAAACGCTCGAAGAGTTTGTTAGCCTTGAATCGCATATATCTAGGATCTTCCATATTTGTTCTTACGGGACACTGTCTAATATAAGGACACGCCAAAAGACTTGGTGTGTTTTCCAATGATATCTGCAGAAGCTGCATGGACGAAGAAGAGGAAGAAAACGTTCAACACCTTCTTTGCTCATGCCCTGCACTACTTCATAGACCCTTAAAGTCTTTCAAAATACATTAAAAGTTCCGCGTGGTTCGACTAGCAGGTGAATAACCGGCTAGTCCCGTAATGAAAGATTAATGGGTGATCAACTCGTTAATCTTACATCGGGTTTCTGAGATTAGTAGGTGATTAACTTGCTGATTTCTGTGGTATCACAATGGACCCTTGTGTGTGTCAGGCAATGTAAGTAGATTATACTCATTGGCTGATAGCCAGTTCCACCTAACCTAACCCTAGCATTAAAGATGATACCACAAGGGACAAATATCGCAACCCATGTTCATAAACCGTCTTCTTCAGTATCGCTTATAAGAATTTCTTGGCATTTGTTGCATTTAATAACTTGTTTATTAGTTTTTCTCTTGCGTCCAGATGTTTTTTGAGCTTCCTTTTCTTCTTTTTTTCATACTGACTTTTCTATGGCTTAATTTTTTTCCCGGATTTTCTTTAGATCAAGTTCGATTCTTTCAGTACGTGAAAGTTCTTGTGGTTCTCCTTCAACTATTTCTTGACTCATTTTCTGTAACAAATAGTATGAATTTGTTCACAATTCGTAAGGTGGCCGGTTTGTTCTAAAACCCGGCCATAGTAAACCTTTGACAAAAAGAGGTGGCCGGATACTAAAACTTGACATATTTTATACATGTTATTGAATTGTGGAGGTAGGCAAAAGTATTATCATACGTTTAAGAACGAAAAAAATCAATTATTCGATTTCAGGTAAAGTTCTAGTACCCGGCCACCCTGGCCGGATACTAGAACAACATAAGAAATTTATGTTTCAGTAACCGGCCACCACATTTTTAGTAATTTAAAACAAAAAATTAATATTTTTTTATAGTTTACGATCAATAAACATAATATTTATTTAAAAAATCACAAAACTGATTTGTATACTTACAAAGAACGCTGAAACTCACTTATTTTGCAAATCGGTTCTACTAGCACTCGCGAACTCAAACTAGCACTTCCTGCTCTCACAACGAACTTCACAAACTAAATATTTTTTTGCCATGGATCTTTCAAGCGCAGATCAGACAAACTTTACCAAAGCATTACATGGGCCTGGAATAATAGTCACAATGTTTTTGCTCATGCAAATAATGTGTTATTTTCTTATTATTTCGTATTTAATAGAAAGTGGCCGGGTACTAGTGACTGGCCGGGTACTGGTACACCTACCCTATATCTTCAATTTCTGGTGATTCTGTTTTCACTCTTGGGAAAATAACTGGTTCTTTTATAATTAATTCCGAATACAACCTTTCACTCACACATCCCTTCCATCTACTCCCTTCAAATATTAACCTGCCATACGATGGTATTTTAGGTAACGATTTGCTTTCCAAATACAGGTGTACAGTAAACTATAAAGAAAATGTTTAAGAGGTTTGCGACATTCAAATCGAAAACCCTGTTGTCATAGAAAGCATGCGAAAATCTACCCCTCACAAGGTGGTGCCTACGGGCTGTGATTTGGAAACAAAAGGTGATGAAAAGGCTGAGGAGAATAATTTTGTTCTAAAATCCAATAAAGCCACCATCAACCGAAATTCCCATTAGCTTAAATTGAATGCAAGCTCCGACAACAAAGAATTAGATTTGAATAAATCACCGATCAAAGTAAAAAACGATTCTATACATAAGACTACATTAAGCAGTGGTGTAGCAGCTACATATAAATAAAAATAAGACTTTAGAAAACAACAGCCAAAAGGGCAAAGAAACTAAAACGTCTATTGATAAAGATGCAGCAAAACGTAAGACTACATCAGAAAACAAATTTATGTTTTATCCTGCCACCTAGGAGTCCACAAATGATCGAAATTCCCTTCAAAAAAGCTAACAAAAAATCGGTACACATATTGATCAAAAAGAAACAGATTTGTCCAGGAGTATATGTTGGAATCCATAGTAAGGGGTAAGACATATAAACAATAAAATCAGAGTTCTAACTATGAATGCTTTAGAAACAGAGATATTACTCTATATAAATAATCTTAATTGAAATTTTGATAGTTTAGATCAGTACGAGCAGTACAATATAAAAATCATTTAGTAGCAAAGTAGAAAAACGAATGGAAAAACTAGAGTCCATATTGATATTAGACAATTGCATCGCTGAAGAAAAGAATTCTATACTCAAGATTTGCTCCATAGCGGACTCCGATACCTCAAACCTATCGTTCGTGTCCAGGCGGAGTAAAATCTCTAACTGCAAGCGCACGGTCGAAAGGCTGGGGAAAGTTGACTGTAACGATATGACTGACATTGAACGGAAAAGACTCCACAACGCACAAGCCTTTTTAGACAGGGAGATAAAATTCAGCCGAAGAAAAGGCCAACCGCATCGACGGCTGATGCTTTACTTTATTTGGTTTTTTACTTTTTTCACTTTATGTTTCGATGTAGTTCAGGCTTTATAAACAAAAATTTCAACTACAAAATCGCAATATTACCCCTAATAAACTTGACAGACGAGCAATCCTTAATAAAAATAATTCAAAACTTTACAGAACCCACTATAGGTAAATTTAGTGTACATGATTCTTTGATTGTCGTTACACTACCCTTACGTTCCGTACGACAAAGGACGAAGAGATAAACGAACAATTAAGGAACAAACTAAGTTTGAAAAAACTATTTCTTTTTCATTACCTGTCCCAGATAAACAAGTTAGGCATACCTTCAAAAGAATATTTAATGAAGTTTTCGGAGATATGACATTAGACACATACCTTCACATTGATGAAAGGATTTCCTTGACGGATCCAGAGATAATTTCAAATTCTGTCAGAATATCATGATTCACCATTCGGCGCGGCGGCCACCACGGTGTTTCACGGATGTAACCGAATAAAGGCGAAATACTTCTGGCCAAACATGAAAGCTGATGTACAAAAGCATGTGAGCATATGCATGTCTTGTCAACGGAATAAAAGTAGAAAAAATCCACCAGTCCCCATGAAAATTACAACTGAATCGCTGATCTCTTTTTCCTTTTGAGAAAAACACACTCTTTACATTTATTTTTGTACTTATTCTTTGATATCTATCCAAAAATTTAACTTTACAAATTTTATTTGCACTGTGGCAATGAAATTGGCGGGTGGTGGCGTCTACGTAGTATCGTGGTTGGTGGTTGGCAATAGAATGAATTAAAATTACTAGAGAAAAAATGGCTGCCCTTTTCATTTGAAACTGAAGGAAAAACGAAACAAGAAAGTAATAGATTACTTACTATTACGAAAGTAGTGGAGTTTCGTTTCCTCCAGCCAGTAATGGGCTCTTTACATTACATTAAAAATGGGCTGTTTACACTTAAACATTATCACCCGCCTTGCAATATCGGTGCAATCAAAGAGCTACGGAAGAAGCAGACCACTCCACCACCATTGATTCTTGATATCTATTTTTTTTTTTTTTTACATTTGACTTGTTGATATTATAAATGAATATTATTCAATACTTGTACAGGATACATTAGGAATCATTTTTTTTGCAATTATTAGAGATACTTAAAATAAACCTTTTGTAAATTCGTAAGAGTACTCGAAATAATTTATTTCACTTGGTTTTACTTTGCCTATGAGTGCATATACCATAGTAGAGGGTCGATATTTTAATTTAGAAAGAAAATTTTGTTTTATTTGTTTGTTCTACTGGTTGATAACAAATGATATGTTAGTTTTGTGTTTTGGTATACATGATTAAACCTGTGAATGTCGGCGCAGGGACATAAGTCCCCGGGACATATGTCCCAAATTTTAAATTTGGGACTTATGTCCCATCTAAGTGAGACATAAGTCCCAATTTCGATTTGGGAGTTATGTCTCACTTAGATGGGACATAAGTCCCAAAAATAAAAGTTGGGACTTCTGTCCCACCGAATATACTTTTTACAAGCTATAACATTTTTTAAGAAGCTCTTCTGAAAAATTGTCTGTGTTTTTGTCAAATTCTTGAAGCTTCTTTTTTCAAAAAGCAAACTTACTACTCATTAGAAAGTAGAGATATGGTTATCCGGAATTATGAGATGTTATTTTACTTTAAGAATTTAGTAAACATTTTTTAGTTTAAAAAAGAAACTCAAAAAATTTTGAATTCCGTTTCGAAGGCTCTGTTTGAAATATGTTTTAAGGGCAGTGGGCGATGGAAAATGTTTACTTCAATTATAGCTGAGGTATGGTATGGATATGGTTTTCCGGAATTAGGAGATAATATTTTACTTATAGAAATTAGTAAATTTGTTAATTTAAAAGAGAAACTTAAGAAATTTGAATTTTTGAGTATTTGAGAAAATAAAATTAAAAAATCGCGCGATTTTTTAATTTTATTTTCTCAAATACTCAAAAATTCAAATTTCTTAAGTTTCTTTTTTAAATTAACAAATTTACTAATTTCTATAAGTAAAATATTATCTCCTAATTCCGGAAAACCATATCTCTAATTTTGAATGCGTAAAAAGTCGGAGGAACTATATGTGCAAATACCTCAGCTATAATTGAAGTAATCATTTTCCATCGCCCGCTGGATGCAATATAATATTTCGAACAGAGCCTTCGAATCGGTATTGAAAGAGTAGATAACGATTCTGAGACTATTTAGAGGTTATTGGTTCCATAACTTAAAATCATTTGAGAGAAAGATGTCAAGGACCAACAACTTTATGGCAAGCAAAAATTCTTTGGTTGCCTAGTAGAAATGTACGACGATTTACTAAGCTCTATTCCTGAAAAGTTGGGACTTATGTCCCATCTTCAACGGAAAAAAGTTGGCACTTATGTCCCGATGGCGTGGGACATAACTCCCAAATCGAAATTGGGACTTGTGTCTCACTTAGATGGGACATAAGTCCCAAAAATAAAAGTTGGGACTTATGTCCCGGGGACTTATGTCCCTGCGCCGTGAATGTCTTTGGTTATACTGCAATAAGTTATTGAGGTAGGAGGATGCAAAGTTTGGCAATTGATCAAGTTATGATTCCTTTTTCTGTTTTCACGTCGGCGACTCTAACTTTATTAGGTATCCTTACCAGGATGCACGTTGATGACTCTCCCGAGACGCCATTCATTGGGTGACAAATTTTCGTTCCGAATTATGACTTTCTCATTTATCTGAATATTTCTTTGGGGGTGTTTCCACTTATATCTTTTGTGCAATTCCTTTAAATATTCCTCTTTCCATCTGGACGCAATCTTATGATGAAGAATTTGCAAATTTCTCCAACGATTCATTATACTCAGTGACTGATCTTCGCATGACGGTTCGGGTAAGCCAATAAACAAACCACCTGTCAAAAAATGACCAGGTGTTAAGGGAACCAAGTCTGATACATTTTCAGTCATGGGTGATAAAGGACGTGAATTAAGACTACATTCTATTCGCGTGAGCAAAGTTGTAAACTCTTCAAATGTAAATTTTTCGTTTTTTGAAGCTTTTTACCCCCGCTTCCCATAGCCCTCCCATGTGTGGTGATCCCGGAGGAATGAAATTCCATTTTATTTGGGAAAAGTTGTGGACAGCTGCGGTTTGACAATGCAACGTTGATTTTTGAAACTCTCGTAACAGAACCTTCGACGCCCCGACAAAGTTGGTACCATGATATGAAAAAACTTGTTCTGGAGTTCCTCTTCGGGACACAAATCTTGTAAATGAAGCTTAAAACGCCTGAGTGGTGAGGTCGCTCACCAGCTCCAAATGGATAGCACGGGTCGCAAAACATACAAAGATGCAAACGTACCCTTTATCAAGGCGACATTTTCTTCCGTAATAAGTCTTAATGCAAAAGGGACCCGCGAAATCGACCCCTACTTTTGCAAATGGGCGTCCTAGCACAGTTCTTTCACGCGGTAACGCACCCATTAATTCCGTATGTACCATTTGCTTGTATCGACGGCAAGTGGTGCATTGAAAAATGCATTTTTTGATAATTTTCTTAATTTGCGGTGTCCAATACTCAGATCTGACCAATCGCATCATGATTTGGACCTCACCATGAATGGAGAGTTCGTGAACGTATTCCACGTAGCGTTGCAAAAAAAGGCAATTAGATGGTAGCAATATGGGAAACCTTTCGTTGAAGGATAAAGTGGATAAGACCAGTCTACCATTTGAACGGATAATGCCTTTTTCATCCACCAGTGGATTAAATTTTCCTAGCCAACTTTTTGCCGCTACACGCTTACCTTCTATCAACTCTGAATATTCTTTCGCAAAATATTTTTTCTGACTGAGAATGATCAATTTTTGCTTAGCGTTTAATATTTCGGCATGAGATAGTTCCGATGTTGAGTGTTTAACATATCCATTTCTACTAAAAGAGTAGAAAAACCGAAGCATGTATACCATCACACATACGAGTTTATGCCACTTCGAAAACTTGCTGAGATCTTCTTCAAAATCTGACACGACTTGTACAGTTAAGATTGTTGCCTTTTTCCTTTCTAACAGTGTTTCGTCCACTACCTTTTGCTTAGCCGTCGGCCACTCTGCCTCAGGTTGCATTAGCCATTGCGGACCCTTCCACCATAACGAACTTCTCTCCAGATCCATGGGATAAACCCCCCGCGTTGCTAGGTCAGCCAGATTTTCCGCTGAAACGACATGTGAACAATCCGTAACGGAGGTAACATTTAAGATTTGGGCAGTTCTATTGGCCACAAATGTTTCCCAGGTACTCGGATGCTTTTGCAACCACGCCAGGACTATAGTGGAGTCGGTCCATAACTTGACCGATGACATATTCTTTATGGGGAGAGACTTTGACACATGGTGCAACATTTTTGAGAGCAAAAATGCTCCCTGCAATTCTAACCTTGGTAGCGATATTGTGTTCACTGGAGCAACTTTTGATTTGGCCCACAACAGATGGGCAGTGATTTGGTTTTCCTTTTGTACGCGGAGAGAGATACAAGCTGCATACGCTTTTGTCGAGGCATCGCAGAATCCGTGTATCTGCGATACACCCTCAGGAGTATACTCCACCCAGCGCGGAATACTCAAACGAGCAACTTCAGGCAAACTAGACACAAACAGCTTCCAACTTTGTTCCGTTTCTGGAAGAAGATTACTATCCCATTCAGTCTTATCCTTCCAAATTTGCTGCATTAAAATTTTTGCTATGACCACGACAGGGGCCAACCACCCTACCGGGTCATACAATTTGGCGATTACCGATAGCACTGAGCGTTTTGTGATAGGATTTGACTGACCCGTTGGATTAACCGAAAATGAGAATGTGTCTGAAGTAGCCTTCCATTGTATTCCCAGAGCTTTGACCGAGCTTTTGTCATCCAAATACAGAAAATCTTTATTGAGTTTGCTGTCCATTTTCTCAAATGAAACCCCGCGGATTGCATAACCGATACCAACTCTGATTGAGCCGAAAGCGCGTCTGCAACTGTATGAGCCCCGGATAGCACGTCATCCACAAATAGCTCTCGCATTAAAATATTGGCGTCCTGAGGATGTGAAAGCCTTACCTTTTGGGCCAATTTATGCAACGAACGTATCGCTAAATATGGGGAACACGAAACTCCAAACGTGAGAGTTATCACTTCAAAGGCAGTTAGAGAATCTCCCGGGTGCGACCGAAACCATAGTCTCTGAAACGACGTTTGATCGGGGTGTATCTTGATTTGCCGATACATTTTCTCAACATCACTGTTGAACACGTACCGATAAAGCCGCCAGTTTAATATCAAGAGCGTGATATCGGTCTGTAGGGCCGGACCCGGATGTAACACCTCGTTTAAACTCTTCCCGTTTGAAGAGGCACACGATGCATTAAACACTACACGCACCTTCGTCGTTGCACTGTCTGGCTTTAAAACCGCATGATGCGGCATGAAATACGACAAAACTTTATTTGGACACGTTTCAGGTTCCTCTGGTTGATCAACCGGCTTCGTGTGCCCGAGGTCAATGTATTCTGACAACACTGCATCGTACTCCCATTAAGCTCTCGGATTCCCCAAAAGTCGTTTTTCATTGCGTACAAATTGACGTTGTGCATTTTCGCGTGAAGCGCCTAACCCGGGATTCTGAAGAAACTCTTCTTTAAAAGGCAAGCGCACTACATACCGACCGGTGTTGTCTCGATATGTTGATTCTTCAAACAACCTCTCACATTGTTGATCAGCTGTTGTAAACTTTGTGGTTTTCCAATGTAACCTCATAAAAAAAAAGATAAAAACGTCGAAAAACTTGACGTAGCCCTAGAGAATGACTTTTCTACCGGTCCCAGCAGTACCCATCCAAATACAGTATTTTGTGCCATAACTTGTTGAAACACTTGTGTTTTTAATCCTTCACGTACAATACTCGGATACAAATCGGCGCCAATCAACAAATCAATCTTTGAACTAAGATTGAAAAACGGATCGGCTAAAGGGAACTCAAAGCGTTTTTGTGCGTCACCAACCTCTATGGATATTGATGGCAAATTATCCGCCACCTTTTTTAACACCAACGCTTCAGCTAGTAACGAAAATGTTTTATCAAACTTTGAACCAAGAGTTAATGAACATATCCGGGACGCAGTCGCTATAAGCGACGAATTAACTCCGGCGACCGAAGCTCTCACTGATCTTGTGGGCAGCTTCAACTTGCTTTGTACCTCTTCCGATATAAAGGATACTTCCGAACCCGGATCGATAAGCGCCCGCCATTCAAACTCCGTTCTATTGAATCGTATTCTAACTATCGCTGTCGCCAGAAGGGCCGTGCATCGAGTCGATGTAAAATAAGACTTAGTTGAGACGCTAGGATTTTCAGATGGAACTGTAAAGGAACTACTGGGATCAAATGCTTTGGCCTGACTTCGACTGCAACTTGCATCGGTAATGGGAGTGAGACCCGAATTAACACTTGTTGTTGATCGTGGAATGGACTGTATATTTTGAAAATTGCTCCTTGAACCTGTTTGCATTGTAGGTTCCCAATGTAGGAGCGTATGATGCTTTCCCTTACAATGGAAGCATGTATTGTTGCTTTGGCACCCTGTTGCCATATGCGTGTATGCAAGACAGTTGTAGCAGTGTTTAAATTTCCTTACTATGTTTCGCCTTTTCGAAACATTCATTTTTAAAAACTGTGGGCATAATCGTAGCGTATGATTCCCTTGACACACCTTACATTGCGAACCTATCTGCGACCTTAATTGCGAATCGATCTGCGAATGGTGCGTGCGTACACGCGGTGTACTACTTGAAGATGGTTTGGTTGACGTTCGCATCACTTTCCCTCCCTGCTGCATGTCAGCCACATTTTCTAATACTCGATATCTATTTGTTATGAAATTATTCAGGCTTTCCCACGTCTGAATTTCAGTTGGCATCGCTAACGATTGCTCCCATAGAGATAAAGTTTGTGCCGGAAGACGCGAGGCACATAAGTATGTAACGAACGCATCCCACTTGTCGACTTCGATGCCGTATGATTTTATGGCTATAAGCGCGTCGTTAATATTGCTTTGCAGCTCTTTTAAAGCATCAGCAGTTTCAGCTGCTATATTTGGTTGCCCGAACAAAATATTAAGATGGCTGTTCACTAATACACTTTTATTTTCATAATGATTTTTAAGAGCAGCCCATGCTACTTCAAAATTGTCATTGGTCAACTCAAATTTCGAAACGATATTTTGGGCATCACCTTTAGTTCGAGCACGCAGATGAAAAAGCTTTTGCACCGAACTAAGCTTGGCATGTCTAATATAAAGTGCCGTGAACATATCCCTAAATGTTGGCCACTTCACGTAATCCCCACAGAAAATCTCGGTTTCACATGGCGGCACACGTGTATTATGCCAAAACTCATCATCGTTGTCTTTACTCCCCGTTTGCACTTCATCGTTCCGAACCTTTGACCCATCCCCATATGCGCGCGTAACCTCAACGATGCCGCTTAAAAATTCTATATAAGTAGTTGTTGCCTGCTTATATTTTGCCTTTACCTCAATGAGTGACGCCTTGAGATCACCATCTTTAACCGCCACGCGTATAAATTCCTGATATACTTTCTTTACGCTTAACCATAATTCTTGAAGCTCTGCACGGTATGCTTCGATAACTGAACTTGACAATTCTTTTCGTTTTTCTTTAAAAAGCTCATGAAATTCAGTCATCGAATCACACGCCAAAATTACCTCCTCCAAACTCTTTTTATTCGACAAAGCTTATTTCTATCACTCCAAATTTATGCACCACAAAAGACAAAACTATCTACCACCGTAAACACGTATGACTTTAAATCGTTCGAATAGCGTACCAATTTTACCGCTAGTATATCCTATGATATAACCCGATTAGTGTACCAATTTTACCACTAATATATCATATGATATAACCCGAATAGCGTACCAATTTTACTGCTAATATATTATTTTATAAGATATAACCCCTCCAAAATACCTCTTACACCACTACCCTAGTAATGCACTCGTAATTTAAAGAATATTTATATGTATTCATGTATTTACAAAAGATCAGATTTTACAGTACCTTTACATTTCCAAGATTTATTTATGCTGATTGAAGATGCTGATTGATGAGGCTGACTAAAGGTGTGGATGTCTAGATGATATTGCTGGTGGCTCCCTCGTGGTGCAGCTAGTGGCTTCCTCGTGTGGTTGCTCGTGGCTCCCTCGTGCTGCTGCTAGTAGCTTTCCCGAGAGGTTGTGTGGCTCGGTGTAACACACCCCTTGATGGCAATGGCTTTGGCAAAAAATGGCCGTGGCAAAGGTGGCTCTGGCGGCGATGGCTTTGCAAAAAATGGCCGTGGCAAAGGTGTGGCCTGGCGGCGATGGCTTTGCCAAATATTGGCCCTGGCACAGGTGGCTCTGTCGGCGATAGCTTTGCAAAAATGGCCGTGGCAAAGGTGTGGTCTGGCGGCGATGGCTTTGCCAAAAATTGGCCGTGGCTCTGGCGGCGATAGCTGTGGCCAAAAAATGGCCGTGGCAAAGGTGGCTCTGGCGGCGATTGCTTTGCCAAAAATTGGCCGTGGCTCTGGCGACGATGGCTTTGCCAAAAATTGGCCGTGGCTTTGGCGACGATGGCTTTGCCAAAAATTGGCCGTGGCTCTGGCGTTCCGGTACGATGGACCAAATGAATCGTTGATCTCTTTTTCCTTTTGAGAAAAACACACTCTTTACATTTATTTCTGTACTTTATTATTTGATATCTATCCAAAAATTTAACTTTACAAATTTTATTTGCACTGTGGCAATGAAAATGGCGGGTGGTGGCGTCTACGTAGTATCGTGGTTGGTGGTTGGCAATAGAATGAATTAAAATTACTAGAGAGAAAAATGGCTGCCCTTTTCATTTGGAACTGGAGGAAACGAAACAAGAAAGTAATAGATTACTTACTATTACGAAAGTAGTGAAGTTTCGTTTCCTCCAGCCAGTAATGGGCTGTTTACATTACATTAAAAATGGGCTGTTAACACTTAAACAACAACTATTAGTGTTAGACCATTTGAAAGAGTCGCTCTAGACATAGTTGGACCACTTCCTGTTAGCTATGGTGGAAACAAATATCTACTCACCTTCCAGGACGATTTGACAAAGTTTTCGGAAGCTACGCCAATACAAAACGCCGAAGCGTCGACTGTAGCTAGAACATTCGTGGAAATCATAGTATGTCGCCACGGAATCCCTCTATCTCTTTTGACTGACCAAGGGACAAATTTCTTATGTATCCTTTTCAAAGAAATGCTTGTCTATTGTTAAAAAGGGTGTTAATTCTTTAGTTTTTTGAAATTCTAAACTTTTTGATAGAAGTTTTAGTTCGTCTTGACTAGAATATTTAATGAATGTAACCTCTGCTTTTGCTTCGTTTTTCGGATAGTTGTTCTTAATTTCGGAAATATTCAAAGCGGGAATGAAGGAATTTCAAACAAAACTAGATTTTTCGTTTTTAAAACCGTATAGTGATATCTTTTGAGTTTAGGAGGCAGTTTCCAGTGAGTGTAGAGTTTTTTTTTGTGCGTGTAAAACGTTTTTTATGTGTTAAGTTGTGTGTTGTTATTCGTGTAAAGGATGTAAATTGTTGTTATGAATCAATTTTGATTTCTTACCTACTCTAACTACAGTATTTTCATCCGAATGGATTCTTATGATTTCGTATGGTCCGTCCCACAGAGTCGAAAGTTTATTCTGTCTGGTTTGATTTTTTATTAGGACTTTATCTCTAACGTTAAATATTTTTGGTCTAGCATTCTTGTCGTAAAGGGTTTTTGATTTTTCCTTTTTTTCTTTGAGGATTGAGTTTGCTGTCTCATATCCGTGTTGTAATCTAGCCTTGAGTTCGTTGACGTAGTTATCATAGTTATACGAAATCTTGGGTTTTTGTGACAGAACGCTTGGAATATTAGCAGGGAATTCGTATAGGAGTTCATAGGGTGAAAATCCAGTATTACTGTGTGGTGTTGTATTGTATACAAACATAGAATAGGGTATCCATGTATCCCATGACAAAAGATCTTGGTTCACATAGTGTCGTAGATATTCGGCTAATGTTCTATGGCTTCGTTCTAATGCTCCATTTATCTGAGGATTTTTTTTTTTTTTTTTTTGTTGGAGGTTTTTAAAATACCAGCTGGAGCACTCAGACCTAAATACCGCCCTACCATCCTCTATCTGAGAATGGTAGGGCGTTGTATTAAGTGCAATATGCAATACGAGACCTATAATCTGCGATCGATGAAGACACACCCAGAAGTACTTGAGTGGGATCAGCATAAGGGTTTAAGCGTGTTCTACGTAATTACTAGTGAAGAATTGTGACTATGGTGTGTGGCCTATGTGAAGGAGTCACAGCCAACGACCTCTTAATTAATTGCTCTACAACTATTAACGGGCTGTCAACCTTCGACTGTGCCTCGATATCCGATCCTCTCACATTCAGTTGCATTGCATAGAAATGCATAACACTTGACTTGCTTGTGTATCCATAGAGTGCATTGTACTCAGAACAATATGATTCCCAACGGCAGGCCACTGCCAGCCGACAGAAGTAATAAGGGATCATATTGCTTTGACTGCATGCGAGCTGTTTATGTCACAGCAATAGTCTTTGGGTATGAGCATTTGTTTATGATATAGGTCATTGGCGCTCACCCAAAAGAATGTGATGATAAAGCGTTTTAATCGGATATCGAAGTGTGGTCGATGGTTCGATAACCAGAAATGGAGCTTAATAAATTTGTATAAATAGGGAATGAATTTACGAATAAAATTCAATTGTGATCGTGGAGTCGATCCGAAGAACACTCTAGTCTTATTATTTGATATATGGCTGTTAGCCTAAAAGTATAAGCTTGGACGTTTTCTTCTTTAGTCGTCTTCGGTACCACCCTCAACTTTGCAGTTAGTGCGAAAGAGGTTCGAGCGAGAGCAGTGAATGCTAAGCGATTGGTGCTGAAGTACAAGCGACTTCACATGGCGATCTTGCCAGGAGCAAAAGTACATAGTCAGAGCATAGTAAAAGCTAGTTTTTCCTCCACGTTTTTCTTCAAAGCGAACAAAAACGAAAAGTGTTACTATATATAGTTATATAACACCAAAATCTTGATGACAACCCAGAACGACCTAGCAGCGGCCGCAAAACTTCTCGCAGATGCCAAAAACATCCTAGAGAGGGGAACCAGTCAAAAACACCAATAGAAGACAGAACTATTGGCCCTCGCCCTCTGACAATTGAAGAGTATAGAAGGCGAGTCAGACAACACAGAGCCCCGACCATCATAGTACCAGAACAGAAGAAATCCCGGGGTGGTAGACGAGAAATTAATAAACAAGAACTACGGAACCTATATCGTCTGGCAAATCTGCCTGGTATAAGCCAGGTAGAACGGCAGAAGTTCCTCGAGCAGATAAAAACAACCAGACAGAGCCACCAGCGTCAAGAACGAGAAATCAAAGCGAAGAAGCAGTAAGAAGAAAAAAGATTCCAACACCTTTTCCAAAAAGTAGCAACCCAAATCCAGGAAGGGATTCAGTGCCGCCAAACATAGATTTATTAAAGAAAGTGTCGAAATATTATTATAGTAGGCTAAAATCACATTTCGCGGGAATGGGGAAATCCCAATCAAAAGAGGAAGTAGTTGTTAATAACAACGGCTCCCTAGAGAACAATTCATCCACATCAATCCACTTTGGATTGGATGTAAAAACAATAGTGACGGTAATAATCGTCTGTATAATATTGCATTACGTTTGGAAACACCTAAAGAATAAGTTCAGGTCAAATGTTAGGCAGCAAATAATGCAAAGCAATGTTTCAAGGCGGAGAATGTCTGTATAAAATAGAATTAATAAAATAAAAAAAAAAAAAAAAATTTCCAAACATTTTCCTTTTCACTCCTTTTTCTGCTCATTGATATCGGGTTGAACGTACATAAAATTCTTAATGGACTTTAAACCACTAGAAGAAGCTTTAGCGAATTTGAAAAATTTATATGAAAATTTAAAAAAAAGTCCGAATCGAAAGAGAAAACCAAAAGGAGCGAATTTAAAGCTAACTGAAATCTCTGATTTATTTGATGTCTTCATCAAAGAATTCACACTTTGTAATATAAACGACACCACAAAAGAGGAACACGAATATTTGACGCACTTAACCACTAAAGCCAATGAATACAAAGAGTTGTCTAAAACTATTGTTAATCAAAACATTCAAGAAGTATATTCAGAACCAGAATCAGAGGTAGAATCCAAAAAACCAGCCACAGAAGAAGTAGGAAGTAATTCAGACAAAGAAAATAAACCTTCAGCTAGTTCACCAAACAATAAAACAATTGACAAAATGACAGACTTTGACTACAGCAAGGCACAAAAGTTGCCAGTACTTAACTGCGAAACAGTCAACAAACGAACAGAAAATATTAGGGATTTTTTAAATAGCATCGAGTTTTACCATGACACCCTTAACGACACGTCAAAACCTATTCTTATTAAATTTTTATTAAAGTGCAAAATACAGGGTAAGGCGCTAACAGAACTAGGCTCACTCAAACCTGAAAACTTAGAACAATTAAAAGCCAACATAACAGAAAAATGTGGAGATAGGGAAACCATTGAAAGCATACAATCAAAATTAGACAGATCACGACAGAAAAATAGGCCGATGCGAGAATTCGTATCAGAAGTGGAAGATCTTATAGCAAAAATGACAGAATTAGAAATTAGCATTCAAGGGGAACAAGCTAGGGAAACGCTGACTTTAGCAAACGAACGCAGAGGTTTAGCTTTCTTAAAGCAAGGGGTTAATGAAAGATACAAAATGCAGGATGCTATTTCCCACTTGTTGGAGTTATCTCCAAACAATGCAGTAGCTTCAGAAACAATACGATATGCAAATAATAGTTATACCCCGAATCATAACCATAATGTTCAAAATTTCCAAAATAACTATCGACTTAACTACAACCGACCTGTTTACCACAATAACGAGATAACGACAATAGAAACCGGAACCCAATAAGGCAAAACAATTTTAGTAATAATAATTACTCGCAAAACTTTCCAAGATCCAAAAATTTTTCTTCCCAAAATCAATCAAGATTCAACTCAACACAAAATCGCTACCCAATTCAACAAAATATCATGAATAGAAATAATTACAATAGCAACGAAGGTAGAACAAATAACAACCAAAATAATTTTCATCCCAGAAATAACAGACAAGGTAACAATCAAAGTGACCCTAACAATAACAGAATAAGACGTAGCACACATAGAGAATCAGCCTATATTTTAAATGAGGGAAACGAAGTACCCACCGAGGGGGGAGCCGACCCATCGGCAGGGATTATTTAAGCCCAATAGAACATATAATATGTACAGGGGGCATAATAAACGGCCTATATGTAGTTTTCAAAACTAATAATAAGAATACAAAATTTTAACTAGATACAGGCGCATCCATTTGCACCATAAAAGAACAAGCACTAGACAAAAGCATACAAATAGACACATTAAATAAAATAACAGTAGTAGGTATATCTGGAGATTTAACAACGGTAGGAACTTGCAAAAATACACTGTTATTAGGACAGCAATTAACGGACTATCCTTTTCACGTAGTAAAAGATTCATTTCCCGTGCCCGTTGATGGCATTATTGGTGTTAACTTCCTTAAAGATTTTGAAGCTATAGTTGACCTAGAACATTTCATTTTAAAATTATCTCTGAACAATAGTCAAATTTCCTTACCTATAGAAAGTCAAAATAAACTTAACTCATTTACAATAGCACCCAGATCTGAAGCCACCTATTGGTTGAACAGTAAACATACAGACACAAGAATTTTTGACTCCCAAGAACTTTGCGAAGGAGTATTCATGGCCGGTTCCATATCTAGGATAAAGGACGGAAAAATACCAATAAAAATTTTAAGCTCTCGACAGGAAGAAGTGAAATTAAAATGGGTAGAACCAGACTCCAAAGCTCTTTCAGAGTACCACATTCTGGCGTATGAACAGACAACAAATTCCAAAACGAAACGAACACAACAATTACTTTCACAAATTAATTTTGACACTTTAAACCCAGAAGAAGCATCAGAACTTAAAGCTATTTGCACTAAATTTCAAGATATTTTCCATTTAGAAAACGATAAACTAACATACACACATATAGGTCAAGCCCAAATATCACTTAAAGTAGGAGCAACGAGCAACGGCGAAGTATACTAAACCATATAGATTACCTCATTCACAAAAAAATGACATACAAAACGAAGTAGAGAAGATGATTAAAAACGACATTATTGAACCATCGGTATCAGCATGGAACTCACCTATTCTTGTAGTGCCCAAAAAGAAAGACCCAGTAACAGGAATGCAAAAATTCCGGTTAGTAGTTGATTATAGAAAAGTTAACGACGTCATCGAAGATGATAAATTTCCATTGCCTAACATAACTGACATATTCGATATGGTAGGAGGTGCAACTTATTTCTCCTGTATAGATTTAAGCCAAGGATACTACCAGATGAAATTAGAAAAAGAAAGTAGGCCATGCACAGCTTTCTCCACTGAAAACGGTCATTATCAATTAAAGCGACTGCCAATGGGTTTAAAAATATCACCTAGTACATTCTCAAGAATGATGTCTATAGCAATGTCCGGTCTAACGTATTCAAAATGTTTTGTGTATCTTGACGACCTTATAGTATTCGGTAAAAATTTAGAACACCACAATAAAAATTTAATTGAAGTATTCGAAAGATTGAGAGAAGTAAATCTCAAACTACATCCAAGTAAATGTGCTTTCCTTAGAAAAGAAGTTTTATATCTAGGTCATATTATATCAGACAAAGGTATTATACCAGATCCATCAAAATCCATAGTAATGAAAAATTATCCAATCCCCCAAAATGCAGACGAAGTAAGGAGATTTGTAGCATTTGCTAACTACTACAGAAAATTCATACCAAATTTTGCAACACTACACTCAGAAATCCTAAGAGTTGTCGTAACCTCTTAAACACGCCAGCTCTTTTTTTTTAGGGACTCTGAGCTCTGGCAATAAGAGTTACCTAATGCGATTCTTGAGCTGTTATTATTTAAATTTGGGCTGCAATAAATATGCAAAGAGCTATCGGATGTATTGTCAAAATCAAATTTTTAAGCATCAGAGCTATTGGAACTTATAAAGATTAATAGCAAATATTTATAAAGTTATCATTTATGGTGATAGAGTCTTTATAAATACTGATATGATTGTTAAAATTAATTTCAGAGCTATTGTTAAGATTTGCAGAGTTGCTGTAAATGTGGACAGTTATCAACAGAGTTTACTTTAAAGTAGTAAGAGTACTCATTATAGTTGATTTAGCTATGACAAACTTTCAAAGAGCTATTGTAACTGTCTAGAAAACTATCTTCATACATAGGAGGGTCTAACAGAGTTACCATAGCCATGTAGAGAGCTATGGTAGGTAATAACAAAGTTCTACTTTTTCCTGGAAGAGCTATGACTTATATTAACATAGCTCTTAAAAATGTTAATAGAACTTCCAAAAGAACTGTCAGAGCTGTCATCAGTATCTGCGGCATCATCATAAGTATTTTCAGAGTTATCATACTTACTGTAAAGGTTCTCAATAGAACTTATTTTACTGCCACAAATATTCAAAAAGGTGTCGTAACTATTTAAGAAGTCTAACAGTGCTACCATAACTAAGCATGGAGCTATAAAAGTTGATAGCAAAGTTGTATTTTTTCTTGAAAGAGCTATGATTTATATAAACAGAGCCCTTAAAAATGGTGACAGAATTTCCAAGAGTACTAGCAGAGCTGTCATCAGTATCGACGAAGTCATCATAATTATTGTCAGAGTAATCATACTTACTGTTAAGGTTCTCATTACAATTATTTAAGCTGCCATAAATTTTCCAGGAGGTGACGTTACTATTTAATAAGTTAATAAGCCCAAAAGAGTAACCATAACCATGCACAGAGCTATAGAAATTAATAACAAAGTTGTACTTTTTTCTTAAATAGCTATGATTTGTACTAGCAGAGTCCTTAAAAATGATGTTGGAACTTTCAAAAGTACTAGCAGAACAGTCATCAGTATCAGCGGTGTTTTCATAAATATTGTCACAGTTATCATAAGTACAATGAGAGTTCCCTTCATTTTAAATCTAGCTGTGCTTAATTTGTCAAGAGTTATCTAAACTCTTGATAAAGTTATCAGCTAAGTAATAAAGTTTTTTAATACACGCACAGAGCTATGGTTATCACTAAAAGAAATGTGATATATATTTACTGAGCCATCGCATTTAGTGATAAAACTGTAAGAACTTTTTAAGGGTTGTGAAAAGTGCTAATTTCAGCTATTATGTTTGTAAAAAGAGCTATTTTATTATAAAAGAATTGTATCCATCGATGATACAGAACTGTTATAAATACTTACCAAGCTCTTAGAATTCTTTTAATATCAACATGAAGGTTTTGTTAGAGCTATAAATTCGACATAGAAAAATATTACATTAAAGACTATTTAAAATACGAACAATAGAATGTTTCATTTTTCATAACATAAAGTTTTTTATTGATATTATTTTATGAACAACAATTCTATCAACTACAAAGATACATTTCAAATTTTTTTGTTGAGAAAATTACTTTTTCATAGTAAAAAGAAATTTGTACAGAAATTTTTACAGAATTTTTGAATTCAATGTTTGAAATCAGGAAAAAATTATTATTGTATTAAAAATAAATACAATTCTTATTACAAATAATAAAATTATTTAAGTTAGGCTTTCAACCTAAAATTATCGTATCTTTAAAAGAAATTTAAGTAAGCACAGGGATATTATAACTTAACAAAAGTATGAATGTAAATATGCCTAAAAGTAAAGGGTCCCATGGTTTTTAATTTAGCCAGCCAACTGTGGGACATTCTGTATATTTTTCAATATCAATAAAGAATTAAACAAAAAATTTGTATTTTTCTTATAAATGTATGTACAGGGTTATTAAAACAAAAGATAAAAAAGGAGTAGTTTGAAAAGTATATACATTATTTAAATCTTAAATATTTATAAATTATAAATGAAAGTTTTTTTTAAATTTTTTTAAATAAAATAAAATTTTACCTTCTAAAATGACGTTCTTATGCAAAACTCTGGATATTCCCAATTTCCAATACGGGGCAGCTTTGGTTTTGTGTAATACACATTCTACAAGGTATTCATCTTGAATATGTGCTTTCGATAATGCGTCAAAAAAATATGTAGATTCTTTGTCAATTTTAAAAGCCTGGAAAGCTAAAATTGTCAGATCAGTTTAAAAAATCTTAAACGAATTGTGAATAATATTCATGCATGTAAAATATCAGTTTCAACAAATCGTAAACATTCTTACACAAATTTATGTAAATGTTTTATTTTAAAATGTTTATTCAACAATGATAGTACATTTTTACCGAAAATGTCGGTATGTATGAACGACGTACGTGTGATTTTTTTATCTAATAGTTTTATATTATAATAGTTTTACATTTAAATAACTTTGTGAAGAATAATTCAAAAAAACTACCTGATATTGATGATGTTTTACACAAGTTGAGAGTTAAAATTTTTTTCTCTTTTCCTTCTGCAATTCTGCATCTGCTCTTAACTCTGAATGAAATTGAATACGTGTTTCACTGTGCGTTGTGTGATGTGAACTGTCGGCATCGGCTCGGCACTCAGCTATCACTTACAAAGTTATTAGCTAGCTATCGTCAAAACGCAGACGGAGCTATCATGACCCTTTGGTTGGAGCTATCACTAACAAAGTTATTGTAAGCTACGATACATCTTGTAGAGCTACTATATCCTCATATTGGCTATCGTACAAAACATAGACGGAGCTATGATGACTCTTTGCTTGGAGAGCTATCACACACGTAGTTCTGGTAAGGTATGATACATCTTGCATAGGTTCTGTGAGCAAAATAAAACTACTACATCCGCATATTAGCTATCGTATTCAAGTGGACGTTACCACTGCTAAATGAATCGGATACGATAGCTCTTGCGATTTGGTAATATACCCTTATTTTTTTTCTTTAAAATAACAGCTGAATTAATGTGTTGCTGCAAGTTTGGAAAGAGTGATGACAGCTCTGGTTGGGTCGCGGTGGTCGTAATTTGCGTACAATAACTCTGCTTTGGATACCATAGCTGGAATTTTGGTGTCGTTTTTAAATTGTTTATTACCGTAGCCGAATTTCAAAATCAAAATCTCTGAGTGTAGCAATTCCTTTAAACCGTTTATTAAGAAAAAACGTAGAATTTAAATTTTCCGAAGATTGCAATACCTCATTTCATTTGCTAAAAGATTTCCTGATAAGCCCAAATATTTTACAGTTTCCAAATTTTGAAAAAGAATTCATACTCCGAACAGACGCCTCTGGATTTGCCTTAGGTGCTGTTATATCAAATTTTGGTGACAAACCCATCGCATACGCAATTAAATCATTAAATAAAGCCGAAAAGAACTACAGTACTATAGAAAAAGAATTGCTCGCAATAGTATGGGCAGTAAAACATTTTAGACCTTATCTTTTCGGAAGACGTTTCAAAATACTAACGGACCATAGACCACTAGTATATCTGTTCTCCCTAAAAGAACCTTCTAAAAAACCTTAACTAAATTTAGGCTAATATTAGAGGAATATAACTTTACTGTGGAGTATTCACCAGGCAAAGACAACTGCACTGCGGATGCACTAAGTAGAATACAACTAAAGTCAGAGGACTTACAGAATTTATTTGTGTGTGTCACAACAAGAGCACAAGCTAGAAACTTAAATTAAGAAGAAGAAAACCCAACAACAAGTAAATTAGAGAAAGAAAAAATCATAAGTGAACTTCTTAAACCGCCAGAAAAGGGGCTAAAAATAGTCGAGTAGAAAATATTAAATAGCTTCAAAGATGAAGACAAAGATTATAGTTTATTAAAAGGTACCAGAGTTATAAGTCCAAACCTCATTTTAGGATACATTCCAGGGAATAATTGTTTGATATTAAATAGGTCAAAGATAAGCACTATTACCCGATCAGCATCATTTGACAAAATGTTGTTGAGGGACGTGCAAACTATCGAAGAACCATTTTTAAATATTAAAAGGGAATCCAGAAAAAGCACTATTGCTCGATCGGCATCATTTGACAAAATGTTGTTGAGAGACGTGCAAAATAACGGTGAACCATTATAAAATAATGAAGAGGAATCCAACAATAGCACTATTGCTCGATCGACATCATTTGACAAAATGTTGTTGAGGGACGTGCGTACAATTTGCGGACCTCTTTCAATTAAAGATATTTATATAACTAAAGAAGAGTTAGGTAAACTCTCAGACGGCCGCCATAAAGAGAAATTATATATATTAAAGAAAAAGGTAGAAGAATTATTCAAAGGAAATAAAATAAAAGTGCACATAATTGATAATAAAATAAAAGTAACGGACCCTGGAAAACAAAAACTTATACTCAACGATTACCATATGTTACCGACAAGTGGACATGCCGGAATAAATCGCATGTTGCGTAACATCAAGAAAAAATACTTTTGGACAGGGATGCAAAACGATGTGACGACATACGTTAAGCACTGCCCTATGTGTCAACGAAATAAACATATACATCCCAAAAAACAACCAATGACTATTACTACAACAGCAGAAACATGTTTTGACAAAATATACCTTGACTTAGTTAGACCTCTTGACGAGACAGAAAATGGGTCAAAATACATTTTAACACTTCAAGACGAACTAACGAAATTTACAGAAGCTATTGCTTTGCCAAATAAGGAGGCTGATACCGTAGCTAAAGGACTTGTAGAAGGCTTTATCCTAAAGTATGGAGTCCCTGCTACCATAGCATCTGACCAGGGTACAGAATTTATAAATAGAGTTTTCAAAGATCTGTGTAAATTATTAAAGATAG
The DNA here is from genome assembly GCA_914767635.1 of Melanostoma mellinum. Classification (NCBI taxonomy): domain Eukaryota; kingdom Metazoa; phylum Arthropoda; class Insecta; order Diptera; family Syrphidae; genus Melanostoma; species Melanostoma mellinum. The sequence goes on from OU612059.1 coordinate 106,705,419, forward strand.
AACAGCTACAATCCACCGCGTACCATCACGAAAGTATTGGAGCACTAGAAAATTCGCACAAGGTTTTAGGAGCCTATCTTAGAAATTATGTAGATGAGAAACATACAGATTGGGACAACTGGTTGCCCTACTATGTTTTCTGTTACAATACTTCAGTACATTCAGAAACAGGATACACCTCGTTTGAGCTAGTATTTGGGAGACAATGTAACTTGCCTTCCAATCTTACAAAGAAGGTTGAACCAGTTTACAACTACGAGGACTATGTCATAGACCTTAAACATAGGCTACAAATTGCTCATAAAGACGCTAGGGATACTTTAATACAAAAGAAAATTTCTAGGAAGGATAGATACGATGCTGATGCAAAAGCTAAAACTCTTGATTTCAATGTTGGTAGTTTAGTCTTGTTGAGAAATGAAAGTAGAAAGAAATTAGACCCGATATATATAGGACCATATGAAGTATTATCACAAAAAGGAGTGAATTGTGAAATCCAATGTGAAAATAAGAAATTAATTGTTCACAAAAATAGATTAAAACAATTTTATATTTATATGCTATTATTGTAATTTGAAGAGTTGTTTAATCTGAGGAATTGTTAAATTAAAATAGAGACTAATTGTTCATTAAATAGAAAAATATATCAAAAACATTTTTGTTATTATTGTACAAAACTTGTGTATTTCGAAAAAAAAACATGTAAAATTAATTGAAAAGTAGTTGTAAAATTAGAACTAAGGTCACATTAAACTAATTATAAGAAACTATCAACATGTCAATGCGCATTGACTTAAATACATTGATCTAATAATTATTTCTAAAAAAAAAAAAAAAATTTATATACATATATTGATAACTACTGTAAATATTGAAAGTATATAGAACATATGAACTATAGATGTAAATACTGAACATTGTATGTACCCTTAACTAATGTGACATATCAAAAACAAATATATGTATCAAAAACTGCAAAACATATAATAAAAAAAAAGAGAACTAGATTTTAAAATGTAAATATCGCAAATGATACCAAACACTGACTAAATTTTAATGAAAAGTAAACTAATCAAAATATAATACTAATGTAAATATCACAATTAATACTAAGATATTAACTAAAAGTAAACATCCAGAAATAGCCACAATGTTCAATACAATATGATAAAAGAAAAAAAATTTTTGATTTCATACTCCCGTATTTGTAAAAGAGTCGTGGAAAAGTAGAAATCAACACTCTTGTCTTGATTTCTTCTTTTTCCCCAGGAAGGGTGGTGTGAAGGAGTCACAGCCAACGACCTCTTAATTAATTGCTCTACAACTATTAACGGGTTGTCAACCTTCGACTGCGCCTCGATATCCGATCCTCTCACATTCAGTTGCATTGCATAGAAATGCATAACACTTGACTTGCTTGTGTATCCATAGAGTGCATTGTACTCAGAACAATATGATTCCCAACGGCAGGCCACTGCCAGCCGACAGAAGTAATAAGGGATCATATTGCTTTGACTGCATGCGCGCTGTTTAAGTCACAGCAATAGTCTTTGGGTATGAGCATTTGTTTATGATATAGGTCATTGGCGCTCACCCAAAAGAATGTGATGATGAAGCGTTTTAATCGGATATCGAAGTGTGGTCGATGGTTCGATAACCAGAAATGGAGCTTAATAAATTTGTATAAATAGGGAATGAATTTACGAATAAAATTCAATTGTGATCGTGGAGTCGATCCGAAGAACACTCTAGTCTTATTATTTGATATATGGCTGTTAGCCTAAAAGTATAAGCTTGGACGTTTTCTTCTTTAGTCGTCTTCGGTACCACCCTCAACTTTGCAGTTAGTGCGAAAGAGGTTCGAGCGAGAGCAGTGAATTATAAGCGATTGGTGCTGAAGTACAAGCGACTTCACACCTAGTTCGGATGAACTAAATGAAGTAACATGGTTCTGACAGCTAAGTAATGAATGAAATAAATAGAGAAGCGAATGGGAAGAAGGGCAGAGTTGAAATTTGAGTTTAGACAGTAAAGGTTGCAGCCAAGCATTGAGACAGCGGGCCTTTTACTATATTACAAATAAAAAAATTAAAACAAATATCTCTTGTATCTCGTTATTTCGACACTCCGTCACCTGCTTTTCCCTTTATATAAAAAACGAAGCACGGCAGAACGTAACACTCTAATCCATCTTTGCGCCCTGTCTCTATTCTTTCCTTATGTTATAAGAATGTTAGAGGCCTTCGTACTATAACTTCTGACCTGTACATGAACTCTCAATGTCTCCCATATGACATTTTTGCCCTCACTGAAACAAATCTGTGCTCTGATTTTCTAGATAGTGATTTATTCACTTCTGATTTTGCTGTTTTTCGTGCGGATGGTTAAATAAATGACATTGCTCTTACTGGGCCTGGTGTTCTTTTTTCCGTACACATTCGTTTCAATCCATGTCTGGTCGAAGCATCTAAATCTCCTTTTTTTGAATTTGTATGTGTTAAACTGTCTTTCATCAAACGCTGTCTTTACTTTCTTTGTTGTTATATTCACCCTTCACAACCCTGTCATGTCTATCAACAATTTGTTGATTCAATAGGTACTTTAATTGAGAGTGTAGACTCCAATGATGACTTTAAAGTACTTGGGGACTTTAACTTGCCCGACTTGAAATGGACTCCTTCTGAGGAAGAATCTTGTTTCGTTCCCTCTAATCCATCTTCTGATAAAGAATTCATATTCACCGACAGATTTCTTGAATCAGGCCGCTTTCAAATGAGCTGCGTTTTAAACAATCTTGGGAGACAACTTGACCTTGCTTTCTCCTCTGATCCTTTCAATTCCGCCGTCCTAAAAAGCTCGCATCTTTTATCCACCCTTGATCGTTTTCATCCTCCCCTAATTTTCAATTATTGTCTTGATCTTAAAGCACTCCAACTATGGAGTCTGAGAACACTTCTAGTTTTAACTTCCGTAAAGCCGATTTCATTATGCTTAGCCATCTTTTAAGCGGAATCGACTTTAATCTTTTTATTAACCTCTCTACACCCATACATATTGCTCTCTCCTTTTTCTTTTCTTCAATTTTTGCCTGTTTCATACAATTTGTTCCCTATACATCTCAAAAAACCTGTGTATAATCTCCTCCCTGGTACACAACAGAGTTAAAAAATATCCGTAACATTAGAAACAGGCTATGGAAAACATATTTTAAATCCCAGACCCCTTCCAATTACTATTACTACCAACAGGCCTCTTCTAACTTCTCAACTTTATGCCAAATCTTTATACTTAACCTATCTTGATAAATTGCAATTCTCTCTAATCACTGATCCAAAGCGTTTTTATCAATTTATTAACGTCAAGAGGAAATCTGACGGTCTTCCTTCAACGCTTAATTTCCTTGACTAATGTACGGCGTCCCGGAAATTTTCCTTTAAAAGTATGCATCAGTGCTCTATCAACCCCTTGCTAATATCTTTCAACTTTCTCTTTCCCAGGCTGTTTTTCCCTCTCTCTGAAAAGAATCTTTTATCTCCCCAATTTTCAAAAAGGGCTGTAAAAATCAAATCTCGAACTATCGACGGAAAGCTAAGCTCTCCGCCAGTTGTCTCTTCACTTCAACACGGATTCCTAGAAGGAAGGTCTGCTTACCTTATCCAATTCGTATCAGAGACTTTCTTGGCCATGGAAAAGGGCAACGAGATCGACGTTATTACTACAGACTTTAGTAAAGCATTCGACAAAATTAACTATCAAATTATCTATCTCAAACTCAAAGCCTTTGGCATCCCAACTTAAATTATCGAATGGGTCAAATCATACCTAAAGAACCGTATGTAAAGAGTAGTTTTAAGAAAAGCAGTTTCTAACCCGATATTTGCCTCTTCTGGCGTTCCCCAAGGCAGCCATCTAGGTCCACTCCTGTTTGTGATTGCAATAAATGACGTCGCTCTCGCTAGTATTATTTCTTTCTCTGATCTGTCTATTTATGCAGATGACATTAAAATTATAAAAGTAATTTTTTTTTTTTTTTTTTTATATTTAACGCGCACATCAAGGGGTTATGAATTATACCCTTATAATGTTGTTAAACACAGTGCGAGCATTTAAGAAAATAGGAGAGGATTTGAAAGGAGACACCGATGCACGTTGCTTTTGAATTTTTGTGAATCGTAATGAAGGGGAAATACTGAGCCAGGTAAAGCATTCCACATTCGGGTGGTGCGACTGAAATACGAATCTCTATACTTGACTGTACGCCCGAAGTTGGGCTCAAGGTAAAACTGATGAACATTCCTAGCGAGGCGGGTGTTGCGGCTAAATTGTTTCAGGGGAGGAATGCAACTGGCTACTTCACTAGAGCACTGCTTGTGAAAAAAGCGATTAAAGAGAGTGAGACAGGAAACATTTCGACGATTTTCAAGAGAATCAATTGATTCTACGATTGAACTATCACCTATCAATTTTAACGCTCTATTTTGTACCCTATCAAGGAGGTGCAAAGATGTTTGAGAAGCACCTGACCAGATATGGGAGTTATACTCCAGTTTTGGGCGGATGAAGGCCTTATAAATTGTAGCCAGATCAGAAGGGGTGAAGAATTTCCTGCATCGTCTCAAGAAGCCTAAGCATTTAGCAGCGTTTTTGGCGACTTCAAATATGTGGTCATTCCAACGAAGATCATCGTTTACACACATACCAAGTACTGACAGCTTTTCGATTTCTTCGATGCAGGTACCATTCATGGATAATGGCAATGGGGGAATGTTAAGCTTCATCGACAAGAGACAGCATTGAGTTTTCGAAGCATTGAATTCTACTCGGTTCATAAGACCCCATGCAACAATGCTGTCAAGGTCAGAATTCAATGAGCTTATCATACGCAACCGTTCCAGTTCCACATCCGAAGAGCAGGGACGTGAATTTGGAAACGAATATGAAAAGCTGAGGGTCGAGTCGTCAGCAAAACAGTTAAGTGGATTAGAAGTTTCAGACAAGAGATCATTAATGAAAATGAGGAAGAGAGTCGGAGACAAAACGGAGCCCTTGGGCACACCAGCATTTATGAAGTGGGTATCAGACTTGAAGCCATCCAACACAACTTGTATTGAACGGTCGGAAAGGTAGTTTCTAATCCAACGAAGAAGAGACTCATCGATACCAAAAGCACGCATTTTCGATAAAAGAGCCTGATGCCAAACTCTATCAAATGCTCTAGAAATATCAAGCGCAATAATCTTACTTTCTCCAAAACAATGTAAAGATTGGTTCTACTTTTCGGTGAGATAAGCCATCAAATCACCAGTGGACCGTTTGCTACGAAAGCCGTACTGACAGTCATTAAGAAGCTTTAGTTCTTCAAGATATTTCATAAGTTGACGGTTTATCAACGTTTCCATGACCTTGGAAAGAAGGGACGTTAGTGCAATTGGACGGTAATTGGAAGGGGAGGAAGATTCGCCTTTTTTAGGGACCGGCTGGACAAATGCAGTTTTCCATCTGCTCGGAAAAATCCCAGCAGAATAGGAAAGATGGAAAAGTTTACGCAGTGGTTTTGCCAGCGTAGAAGAACACCTCTTCAGAATAACGGCGGGGATACCATCTGGACCAGCGGATTTATGTATGTTGAGATCTTTGAGGACTCTCGCAACCGAATGAGTTCGAAAGAATATCTGCTTCATCAAAGAATTTGCAGCCTCGAGCTCAGGTGGAGCCAATATGCTATAAGGAAGTGTCGAGTTGGCTGCAAATTGGGCTGCCAGCAAATTGGCTTTGTCGATGGAGCTGACATACGGAGAGTCATTGAAGACGAGCGTTGGGACCGATGACGTGGTCGAGTTCTTAATGTTCTTCACAAAAGACCAAAAGTTTTTACTTCCTTTTGGACACAACAGTATTTTTTGCCTTACTTTTTGGTCATGTAAAAACTTAGTCCTTTGTATCTGAGCATTACAGATATTTCTGGCCCGTTTGAACAAATTTCGGTTTTCTACAGTGGGGTTGTCTTTGAATCTACGAAAACTTCTTTCTCTATCCCTTATCGCCTCTTTACAGCTTGAATCAAACCACGAATTAGGGTGATACTTTTTGTTCTGTGAGGAACAAAATTTCTCATGCCGTTGAGAATTACATTAGATATCATATCAGCTGAAGCATCAACGTTTCCGTCGAGAAAGCACAATGACCAATTAAAATTTCGAAAGAAATTATTCAGGCCGTCCCAATTGGCCTTCTCATATTGCCATACAGTTCTTTTAGGGACTTTATCTTTTTTTACAGTGACGGAAAGCGAAAAATCTACCGATATGACACAATGGTCTGATTTGCCTAAAGGAGATGATACTACAACCCTGTATTTTTCGGGATGAGAAGTGAGAAATAAGTCAAGAGTGTTGGCCGCATGGCCTTCAATATCTGGAACCCGAGTGGGCTCATCAACAAGTTGAGTTAACTGGTTAAACTCAGCGAAGATCTCAACACACTTTCCTTCGGGTGTTGTCTGGCCAGAATGTCGAAGCCAACCAGAATTGTGTACATTGAAATCGCCCGCAATTGCGATTTCAGTGTGAGGATACAGGGAAACAATTCTTATTATGGAGTCAGATAGCGCATCAAACTCGTTAGACAATCTAAAAGCTTATTTGGTCAAAAGTTATAATTTTTTTTTTCGTTTTATATGCTTAATGAGTAGGTATACAGTGCTTATGCGTACATTTTTTTTTTTTTTTTCATTTTTACATTTTCTTTTTTTTTTTTTGTTTTCTTCGTTTATTGGCAATGAAAAAAAAATTGCTGTTGTTTACATTAAAAATTTTTTTTTTTTACATGGGTTGTTTCATCAACGCCAGGTGTTACATTTTCTTCAAGATCGTTCACATTTTCTGTTGGATTGTTATTTATTGTACATTTTGTTTTAATACATATTTTAAATATTACATACCTATAAAGCTAGATGCTAGAGCAACACAAAGAAAAGAAATAATAGAAACAGAAATGTGAGCATGTTCATGTGTGACATGGAATAACGAATTGTTTTTCTTTAACAAATATTTAATATTTATACTATAATTATCTAAGTCCAGTTTTTCAATATGGGTTGTATGAGGTGAAATTTGGGATAAGTTGTTGGGATACCATAGGTACAAATAATTTTCGTTACTAATGTTTGAGCTACTGTTTGAGCCTCTTGATTTGGTATTGCTACTGCTTGAACGAATTTGGTGAGATCATCCTGGAAAGTAAGTATATATTTGTGCTCGCTTTCTGTAATAGGGAGTGGTCCTACTATATCAATGGCTACCCTTTCGAACGGCGTTTTTGCTGTCGTAGTGATGACCATTGGTAGTTTGTTACGTGAATACAATTTATTCTTTTGACACAGTTCACATGACGCGATGTATTTCTTTATATCCGCATACATGGTTTTCCATTTGTATCTTTTTCCAATACGCTTCAGAGTTCGTTTTATACCTTGATGACCACCTAAGGGCGTGTCATGAAATTCGTATAAAATTTGTTTAATTTTTTCTGGATCGGAAATTTCAATGATGTTTTGACTTTCTTTTTGTTTTTCAATAGGCGGGACTTTGCTATGACTACGAGTTATAACTTTGACTTCGGCTATGTTTAAACGAGATAAAGCGTCTGCATTTGTGTTAAGATGACCTGCTTTATGTGAAACCGTGAAATCGTACTCTTCAAGCATAATACGCCAGCGCATTATTCTTGAAGAAGGATCCTTAAGGTTAAACATCCAAACAAGTGGTTTGTGGTCAGTTATAAATTCAAAGTGTCTTCCATACACGTATGGTCGGAAGTGGGTTACTGCCCAGACAACTGCTAGAGCTTCTTTTTCTATAGTAGAATAGTTTTTTTCTGACTTATTTAGTATTCTACTTGCGAATGCTATAGGTAAATCGTTTTCATCATTATCTTTTTGAGACATTACCGCACCTATTGCTCAAAGCTTGAAATACTTCAATTAATTTTTTGTTGTGATCATCTAGATTCTTTCCATATATCATTATACAATCTAGGTATACTAGACACTTTATACCTTGTAGTCCTGTGAGTACCTTATTCATCAACCGTTGGAATGTAGGAGGAGCGTTGCTTAGTCCAAATGGCATTCTGTTGAACTCAAAATCACCGTTAGGTGTACTTAACCCATTTCCGGCTAGCGTTGCGAAAACGCAACGTCATGTTTGAGAGCGTCTCCAGCTTAAAGGATCCTTTATTTTAATGAACTAACAAATGATTTTGAAAGCTTATTAAAATATCTAATCGACCTGTTTTTGGATTTTTTTCAAAAACTTAATTTTGTAGTGTTTTGAACACCGTCAAAAACTGTAATTTCGGAAATTTTGAGGTAGCCTTTGTTGAGGAACTAAAAAGGTGTACCTACCAACATCTTATTATTTTAAATTTTTTTTCACAAACTGTGAGGGAAAGATTCAAATTATATTTTGCGTTTTCGCAACACCCGCCAAAAGTAGTAGCATTTACCAAAAGAAAAAAAAAAGTTTTCCGTTGGGGTTTTCACTGCATATAAAATTTGGTTTCTTCGAAATAATGTGCACTTTAAAAAAAAAAAAAATTATTAAAAAAGAACCGAAAATTCATTCCACAGCTATTTTGGAAAAACTACGGTAAAGGGTTAGAAATTCTTAGAAATAATTGGACTGCACACAATAGTTATAAAAAACCTAATAAAGCCCAGGTAATTTATTTTTTCAACAGAAAATTTATATTTATTTTTCCTGGAAAAAAATGAAACAAATAATTCGTGAATGAGTGGTGTATTGTAAAACCACAAACGAATAGAAATATTTGGCAATTGATTTATTTTTTACAGTCATCAGCATCAACAACAAATGCACGGCAACAGCATCAGACATCAGAGACGATCTCCATACCTTGAACAGGATATTATGCAGAAGCACCTATGAACTTATTGGAGGAGACTTTAACGCTAGACACCGAAGATGGATGGATACACAAGACAACAGTGACGGTAATGCAATTGTCAATTAGCTGGACGAAAATATAGAGCATCACTCTCTGGTAGTAGTGTCCCAACCCAAACCCACCTTCCCAAGGACACCATAGACGCTCGACTTTTTCCTCGCAACATCCAATCCTATATTTATCCTTCCGGAGCTCCGAAACTTCGTCTGCACGACAATAACCAGCGATTGGGATCACGAGGCCGTCCTTCTTTCAATCAACCTCCGGCACCAGATAATCTCTCTGAACCAACCAGAGGTGGGCTTCGTCAACTACAAAAAGCTAGAAACTGCTAGCCAACTAACACACACTACCGTCAACCAACACAAACCTCCGGAATGAGGAAATTGATACAGCAATTGACAATCTGGAAACCGTAATTGAATCTTCGCTTGAGAAGAATAGGCAGCCAAGAACTTCCCGGGACAAATACGAGCACCTGCCCGACTACATACAGAAGCTCTACCACCACAGGCAACACTTGAGGAAGCTGCTACAACGTATTCAGCTACGGGAACTAAACACCATCAACAGCAACTACCAGGCGGTCTCCAGCGAGCTCAGATGCGTAAACATCATGTTCAAGAACGCAGTGAACTATCACAACGACATTCTTCTCCAAAACAGGCTCCAGCCCATGGCGAAGCTTCAATCAACGCAAATAGAGCCAAAGGATTTGCGGACTTCTTTGATGAATACTTCAAACCAAATCCACACTTGGACCCTGAATTTTTGGAAGAAGTCAACTCCTCAATTCAACTCGCACAAGCCCACCAACAGACCATCCATTTCAGCGATGAAAATCCGTCCAACGATCCAGCAGACAACCTTGAGCACTCCTGAAGAAATTCAACAGTTCCTACTCAGAAGCCGCCCAAAAAAGTCAACAGGACAGGACATGATATTTTAGCATATGATAGCATTTGTTGTCGATTCCTTGTTGAGATCATAGACAAGCAGCAGTCAGCCTATTCAACGAGATGGAAACCCTAATGAAGCGGTTCGTTTCGATGACATGAAACAAACTATCATCGAAACAAAAAAACGTCTTCGCTGTCGGAAATGTTCTAGTCAAACCATTTTTTTTCTGCACAAAGTGTAACGTAGCACTTCATCCAAAATGCTTTGATGGATACCACACAAAAACAAATATTTGATGAATATTTTGTCACTAAAACTGATTTAAACTCCGTATTTAAAATTTTTTTTCTTTAATGATTTTGCTACTACATTTGGCGGGTGTTGCGAAAACGCAACGTCAATTTTCCGGGAAACTAAAAGCTTTTCCAAAAATTTTTTTTTAGATTTTCTCTAACTAGCCCAAAAATAGACAAAGTGTGAAATTTCAAGTTCCTAGCACACCTGGAACTGGTAGCCGCCGGAAATGGGTTAATGCTGTCTTCTCCTTGTCTTCCTTGTTTACTTCGATTTGATGAAACCCACTCGCTAGATCCAGTGTGGTAAAGTATTTTGAATCACCCAGTTGTCCAAGGATGTCTTCGATATTTTGAATTGGATACGCATCCTCGATAGTCACTTCGTTGAGTTTCCTGTAATCAACTACTACTCTCCATTTTCGTTTTCCTTTCTTTGGTACAACTAGTAGGTAGAGGTGCGCTCCATGGACTTGAACTAGGCCTAATTATTTCGTCTTGCAGCATTTTGTCTACTTGATTTTTTATTTCTTGTGTGTGGATTTGTGCTAAACGGTATGGTCGAATGTTGACTGGAGGAATATTTGGGGTTGTCTTTATTTGATGTGTGATTCCGGACGTACTCGAAAAAGTATCACCGTCTAGGAAGAATAAGTGGTTGTAATTTCGGCAAATATCTACAATTGATTTCTTTTCTTCACTATTAAGATGATCCAGTTGGAGTTGATTTTGCATTATACTCAATCTGTCGTTGATAACATTTTGAGTGTCAAATGAATTTAGATTGGAAATGTTGTAGTCGTTGGTGTTTACAAATTCTAAATTGAGATCTTCTAAGACTACATCTTTATCATTGGCGTTTAATACCGATATACATATGTAACAGTTAGTTGGTTCAATGAAAGCTGAGGAAGTATAAACTTGAGGAAGGATTTCTTGAGAAAAGTATATTTGATTTGAGAGTTCGTAAATGGGTCCATACTAAATAATTTTTTCAGATCTAGCAGGTATTGTAATAGGCTTTCTTTCATTTACAAAGTCTGTGGTGTATCTTTTATCTTTATAGTGGTGTGTGAGTGTATTGTCTTTGTAATTTAGAATGGCATTAAAATTTCGGAATAGGTCTTCACCCAAAATTCCATTTTGTGTTATAGGAAAGTTGGCAGGGACTACGTGAAGTAAATGTTTGATTTTTATTCCTGGTGTTATTTCAATATTCAAAAGAATTGTATCCAGTGTCGACGTTGGAGTACTACCAATGCCTTTTAACTCGGTCACAGTATTTGTATGGATCCAAAGGTCTTCTTTTTATTTATTTATTTTAATTAAACTCAGGCTTGCGCCTGTATCTAGAAGCATAATGCTATGATTGGTGATAGTGTCTTTAGAAATTATTTTAATTTCACTCTTGAAACTGGAAGCATTACTTAGGCAGCCTATATGAGCAATGCATTTGAGTTTTTCATTTTGGTATTGTATACTTTTAGGATTTTGAGAATGTGCCTTTTGAAAATTATTCATATCGGAGCTCAACTGTCCGTTTAGGAAGTCTTGTAAGTTATTTATTTGTCTGTCACTTCTATTTTGTCGGTGATTTTGATTTCGTAAACTATTTGTGTTGCTTGTATGAGTGAAAACTTTGTTGTATTTGGGATTTCGAGGTGCGTTATCGCGCTTTTTATAAAAAGTTGGCAACTCGACGTCTTTGTTTCTGAATGGATTTGAATTTGAATGTGGTTTTGGAGTTGAGCTTTCCTTAGTTGTGTTTGTTTGAGAGTTAGTTTTAATTTGACTCAGTGGATTCAGTGGAGTTGAATTAATATTTGAACTAGTTTTGTTACGATACAGTGGATTCAGTGGATTATGAGAGTTCGAATTTTTATTTGAACTAGATTTGTTGCGATACAGTGGATTGACATTTGTTGATCTGTCAATAAAGTCGTGAAAAAAAGAGCTAAGCCAAAAAAAGCAAAAAGTAAAATAAAAACTAAATAGAAAAATAAAGTTTAAGTTTGAAGTGAATAATATATAACCTCTGCTCTACTATTATATAAATATTCTAAGTAAGTTGTAGAGAATAAGACAAAAAATCACTTAAATAAATACTGACCTAAAACTCACCTATAAATGAGCAAGAGAAGTCTAGAAGACATCTCCCCGGAAAAAAACAACACTGAAAAAAGAAGCTCTAGCTATTTTATTAACAAACCCAACGAAAATATGAGTACTACACCCTGCGGGAAAATAATACTGCGCTTACCAAAGAGCTCCCGACCAAAAACGACTTTCAGCTCTTATTCACGGAAATATCAACACTAAAAGCCAAATATGATGAAATCTCAGCTAGAATTGCTCAATTAGAAGATTGAAATAAAGAACTAGAATCGCAGATAGATAAAATGCTGCAAAAAAATTCTGAAAAAATCTGGTTGTGCGATTACCTGTCGAGAAAGATGTTGACATGACAAACAAAGCGAAGTCTGTCTGCGCAGGTCTTGTCAATCTCGACACAAGCAGTGGTATCGAAAGTGCATACACCATTCGAAGCCAAGATCCTCGCAAATCAACAGTGATCGTCCAAATGAAAACCCGCGACATAGCTTCAAGTGTACTTCGCAACTGTAGACAACTCAAGAATTCAGGTATATCCATCAATAAAGACCTGCCATTGAACGTTCGACAAAGGAGATCTAAATTGATCAGGCTGATGAAAACGCTGAGAGATGAAAATCCGAAGAAAAAGATTGTTTTGAGGGATGATAGATTACATGTAGAGAACAGAGTTTTCACGTGGGATGCTTTAAAAGTTTTGCGGTGTGGAAATGAAGATGGAACTCATATTCTGTGACAAAAAAAGAGAAAGTGGTGGTTGTGAACGGACGTGTCGTGGGGTGCGCTCTTCTGTTTAAGTCAAACTACAATCTTTTCCGCTTTGAAATAATATGTTCTGTCTGTTTTGCAATAAAAAAATTGATCGAAACGATGTTGCGAGAATTAAATGCAGTGACTGTAATTTGTTCTCACACGGTGCTTGCGCTAATTTAACTCCCACTGACCTCGAATTTTTAATCAATTCAAAAGACTCATTCTTTCGGTGTGATAAATGTTCTAATCTCTGACGAAAGACTTTTCATGAACGTGATGCCCCGCTATCACCTGTGGTCTCTGCACCAACAACTGCTTTACCGAAATCATCAAATTGTAAAATCTCTCTGCTAAGAAGGTAACAACAACTACTAATGCAGTAACGGATCGACGATTAACTCCCAATTTCCCTCATCAACCTGTTAATGTCATTGCTCCTACAAATAAACATCAACAACATACACCATGCAATGATGTTGATATCTTGTCAACAAGAGAAGCGGTAGCTGAACAGCAAATAAAAAAGTCAATTACCATGGACATGCTCTACGAGGAAATACTTTGCCTGAAAAAAATAAATAATGACTTTCTCAGCACTGTTCAACAACTGAAAGACGAAAATATTTCTCTTAAAAATAAAATGAATGTTCTTGAAAGCAAACTAAATTGGAGAGAACAAAAAGATTTAGAGAATATTATTGAAATTAGTGGAGTACCTGGCGTAAACAACAAAAACGTGATTGAATGTGTCCAAAAGGTTTTGCAATGCGGCTTGGATGTTTCTGTTCCTGCTATGGACATCCATAAATGCTATGTTAAGCGATTAAGACATAGGAATACCTACAATTGATTCCCTTTACAAAAGCAACAACAAAAAGTTTACTGATGTCATCTGTGTTCATCTTGCCTCTCAACAAGTGAAGCAAACGATTATGAAGAGCAAAAGGAAAGTAGGAAAAAAGCTTAACACATCTTTGTTTGTCCCAGAAGGTAAACATCCGATTTATGTTAACGATTGCTTCACCAGTTACACGCGCGCTCCTTGCACTGAAGCAAAAAAGTATAAGGTAGAAAAAAATTATAAGTAGGTACTTATGGTTCCAAAATTCAAAAATTTAATTAAGAAAAGTAGATAAGGGAAGTGTTTTTATTGTAAAATCGTTTGATGATTTAAAGTCGCTAAAAGATTAATTTAATTGTCTTTCTTTTAACTTGGAATTAAGTAAAAAATATTAAATTCATTCTTTAACATAGATCTTACTATTAATAACCCTACTGTAACGAACCGTCACAGTGCGGATATTTCGTTCAACAAAATTCGAGTGACATACACAAGATATATGTATATCGGGGTAACCAAACCAACAAATGCACCGAATACCTCCGCACACGCAGCAACACACACAAGTTACATACGCATTTCCAAGTTGCCCATTCACCCCACTCGTTATGTGCAAACACAGGCATATCAGCACGACATTGGGTATGCATTCGCCACGAACAATAGTCAATGGGTTTTGCTCATTTATAGAGCTCACACTCACATGTTGTAGAAAATGTGATATAGGGATGCAACTGGTAGAGGTAAAGTTAAGTTTTCTGCTCCGCTTCGGTAGAGTGTACACCACTCAATTGAAAACTTGGGATTGGGTACCTTGGTACCATCCCACTGCATTTTTGAGAAGGACGGCGCAAGCTATCCAAATTTGTTTATTCCTCTTTCCACTCCGTCTGAGTGTAGGGAGGACAGGCTGAAAGCCATTTGATTATTCTTCAGCATCGTACGCTGAGGACAGAGTCCGGAAGGCTCAAACGTTTATTCCGTGTGAATTCCCGTCAGGAATCCTCACGGACATTGGAAGCTGCCGACGCAAAGGTAGCTTCAACGATAATTCCATTGCATTGGCGCTTTGGACAGAAGGCAGAAGCGAGAACCTGCTTTGTTTATTCCTCTTTCCACTCCTTTTGAGTGTAGGGAGGACAGGCTGAAAGCCACCTGATTATTCTTCAGCATTGTACGCTGAGGACAGAGTCCGGAAGGCTCAAACGTTTATTCCGTGTGAATTCCCGTCAGGAATCCTCACGGACATTGGAAGTTACCGACGCAAAGGTAGCTTCAACGATAATTCCATTGCATTGGCGCTTTGGACAGAAGGCAGAAGCGAGAACCTGCTTTGTTGATTCCTTTCTCCACTCCTCCTGAGTGTAGGGGGGACAGGCTGACAGCCACCCGTTTATTCTTTGGTATTTGCGCCAAGGACAAGAATACTTGTGTTTATTCCTCTTTCCCTTCCTCCTGAAGGTATCGAGGACAGGCTTGTAGCCACCCGTTTATTCTTCGGCATTTGAGCTGAGGACAGAATTATTGTGTTTATTCCTCTTTCCCTTCCTCCTGAAGGTATCGAGGACAGGCTTGTAGCCACCCGTTTATTCTTCGGCATTTGGGCTGAGGACAGAATTACTGTGTTTATTCCTCTTTCCCTTCCTCCTGAAGGTATCGAGGACAGGCTTATAGCCAACCGTTTATTCTTCGGCATTTGCGCTGAGGACAGAATTACTGTGGTTATTCCTCCTTCCCTTCCTCCTGAAGGTACCGAGGACAGGCTTTTGGCCACCCGATTATTCTTTGGCATTTGCGCTAAAGACAGAATTGTTGTTCTTGTTATATATACTAATTTAAGAAAACTATTGTTATTAAGAAGACAAATAAAAGGAACTTATTGGAACGATAAAAGTTGGTAGTGTTTGGTTATTTTTGGTGGAATCTTTATCTCGACTTCTGGTGCTTCGTCGAGAATACCTTGGACACGCTGAGCTTACCTCAGCCTTGGAAAGGAAGCATCGCAAAATGGCGCCCGAGCAGGGACTATAAAAGATTCCAAACAACCAAGCCAAAACCAACACTCTTCGAAAGGTATCACCTCCTAAGAGACCACATACCAACCAACGCCGCTATTGGACCAGATAAAATACGAAAGAGAATTTTCGAAATTAACTTTTTGTTTCCGATCACCGTCAACAACATACACTACCCGAATCAGCACTATGTCCGACTCCGAGGACCAAGACGATCAATATTTGAACCCATGTAAAAATTTGGGATTCATTTATTTTATGAGGAAACCTGAGCTGATTGAAACGCTGACAGCTCGTAAATTAGATGCGACAGGTAGTGTACAAATACTACGAAAACGCCTCAGCCAACATTTAAGGAAGCTGAGAGACCACGGCTCGACACAAAATCTTTGCCAGACATGGGAAGATACTATCGAGAAACGCCTCAACGAGGATGGGGATCCAACTGGTAGTGTTGCGATTACCCCTGTTTCACTTACTCAGACGACCACCGACCAAAGAACGCCGCATGTACCGGCAGCCCCGTATTATACGGAAATCCAGTTTCCTGTGCCAGCTATGAATAGAGGTCCGACTAGACAGGAACCTAGCACCCCGGGGCGTACGGAAGAACGACCCTCGGGCCAGCTTTCCAACCAGATGGGACCCTCACAGAGTTTACCAACACACTCTCGGTCATCGGGTCGGTACACTTTGAGCTACGAGGCAGAAGTGATGAACACTGTCCGGAAATGGGGTCTCAGGTTCGATGGAACTGGGAACCCCTTGGAATTCATCAAACGGGTGTCAGAACTAACGACGTGCTATGATATCCCGAAAGACCATATGCTTCGCACGCTCCCCGAGTTTTTCAAAGGAAAGGCATTGGAGTGGTTGCGAGTTAAACTGGAGGATTTGACGACATGGGAAGACTTCCACCAAGCCTTTATCCAATTTTTCTTACCACCTCGATACCTGACTAAGCTCGAAGACGAGATATATCACAGACGTCAAGGGCCGAGAGAAAACGCGAAAGAGTATATCGCGAAGACCCAGTACTTGATACACCAGCATCCACGGATGACTGTACAAGACAATCTCGACAGAATATTCGATGGACTGAGACCCGAATATAGGTTATATGCGCGTCGTCAAGACTTCCGGACAGTCGACGAATTATTACTCCTCGTCGAGGAATGCGATGCGATTAAAAAAGATGAAAGGTACACTGCTACAACTCAGCCACGACCAAATACGAGTTCCACCCCTATGCGACACCAAACCGCTCCTCCCGAAATCGCCTACGATCGCCAGACTCACTGCTGGAACTGCAAACAGCGAGGCCACCGTAGAGAAAATTGCCGAAAGCCGTTCCGGTTGTTCTGCACTTTCTGCGGGCAAGACGGTACTTTGACCAAGGACTGCTCATGCCGGAGGCGAGACAACGTAGCCGTAGTATACCACGAACCCCACCAAGATCCACGGCCTTATGTACCAATCAAGATTGAGGAGGAGGTCTACTACGCCTTACTGGACACCGGCTCAACGAAAACGTACATCAACAAACGATTCCGAGAACACCTTCGCCGTCTGAAAATACCCAGCTATGAATTGTATCAAAAGATAAGCATGGCAAACGGAACGTCAGCTACCACGAAAGAAAAGTACAGAGTTTCATTCGAACTAAATGGGAGACAAATCAACGAGGACCTTACGTACATGCCATCCCTAGAAGCTGACGCATTACTCGGAATAGACGTATTGGGACAGGCCGGGTTAGAGATATACATAGGGAATCAGATCGTAGAAGGTAAAAAGCCAAGGTATTACGACCCCAAACCAAGGTGCTCGGCCATCGGACGCAGAGCCTGGCGACCCGGCATTGGGGATCAAGTATACAAAAAGTCACATGTACTTTCTTCGGGTGCAAATTATTTCACCGAAAAACTTGCGCCACGATACGAAGGACCTTACGAGGTCGCCCGTTTCATTTCCCCAGTGATTGTTGTTCTCAGAGGTAAAAATCAACGAAGAGGAGCAACAAATATTCGCGCTCATATACGTGATCTTAAAGGATTCCACAGCGAACACGAGGAAAATAATCTAGCAACGATTATTAACGCCTCTAATATAAATTCATGCCCTTCAGTTCACATCCAGTCATGCCCAGAAAAATACATAAATAAAGAGATACCCCAGCGCAAAAAGGTCACTCATCATCCAACCACCGAACAAGGTAGTAGTATAAGACGAAAAAAAATAAAAAGAATGGAAAAGAAATCTACAGGTAGGACAAGCCCCCGATTCGACAGGCTGCAATCATTGGAGAGAAACCGACCATCAAAATCAAGCGAGTCAAAGTCGAACCCATCAACGCGAGGAGGACGGGTACCAGTTGATCCCAAGATCGACCCTACGGTGCGAACCCCAACCAGACCGGCCATGTCTGCCCCGAGACGTACCGGGGAACCAGTGCATTTCCGACTGATTAACCAACAAGGACGAGCACCATCACCAAAACCAATCGCGGCCCCGGATTCTCCTCAGAGCCGCATGAAAATGATCAGGGATCGGAGAGCAGCTGCAGAGGATTTACTCCAGAGAAGGAAGAAGCTCGTGCCCCAAGGAGAGCCAAAGAGGATGGGCTTTAAACGGCCTCTCAGCACCGACCAAGCACGCCAGCCATCGCAACTCTCCACCAGCCAAGACCGCCAGCCATCACAGCCCCTCACCAGCCAAGGGCTCGAAGCCATAATACGATTCCCAACACCAGATGAAAGTCCTGGTGTACCAGCCACCCTATCGGAAATTCCCCAGGCGATTCCAGTCAGTTTCGTGAGGGAGTATTCCCAGACTCCCGCGACGCCAGAAGACCCCTTTGAGGGCATAATCTTAAGGGGTAAACAACACCACCGGACATTCTATATCCACAGGCCATGGGGAAGAATTTCGGTGCGATTAAATAAGAAGGGAACACAGGCGAGCCTGAAGTATAAGACCCAAACCAAGGTCATTGACATCGCATAATAGGAGACGCGGAAAGGCCAGACGATGAAGAGGAAGATAGTTTTTTTTTTTTGAATAAAATTGTTGTACGAATTAAATTTTTAGTTATAAAAAGAAAAAAAAATGAATTTGAAAGATTAAATGAATTTAAAGGAAAAAAAAAAATGAAAAAGAAAAAAAAAAAAAAAAAAGAAAGAAAAAAAAAAAAAAAGAAAATATATTATTGAAAAGAAAAAATGAATTTGAAAGATTAAATGAATTTAAAGAAAAAAAAATGAAAAAGGAAAAAAAAAAAAAAAAAAAAAAAAAAAAAAAAAAAAAAATATATATATTATTGAAAAAAATGAATAGTCAAAAAAAATATATGAAAATATTGAAAAAAGAGTTTTGAAAAGAAAAAGAATCTTAGAAATAAAAAAAATTGTTTTTAACAAATATTAAATATGGAAAAATTAATATTATTTTAGCCGAGAAGGTTCTCGTCTCGCGAACAGAGGGGGCTCTGTAACGAACCGTCACAGTGCGGATATTTCGTTCAACAAAATTCGAGTGACATACACAAGATATATGTATATCGGGGTAACCAAACCAACAAATGCACCGAATACCTCCGCACACGCAGCAACACACACAAGTTACATACGCATTTCCAAGTTGCCCATTCACCCCACTCGTTATGTGCAAACACAGGCATATCAGCACGACATTGGGTATGCATTCGCCACGAACAATAGTCAATGGGTTTTGCTCATTTATAGAGCTCACACTCACATGTTGTAGAAAATGTGATATAGGGATGCAACTGGTAGAGGTAAAGTCAAGTTTTCTGCTCCGCTTCGGTAGAGTGTACACCACTCAATTGAAAACTTGGGATTGGGTACCTTGGTACCATCCCACTGCATTTTTGAGAAGGACGGCGCAAGCTATCCAAATTTGTTTATTCCTCTTTCCACTCCGTCTGAGTGTAGGGAGGACAGGCTGAAAGCCATTTGATTATTCTTCAGCATCGTACGCTGAGGACAGAGTCCGGAAGGCTCAAACGTTTATTCCGTGTGAATTCCCGTCAGGAATCCTCACGGACATTGGAAGCTGCCGACGCAAAGGTAGCTTCAACGATAATTCCATTGCATTGGCGCTTTGGACAGAAGGCAGAAGCGAGAACCTGCTTTGTTTATTCCTCTTTCCACTACTTTTGAGTGTAGGGAGGACAGGCTGAAAGCCACCTGATTATTCTTCAGCATTGTACGCTGAGGACAGAGTCCGGAAGGCTCAAACGTTTATTCCGTACATTGGAAGTTACCGACGCAAAGGTAGCTTCAACGATAATTCCATTGCATTGGCGCTTTGGACAGAAGGCAGAAGCGAGAACCTGCTTTGTTGATTCCTTTCTCCACTCCTCCTGAGTGTAGGGGGGACAGGCTGACAGCCACCCGTTTATTCTTTGGTATTTGCGCCAAGGACAAGAATACTTGTGTTTATTCCTCTTTCCCTTCCTCCTGAAGGTATCGAGGACAGGCTTGTAGCCACCCGTTTATTCTTCGGCATTTGAGCTGAGGACAGAATTATTGTGTTTATTCCTCTTTCCCTTCCTCCTGAAGGTATCGAGGACAGGCTTGTAGCCACCCGTTTATTCTTCGGCATTTGGGCTGAGGACAGAATTACTGTGTTTATTCCTCTTTCCCTTCCTCCTGAAGGTATCGAGGACAGGCTTATAGCCAACCGTTTATTCTTCGGCATTTGCGCTGAGGACAGAATTACTGTGGTTATTCCTCCTTCCCTTCCTCCTGAAGGTACCGAGGACAGGCTTTTGGCCACCCGATTATTCTTTGGCATTTGCGCTAAAGACAGAATTGTTGTTCTTGTTATATATACTAATTTAACCCTTAACTGATGTGGTGAAATTTAGTTACGTATCTAATGAGGTGGGTCCATTGGAACCAGCTTTTTGAAAGTGATAAAAAATAGACAAGTTTACATTTTTTCTTAAATATCTTTATTTTAACTTAAAAAAGGATCATTTGCAAAGGTATTTAAAAAAATAAATAAAACCAGGAACTTCATTTTCAACATAAAATTTGCACATAAGAAATTTGTCTTAAGACTTAATCAAAAAAGAGGCATTTCTTAAATGCACATTATAAATAAAAAACAAACAAAAACAAAAAATCAAAAAGTCATTTTTCTTTAAGATAAAATACCATTCCCTAGTATTTTCTAAAAAAAAACTCAAATATTTTAAACACAAAAATTTTGACACCCATCAAATTTGGGTCTTAAATGCATGATTTGCATACCTGCTGGGTGCATGTAAGGCAAATAGGCTGTGTGCATTTTGCACATAAATGAACATTCTATGCTCTCTTATTCAGTGGACAAAAAAAAACACCCTTTCCTTTTATTTTTCTTTAATTTGGCGTTTTCGTCATTGCCTGTTGCTAGAGCCGTTTCAGCACGTTCAAGCCAAAAAAAAGTTACGTATCTACTGACGTGGGTCCGATGGACCCATGTGCATGCTGTAACTCACCGAAGGAGAGGATATCGAAACACGTCCTTTCGTATTCAAACACGTTCGCTTATTGTGGGAAGGTATCTAAAAGCACAGGTAGTTGCGATTATCGCAGAGGTTGCTGTATATGTTTGAAAATTGAATGTGGGTCCAATGGACCCACCACATCAGTTAAGGGTTAAGAAAACTATTGTTATTAAGAAGACAAATAAAAAGGAACTTATTGGAACGATAAAAGTTGGTAGTGTTTGGTTATTTTTGGTGGAATCTTTATCTCGACTTCTGGTGCTTCGTCGAGAATACCTTGGACACGCTGAGCTTACCTCAGCCTTAGAAAGAAAGCATCGCACTACTACTATTAGTTCCATTAGTGATGATATTTTTCTTAGCAATTCTGATGAGTCTATCAATTCTTTATTCATTGTGCATCAAAATATACGTAGTCTTCGGCAAAACTCTGATTTGCTGGTGTGTTATCTTGAAGCTCTACCGTATTTACCGGACTTAATCTTTGTGTCAGAAATTTGAACATTTAAACATGAATGTGATAGTTTTGCTGGTTATAACTTTCATGCTAATACAAATGAAACATATGCTGCAGGTGGAGTAGGCGTTTTCGTACGTGAGTCGTTGGCTTATAATGTTATTTGTCATAATTTACTGTCGGTTGATGTTCTACAGCTTTGTTGCTGTATGTGTAATAAGGGCGATCATTGTTTATAAAGGCTTTTACTTTTGGTAGAAACAGAAATGTTCTGAGGAACATTGGATTTAAAGAGTTGAACTTTTCGTCCGTAAGGGGGAGGGGCACGGTCTGGTGCGACGCGCGGCCGGCGCGGCGCGTGTCCGGCGCGGGGTCGGCGCGAAGACAGCGCGAGGTTCGCGCGGCGCGGCTATTATTAGTTTTGTGGTTAGAAAATTAAACTTTATGAATTTCTAACCACAAAACTAATAATAGCTTAAAATTCGCGCGAATTTTAAGCTATTATTAGTTTTGTGGTTAGAAATTCATAAAGTTTAATTTTCTAACCACAAAACTAATAATATCTTAAAATTCGCGCTAACAAAAAGTTTAATTTTCTAACCACAACACTAATAATAGCTTAAACCGAAAAATTAAAACATTTACTTTACAGTTTAGGGGGTCAACTCACAAGTAACTTTTGAAATTTATTCTATAGAAACGCCCCCCCCCCCCCCCCACCTGTAAAAAAATGTCAACCCCCCAGTCCCGTAGCGGAGAAGCAAAGCGGCCCCATAATTTCTTTCTTCTTTATCCATCAGAAATTAAATTCGATTTTATTACTCAACGGATTTCGACTTTATTTCTCAACTTTTGGCATTCTTATTTTTGTAAAATATTTTCGTTTTTTCTTTTCGACATTATTACCTTTTCAATTGGAAATAAGGTAGAAAAATATTTTTGTTGTTGTTTTCGGCCTTATTTCCCAAAAAAGGTAATAAGGCCGATTCGGCACTATTGCCTTCGACCTTATTTCACGGCACCGGAATATCTACTGAAGACGCTCTTTTAGATTTTTGTTCTTTCATTAATAAGGGTCTCGATAGTAAAATGTATTGTGCTGGTTCGTTTGTAGACATAAGCAAAGCATTCGATACTGTAGATCATAGCACGCTCCTCTACAAACTTCAATCGGCTGGTTTTCGAGGTTTCGCTCATAATTGGTTTGAGTCTTACCTCAAGAACAGAACTCAAAAAGTTAAAGTTGAGGAAAGCTTCAGCGAATCTAGGATCTCAAACATTGGTGTTCCACAAGGTTCGGTCCTTGGTCCCATTCTTTTTCTCATCTACATCAACTCTCTGTTCGAACTACCATTCTCTTCTCTGGTAAAATAATAGCTTTCGCAGTTGATCTTGGTCTAGCTTATAATTCATCTAGTGCATTGGATCTATTAGCTGATTTGAATCAAAATGTCCATTTATTACGGATGTGGTTTGCCAAACATAAACTTTGCATGAGCAACAAAACTAAAGTTATGTACTTTAGCTTAAGAATGCGTGATGCTCCTGATTTGAAAATTGTTTTCCATGCCAAAAATTGTTTAAAATGCAAACTATCTCATTGTTCATGTAATGTTGGTCTTAATTCATTACTTTATGATCTGGAGGCAAACTGCAGTCCAAACTGTTTTGAGATAGAAGCAGTAAACGATTTCAAGTACCTTGGGATTGTGTTTGACCAGACTATGAGCTGGTCTAATCATATATCAGCTTTGAAGCTAAATTTTAGATCTTCAGCTAGAAGTTTTTATCATCTCAGAAAATTCTGTAATAACACAACACTTAGAACAGCTTATTTTGGTATATTCCATTCAAAACTCCAGTATTTCATAAGCTGCTAGGGTGGGGCATACCAAACTAATATCAATCCTCTACTTGTTTTGCAGAAATGTGCAATGAGAAAGATCGACGGTGCTAATCGGTTAACTCCTTCTATGGCTCTATTTAGGTCCTTAAATGTCTTACCTCTCAGGCATCTTTATTATTACAAAACATCTAAAATATTTTTTAAGAGGGGTGGCTATTTACAAAGCCCAATTTCTAATATTCGTACTATGCGAAGTAACTTTGAATGTCAAGTAATCGTCCCCCCTTTTCGTACTACTCATCTCAGAAACTTCTACTCCATTGTGTCGTGCAAGCTCTTTAATACCTTTCCACCAATTATTCGTACTGTTCGCTCATTATCTTTATTTTTAAAAAAAGTTAAAAACTGGCTTTTTGGATTTGACCACACTCAAATCGAGGTTTTGCTTTCCTATATCTCTTGATATTGAACTTTTTATAAAGAATATTTTTTTCAATTGTATATACCTTTTTCTATATATCAGATTTGCACAAATATGTAATTTTGTTTTCATTTAAAATTTTGCATTTGTTTAGAACTAAAAATTGTAATTTTTCACTGAAGCATTAATCACCCCACACTCACAGAAAAATAGAACTATGTAAAATGTTAGTGGTTTTTAATACCATTTTTTTCTAAATACAAAATGTCACTATAAATAAAATAATAAATAAAAAAAATAAAAAATTCTTGGAATAATCTCGACAGGTGTTTAAAATACTATTGATAATTTAATGAATGAAATAAAAATTAGCAATACGTCAGAACAACTGTCAAACTTTAGACAAGCTTCGAGTTCAGGGATGGCAGAAGTAAACAAAACATCCGCTGTAAAAGCTAATGGGAGTTCAGATGGGCATTTTTTATGAGAAGCAGCCGTCTACCCAAATCAAGAAAATAAATTTAAAATTTCAAGTTATAATATCGCTTTAATGAAAAATAAATTTTTAGCCATTGTTGAATTTTTTAACTATTTAAAAGAATTCCACATATTTCTATTATATGAAACACATTTACTGAATATAGAACATAATAGATATAATAAAATTTTCCAGAATTATGAACTGAAATGGATACCTGGTGTTAAAAGAAGTATTTTTGGAAGAGCAAGTGGAGGAGAACTATTGGCATACCGTAAAAACCTTGGAGGAATAAAATTAGATTTTGAAGAAAAAAATGATGCATATATTATAAAACTTGAAATAAAAATGCAAATTTTTTATATTATTCCTATATATCTCAACTGCAACTACTGGCAACGTGACTTTGATACACTTAGCGACCTTCTAAATAATATTGATTCCATAAACTTGATGCTTATTGGTGACTTCAACGGTCGAATAGGGCTTTCTCAGAATAATTTTGTTTCTGGTCCGAATACAGAGCTTTTAAATTCTCAACGCCAGTCGAAAGATGAATTGTGCGACAGTAAAGGAACTAAAATACTGGAATTAACAGATTCTTTCGATTGTTCAGTTCTAAATGGAAGTTGTTCTGGAGATCTTACAGGTGAATATACTTTTTTGAGAGGGACAGCATGTTCAGTTATTGCTTCTTCGCTGGAAACTGGCAAGACATTATTTCCGACTTTCGAATAGGTCAGCAGATGTTCTCGGACTATATGCCGTTAGAAGTTCAATTTGAAGTGGGATTTAATGAAAATTTAAATAATTATAATGAGCTTAGTCTAATACCGAAACTTTTCTGGAACCAAAGAATGGCAAATACTTACCGTACAAATTTTAGCATTGAACTCAATAATCTTTACCGAACCGAAGCTTCACCGAATATTGATCAACTTTCAGTTGTCATCAAGAAATCTACACAAAACTTATAATGCACAAACAAACAAGAAACGAAGAAACAAAAGTGGTTCGATAAAGATTGCATGTTGGCAAGACGAATGTCATTTACGTTTCTAAAATTACTTAGAAAGCATAACAACAATATATTTAAAACATTGTATGCTAATGCAAACAAGGAATTCAAAACGATATGTCATGCAAAAAGACTAGCATATGAACAACAAAATATCTCAAAGATAAACAATTGCAGATCTTCAATCGACTTTTGGAAGGCAGCCAAACTTCTGAATGGAAGAAAAAACAGTATCGCAACTGGTCTTCAAGCACAAGAGCTACAAACACACTTCAGAACACTTTTAAATACTGCTCAGACGTCGCGTCGCTTGATATTCAGTAGGCAGAGCCTCAAATAATTGATGTGTTTCTAGATGAAGCCTTTGAACTATCTGAAATATTTCAAGTATTGAACAATGCTAAGAACAACAAGGCCCCAGGAGAAGATGGGATTCCCTTCGAATTCTACAAAAACTGTACTACTGAATTTGCACAAGCTCTTCTAAGACTTCCCACAAACCTTTAAAAAATCAATAATATTCCCGCTCCACAAAAAAGGAAACCATACAAATCCAGCAAACTACAGAGGAATTTCATTTCTCAATACATCCTACAAACTATTAACCGCTCTAATATACAAGAGACTTAAAGACTGGATCAGAAATAAGAACATCTTACACGAGTTTCAAGCTGGATTTAGAGAAGATTACTCTACAGTTGATCAAGTTTTCACTTTAATAAATATTGCTCAAATGTACAAACAAAAACCTAAGAAACTTTATGCCATATTTGTGGACTTCAAATCAGCATTTGACTCTATTCCATGCGAGGCACTCTTTTACAAGCTATATAAGATTGGTATAAGTAGCAAAATTGTGAACATCATAAGAGCTTTATACGGAAATAATAAAGTTGCGTTATGGGATGGAGAAGGTTTATCTGATGATTTTGAAACTACGATGGGTTTGAAGCAAGGCTGCATCTTAAGCGCACTTCTTTTCATATTATTTATAAATGATATAACAGATGATATTGGTGGTGGAGTTGAGGTTAACGGCACTATGATTCCAAGACTTATGTATGCTGGACGATATTGTTTTTCTTGCTAGTTCAGTTACAAGTTTGCAACTTATGATCAACAGACTTGAAAAGTATAGTAAAGCCTGGAATTTATCAGTGAATCTTGAAAAGACAAAAATTCTCGTATTCAGGAACGGAGGTGGCAGACTCTCGAGAAACGAATCATGGACCTTCCAAAGGCAATCTTTCGAAGTTATAAGAGAACATAAGTATCTTGGAGTTCTGATTACAGCTAATCTGAATATGGAAAAACACCTGAAAGTTAAACTATCAGAAGCTAAACGGGCTATTAATTCAGTCTGGCGTCCCTGCATCCAAAACAAATTTGTATCCCATAGCTCTAAGCAATAAGTTATACACGCAACTGCCCAGACGGTTCTTCTGTATGCTGCACAAATTTGGGGGCTTAGCTATTTTGAGCCAGTAGAAAAATTCCAACGGTACTGCATTAAACGAATATTTAGATTACCTAATAGCACCCCAAACTACATGATTCATCTGGAGACAAGTTGCCCACCCCTTATCTTAGAAACGTTGAGGTTACACTTTAAATATGTACTTAAAGTGATGGAGATGGAAGAGCGCCGCTTACCAAAGATTATTCTAAGGCACATGATAGCAAATAACTCACACTGCATTGAAGAGTGGCAAGAACTTGCTAATTGCTATGGATGTGACATTAATTTTGACCGTTGTGATGGAGCCTCTTCACTGAGGGTGAAATTTGAACACATTCTGGAAAAATCTGAAAAATATCTGTACAACAAATACATGAATGAGGCACAGTCCTCGCAACACAGAATGTACTACAGTAATGCGAAATATGATCTTCAAGACAACACTTACTTTCTGGATAAGAATAAAACCGAGATGATAAGAACAATCTTTATGTTAAGAGGCGAACTAATCCCACTAAATTACGTACCACATCGACCCGAACTACCAATCTTATGTGATATCTGCAACAAGTATTTGTTAAATACTTTAACAAAAGACGATATAATGGGTATTTTGAATGGTGATCGAGGATGGGAACCAGTTTATAGATATACTAAAACTGCTTTGGAATACAGAAATCGATTTAGAGACGGAGATTTTTAGTTACAAAATACATTTTAACCTAAAGTTTATTTTAATTGCACCAATTTTGTTTCAAACTAATTAATTGTATAATAAATAAAGTTTATCAATCCAAAAAAAATGTCAATCTGGTAGACGGCTTACTGTCATGACCTTAAGACTTTCTGCTAAAAAAATATAATATTGTACTACTTTGTATTAATTAAGTTAAATAAAAAGTTATATAAACTAACTAACTAACAGTGGATTCAGTGGTTTTTGTGAGTTCGAATTCATATTTGAACCAATTTTGTTCTGATACAGTGGATTCAGTGGTTTTGATTTGTTGTTTTGAGACAGAGGATTCAGTGAAATAGTTTCTTTGTTTTGAGACAGTGGATTCAGTGGAATAGTTTCTTAGTTTTTTTCAGTGTGTTAAACGATTTTTTTGAATTTTGATGAGTCAGTGGATACAGCGAATTTAGTAATTTAATATTGTCTTCACACCTTAATGCATGTGCTTTACCTGACTCCGGGTGTTGGACGGGCCAGGTCTTTGGTAGTTTCCCGAATTTTGTATTGCCCCATTTTGTGGTGCATTGTCATGTCTGCTGTTATTGTATTGTCTTTTCCTACATTGGTCTATCATATGACCCAAATTTTTGCAATAGCGACATGAAATACTATTTTGTACGTTATTGACTCTCACAGGCTGACTTGTATTTGGACTTGACCTGTAAGTTCTATTATCTCTTGGCCGAAGACGACACTCTGTTGTATTGTGTGTCTTCGTTCGGCAGTGATGACAGTATTTGTTTTCAGGATTAGCAGTGGTAAGAAGTTTTTCTTCTTCCATTACAATATCTTAAGTTTCGTCTAAATCACTACACCTGGCGCTTTTCACCAAAGTTTTTAACTGGGGTATCAGCCCACTGCAAAAACTGTTTAGAATCGTTTTGGTGTTAAGACTTCTGATGGCTGTATTAGCAGCATCGTCTCTTGTACTAGCATTTGCGTTGTTGAGCTCATCAAAAAGGGCATAAGCTCTTTCTGCGTAAGAACTGACAGGTTCCTTTTAACCCTGTTTGAACTGAAAAACTTCAGTTTGTATAACTTGTACAGACCTAGTTTTTCGGAAATTCTTTATTAGGGCTTCTTTAACTTCTTCCCAGGCATTGTAATTGTTATATTTGCTAATAACATTATATGCCCGAACTGTTAATTTTGATTTAACGATGTCAAGAAGTTCAGACTTATCCGTTGACTCGGGAGCAGTGGAGGTTTTGTTTGACTGTAGGTCTACTAATTGAATAAACCTATCCAAACCCTTCGCACTTCCATCAAACTCAGGTATGAGTTTTATGGCTTGAGGAGCTTTGAAAGTCATTACTTTTTTGTTTAGTGAGCAAAATAAGAAATCGAACGCAATTGGAGTGAGAGGCGGTACGCGTTTTTTTGTTTTATGAATCGGGAGATCACTTTCTGATGATCTGCGGGAACGCTGTGTTTTTCTAGTTCTAAGTGAGATGTTTAAATTCAGTTTAGACATTATATGTTTAAACTGATTTGAGAAATTTGGACAAACTTGTATTGGGACAAAAAAATAGGGATGGGGGTATATGAAGTATTACTCAAATGAAAAACTGGTTACAAAACAACAAAAAAATAAATATAAATATATACGTATGTAAACGTGTGTTTGTATGTCACAAAAAAATATATTTAGAATATTAATATTGTATAATGTATTATTTCTTACAATGACATTATTGATGCTGATACTGGTGTTGGAAAATGTTGTTGAATGGTATTGATTGGTTGATGTTCGTATTGATTGCCTCAGCGTGGCAATTTCTTCCTTTCTTCCTTCTTTCTTTCGACCACAGGAACTCGCTTACCTCTGTGGGATATTGTTCATTTTTTTTTTTTTGATTTTATGTTCACTTTCTTTTTTATTTTATGTTCACTTTTAATTCATTTATTATTATAATTTTTTTTTTTTTTAATGTTGCACTTTCACTTGATTGAGTTACTGTTCGTACGTATTTATGATAAGGTGTTACTCGTGCACCGATTAAAATTCGTTTTATTAGAAAAATTGACTTGGAACACGATAGGAATTATTCGCTGATTAATTTTCTTTATTTATTAATTTTTATTTTTTTTTTTTAAATTTTTTTTTATTTTACTTTCACGACACTTTCTAATTTTCATTATTTACTTTCGGGAAGGAAGGCAGATGCTTTAAACTTCTAGATCCCACCGCTGCCACCAATGTTAATCCGGAGAACGCAAGTAAACAAGAACAACGCTTTCAGTTTAACGTTTAAAATCAGAGTGCCCTTCTATTCTTTCGCACTCCGTACTTGTTACCTACGATCGTCACTATAGGTACCGGGTCAACCACGAAATCTGGGCCACACATACTGCAACCACCATATGCAAACCATATGTGCGTGCTATTTCTCACAATTGCTTGGTCTGCAATAAGACACTGCACAGCAGTGGCGTGGCGTGGATATTTTCAAATGGTAAGTCGAGAAAAATGAATCACCTACATAAATTAATAAGGAATAAATAGAAGGTATACCTTAAATTCCAAACGTGGATTAATCGAAGCCTATTTTTCTATACTTTAAGTCATTTAGGTTAAAATTCACAATGAGCTTAAAGCATAAAAATGTGGAAATGCAAGAAAATAAAATAAAATTTTAAGTAACGTAACTAGTATTAAAAAAAAAATAAGAACTTCATTTCATTGGTTTTCCTGTTCTAAAGGTAATCGGATAAACAACACTCAACATTTAGCAAAGCCATTCAAATAATTAAATCAAAACAGTTCTCTTCGACGTTAACTTTTCACAATTTTCAGAATTTTTAGTTTTTTTTCACAGTTTTTACAAATGCACGTTATTTAAAATTCATTTCAAACTTGCAAATAATCCAAAATAATGATTAGTAGAACAAAACAAAACAGTAAAAAAAAAACGAATTCGCCGTACATTACTCGACGAAGGCGAACACTGTATTATTTTTTCCAAGCAGACATTGCAGTTAGTAAAAAATTATCGTCTTACTTTCTTTAATAAGAGAACGTGTATTGAAAAGAGTGGCACCGCGTAACACCGGTGTGGAAGTATATCGTAGGAAAGACAGGGACAAACATAAAATATGTTATGCGCGGCGATTTTCAATGCTTTGTGTATGCTTTGTGTATTGTGTCTTGTGTGTGTATCTCGCAAATTTTAAAGTGCTTGAAGAACATTGTGTGTATCTATGGGAAAAGATTGGCTGTTGACTGCTTAGTTGTAGACTTATGTTGCAGGTTTTTTCTATGAACAAGGGACAAATTATAAAAGGTAAGACGATAGGAATCGTGTTATATGGACACCACGCCACTGCTGCACAGTATGTTTGTTCCTCGTCGCTTTCTTTGTAAACGTATTTTGGTTCGCTTGACATGCATTGTTATTGTTGTGACATAACCAATGCATGACACACTTATCGAAATCGAAAATATGTCGTACGTTAAAGAAGAGACGGGGCAATTCCTAAGAATTGGGTTTTTGGTTTATAGTTGAGTAATTGTGTGGTGCACAACACTTCTTCAAAAAGACCTAAATGCTTTTCTTACTTGGTGCTTAATAAATGTCAATCTATGACTTTCTCACGTAAATGCTTACCCTCTTGTTCTCGAACGTACTACTTCAGTAACGTGCCCATCCCCAGAGTTTCGTCTATTCGTGATATTAGAGTTATTTGTGATAAAGAGCTGAATTTCCACTCTCACATTAGAGATATTAAAACGAAAGCAAAATCCTCTCTTGGGTTTATCAAACGCTGAGAATTTTCCGCCACCTACGTCACTAAATCATTATTCAACACTTATGTTAGACCAATCTTTGAATATCCTAGTCAGGTTTGGTCTCCCTACTAAATAACTCAATCCGTAGAATTGAAGCTGTGCAAAGAAGATTTCTTAGATTCGCTTTGCGTAGATTGCCTTGGTCTGATCCGTTCATTTTACCTCCATATGAAAGCCGTTTGCGACTAATTGACATGGTCACCCTTCCTAAGCGTCGTCATATTGCCGACATAATTTTCGTCCATCAGATCATGACCAGTTGTTGCGGTAAAATTTACCACAACTAGTTCTATCTACCGTTCTTCTCCCGCTAACACACTTTTTCTGAGCTACTCGAAAATAGTAGAAGAATTCAGTGGAAACCTGGTCCATCAGCCGGAGACCTGTTCTTCTAGAATTTTTGAAAAGCCACTTTCAGGTTATACCGAGGTATGGAGACGATAGCATTGAAGCCACTTTTCTTGTGTGACGGTCGGTCCACAAAAGTTCGTACGGCAGGTGGCCTACGAAAGAAAATCGAGAAAGGATGAATGGCATGAAGATCAAGATCCATGTCCAACAATGTGTGAACTATATTCACACCAACCTAAATTTTCTAGTAAATTTCAATTAAAATTAAATTGAGTATCGTCAACATCAAGAAAGAATCACTAAAAGACGTGTTTCCGTTTTTACTCCCCTCTTTTTTTTCTAACTATCTGAACGAAGGTCTACGGAAAGTATTCGTCGAGCTTTTAGACTTAGCATCTTCTGTTCTTCGTATTGGAAAATATCTTCTCTGTATTGTAAATTTGACCGGTTTGGGCTGGGGACTTTGCGCGAGTAAAATAATTTTTCGGAGTAAGTCTTTCGGGGTTGAACTTGTCCACTCGGCTACTGGTGATCGCATCACCTGAACGCAAAGGACCGCGGGTAGTTGATTCGTGACATCTCACTTGCACATCCCAGCCTAATGGCGGAATGCTGCAGTAAAAGTGAGACCGAACAACACCACGCTTAAGGGTCTGACGAGGATGGCTGCTTGGCCGATGCCGGATGGAGGAGAAAAACCCGCCATCTTGATGGCCTCTTGACTTTTGGCTGTGCAAGTGAAAGGATAGAAGAAAGCGTGCGAAAAATTATTACGAATATTTCGAGATACCAGATTTTTCATTTTAGCGATAGTTTTTTTTTTTTGATAATATTGATTGAGGCAAAATTCCAGTTGGGAATTTTGAGACATTCCAGTTGGGAATTTTCTAGATCGAGACAATTGCGGAGAAGAGATTTTCTCAAGGAGTCCAGGAGGAGTGATTTATTAGAAGAGCTAAGTATTCCTTTTCTTTTTGTTTTAAAACCTACGTATCGAAGAATCCTTCTTTTTCAAGGATTTTTCGAACGAATTTAGAGTCGTCTTATTTGCGGTGAAATTTTGATCCGCTAGGCCTTCGTTGACCTAACGTTCTAAAATCCCGAGATTGCGGGACTCGCGACCGTTCCTTTTTTTTCTTTACTTCTATTCTTACTTTTTTTCCCTCGGAAACTTTCCTTAGTGATTCTCTCTTGTGTTCAAGCGACACACTAATTTGTTGTATTTAACTTAATTTTCTTAATTTTCAACTTTCTTACATTTTCTTTACTTCGAGAGTTGGCCTCCTGCCAACCTCGAAAACAACTTTGTACTTTCTTTTAATATCGAAAAGATTCTGGGTTTTAATCCAGGTTTTACCACGGTTTCCCAGACACCTTAAAAATATAATAAAAAATCTATACTTTTCCTTCTGAAATTCAGTAGCGTTTTATTTCAGTTCTTTCCTAGTTTCTTTTTTCGTCTTTAACTATTATTTCAGCTTTGGTTAAGGCAAACCACCATCTTAAAAGGTTTCCTGGCGCCCATATTAGAAGTGAGCTAGTACGCCCTAGTACCCTCACTCATCATAGTTTAATTTTATACGCGATATCATTTTTAATTATTTGATATTCCCTTTTAATCGAATCGGATTAAAAAGGAATATCAAATCGAACCCACCCATCAGACTGAGCTACGGGAGACAGCACTGAAGTGTTGTTGTTGCCGATACGTGAACCTGTGTCATTTTGACATTCCGTTTATTAGACAAGTTGCGCGGCCGTCGGGATTGTTGACATCCCAATTTAGTTCTCGCGATCAAATATTCTTTTAGCTAATTTCGGTATCGTTTAAATTCTTTATTTTTCTCGCGGTGTGTGGAATTTATTCCCGTTTTAAATTCATAGATTAAAGTTCGGTTCGCGATTAAATTCGGTAACAATTGGCGTCCACAACGTGGGGCTTGCTCGTGAATTTTTTTTTGATATATTGTGTACATATCTACATCTACATACATATTATACCCTTCCCTTGTGTGCTGTATTTAGAGAAGTTTCTTTTAAAGTGCATTATTGTGACAATATTTACTTTGTTTTTTTTTTTATAGCTAGAGTGCGGGAGATTTACCAATTTGTTCGCCAGTGGGAGACCTGGGAACATAGCAGTCAATATTCAGGATTGAAATACATATGTACAGGAGCAAACATTGTGGAATAAGACAGTGATAGTGGACAGGACGCAAAGAGTATAAAGCATCAGGATTTAAACTGTGAGTTTTTTTTTGTCGTTTTTTTTGCTGCTGAAAGTTAAATTAATAGTTTGTTGGATAATAGTGCTTGAATAAAATTGATTATTTTGATTTTCTTTTTGACATTTCGCGAATTACGAGAGTCGCCATTTTCGCATACGTGGTTTCGTTAGTATTAGTGTAAATAAATCTTTTTAACCAAAAATCAGGGCTGTTACTGAAAGTATTAATACTTTTTAGTACTTTTATTGTGTCTAACTTTTTGAATCATTTATTGTGTTCTGTTTGCATTCTTTTTTTTAGCATTTTTATTATTTCTTTTACAACATTTTATTATATTTTATTTCAATTGGTTTTTTTATCGTATATTATTATATATTTTTTTTAATTACATTTTATTTCGAGTGTGGCTTTTTTTGTTGTGTATTTGGAAAACGAGGGTTTGGTAGGATACATTTTTGTTTAAAGCGTATTAGGTTTTTGAAAGAGTTTGCTAGTCAGTTGATTTATTTTACTTTGTTTTACGTTTTTCATTTTTATTTTATTGATTGTTCCGAGATCGGTTAGGTAGTTTTTAGATATTTGCAAAATGGAGTTAAGTCAGGTTAATAGGTTATCTCAGGATGAAATTGCTTACGAAATAGAATGTAGAGGGTTAAATGTAGGGACTGTGGAGGATATGCGCAAAGCGCTTAGGGTAGCTATAAAGTTAGAGCGTAGGAATTCGTTTGTGTCACCTGCATATCCGTTCACTTTCGAACAGGATTCAGCGGCAGTTGAGAAGAAATTGGTTGAGATTAATAAGTTGTTAGAGAATCCTCCGAAGTCAGAGACTTCGAAGGAGTATGTGAAGATTTTGATCAAAGTTGAATGGTGTCTGCGTAGGTTGGATAGGAGCATTCCTGAGAATGAGAAGGATGAGAAAGTGAAATTGAAATTGAAGAATGACGTGGTGATGGCGATGACTATTTTGGATGGGGATGAGGATGAGGATGAAGATGTGGATGATGATGAGGACGCAGTAGAAGAAGTAGGTTTGCTTGATAAGGGTTCAGAAAAGAGTAGTGTGGTCGAAAAGCAGCATTCAGCTCCACCTCAAGATATTAGTGCTAGGGAAAATACTATCGTTAGTCAGGACAGTGAAAATAGGAAATTTCACAATATTGCGAAGTGGGAGGTGAAGTTCACTGGAGAGCGTTGTGGCACCTCAGTGAACTCTTTTCTAGAAAGGGTTGAAGAAATGAGACAGGCTAGGGGTATTTCAGAAGCTTATCTTTTTAGAGCGGCGGTGGAGCTCTTCGTAGGTAAAGCGTTGATTTGGTTTAGGGCAATTAGGATGTCTGTGAAATCATGGCCAGAATTAATTAAGGAGTTGAAACTGGAGTTTCTACCTCCTAATTATGATGACCAGCTTCTTGCGGAGATTAGGCACCGCACACAAGGGAAGGATGAAACGATAGGCGTGTACGTTGCTACGATGCAAAATTTGTTCAGTCGGTTGAATGATCCAATTTCTGAAAATAGGAAGTTGTCAATGATCCAGAGGAACTTGACACCTTTCTATCAAACCCAACTGGGGTTGGCTAAGCCAAGCTGTGTGTCTGATTTGGTTGCGTTAGGTCGGAATTTAGAAGCTGTTAGGGCAAATGTTGAGGCTTGTGTTCCCCCACCAAATGTTAGGAGTAGTAGGACTTTGCTAGAACCGGATCTAGCATACGTAGGTGTCGATAATCCTTCGGTTTCGGTTGTTGCGGTGAACAACGAAATCACTCGTCAGGGCCCATCTTCAAGTCGACAAAATTCTTCGGTTAGGTGTTTCAATTGCAATGGATCAGGCCATTTTGCAAGTAGTTGTTCCACTCCTAGGCGTTGTTTTGGTTGCGGGGCTGCGGGGGTGACTAGGCAAAATTGTAGGAAGTGTTCGGGATATGGGAAACGGGCTCCTGCGCCAGCAGGGCGGGAAGTCCGCAGACAGTGAGAGGGTCGCCTGCTGGAGACCAGCTGGCAGATAGGGTTCATTTAGGATTTACTTTAGAGGCAAACGGTAGTGATAGGAGACCTTATTTAACAGTTAGCATTTATGGTTCGAGATTTTTAGGATTATTAGATTCAGGAGCTACTCGAACTATAATAGGTAGGGACGCATGGAAAATCCTGCAGAATTTAGGGCTAATCAGTAGGAAGGACACTGTTCACTGTGTGTGCTTGGCAGATGGAACAGGAGTCGAAGTGTTAGGGACGATCCACGATCTCTCTTCCAATTTTAGTTTAGGATAGGGCCATATTAGTAGACTGTTTAGTCATTCCGTCGTTACCACATACGGTGATCCTTGGCGCAGATTTCTGGGCGCTGTCGGGTTTTGTCCCGGATTTGAGGTCCCGTAACTGGAATTTTTCAGAACAGGATAGTTCAATTTCGATCTGTTCTATTACAGAACGTTCGGAATTGAGTGTTAGGGACTTAGAAACATTAATTCAAGAATCTTTTAGGAAGATGCCTGAGGGCTTAGGGTGTACGACTTTAGTCGAACATAAGATTAGGACGTCGGCGGAGCCGATAAAACAAAGGTATTATCCGGTCTCCCCGGCAATGCAGGAACATATAGATAGGGAACTTAATGAAATGTTAGAGGCAGGAGTTATTGAGAGATCGACTAGTGCTTGGTCATCTCCAATAATACTAGTTAAAAAGAAAGATGGCTCCTATAGATTCTGCGTGGATTATAGGAAGCTAAACAAGAATACAGATAGGGACGCGTACCCACTTCCATATATTAATGCGATTTTAGATAGGCTTCGAGATGCTAGGTTCTTGTCTTCACTGGATATCAAGTCAGCTTACTGGCAGATACCTATGGAGGCAGAATCGAAACCCTTTACTGCTTTTACAGTTCCGGAGAGGGGTCTTTATCAGTTTAGGTGAATGCCTTTTGGCCTTCACAACTCGCCCGCGACGTGGCAGAGATTCATCGACACGGTTTTGGGTGCCGATTTAGAGCCATTCGTTTTCGTCTATTTAGACGACATTATCGTCATTTCAGAAATTTTTGAGAAACATCTCGAAATTCTGAATGAGGTTTTGAAAAGATTATGTGAGGCAGGTTTGAAGGTTAGCAAGGAGAAGTGCAACTTTTGCATGTCATCCTTGAAATTTTTAGGGTATATAGTTGATCAGAACGGATTACATGTAGATCCAGAAAAAGTAGAAAGTTTGGTTAGGATTCCAGCACCGAGGAATGTTAAAGAGGTAAGGAGCTTTATAGGGACAGTTTCATGGTACAGACGTTTCGTACCGAATTTCGCAGAGTTGCTAAGGCCCTTAACGGACCTACTAAAGAAAAATAGGAAGTTTAGTTGGACAACGGAATGTGAGGATAGCTTTAGGAAGGCAAAGGAGTGTTTGGTGACAGCACCTATACTCACATGCCCAGATTTTAAGCGACCATTCGTCGTACAAACAGACGCTTCAGATTATGGGATCGGTGCAGTTTTATCGCAAAACTTTGAGGAAGGGAAAAGGTTGTCTGTTACCTTAGTAGGTCTTTGAATAGGAATGAGCGTAACTATAGCACTACAGAAAAGGAATGTTTAGCGGTACTGTGGGCTATTGAGAAATTGAGGCCTTATCTCGAGGGTGTTAGGCTTACAGTAGTAACTGATCATTACTCACTGATATGGTTAAGAAATTTGAAAGATCCGCAGGGTAGGTTAGCTTGATGGGCTATTAGGGTACAACAGTTCGACTACGAAATCATTCATCGTAAGGGGAAAGAACATGTGGTTCCGGATATGCTGTCTCGGGGAGTACCGCAGTTGGGTGGTATCTCGGAAGAGGTTTTAGATCCTTGGGTGTTAAAAATGATTTCGGAAGTCAATACAAATCCACTTAGGTATCCGGCTTGGAGGGTTGAACAAGGCAAGTTGTTCAAACTCGTAAATCCCAATCATATAGTAGTTCATGAAACCAATCAGGAATGGAAGAGAGTGATAGGGAAAAATGAGAGGTTAGGTATTTTACAGGAGAACCATGATGGTCCTTTAGCGGGTCACATGGGAGTTAGGAAGACGTTTGCCAGAATTGCGGCGAAGTTTTACTGGCCAAAGATGAGGGCCAATATCACAAAATATGTAAGGAGTTGTAAGGTTTGCCAACAGGTTAAGCCAACTAATTAGAACCCAGCTGGTTTGATGAAGGAAAGAGTAGGAGTCAAATAACCTTGGGAGATGATTTGCATAGATTTAGTAGGGCCACCTCCAAAATCTAGTAGGGGTTTATTTATATATTAACGGTAGTGGATTACTTTACGAAGTTTCCACTGCTGTTCGCGCTTAGGTCGGCTACGGCCAAAGCAATTTGTAGGGAACTGGAAGACAATGTCTTCCTGCTTTTTGGCATACCAAAAGTCACTATTTGTGACAATGGTCCACAGTTCCGTTCTAAGGAACTCAAAACGCTTTGTGACGCATATGCGTCCCACGCTTCACGGCGCATTACCATCCGCAGGCTAACTCTGCAGAAAGGATCAACCAGATCCTTAAAACAACATTACGAGCTAACGTTGCTGAAAACCACAGAGTGTGGGATTCACAACTAAGCAAGGTGGCGTGTGCAATTCGCACGTCCCAACACGAGGTTTTGGGTGTTTCACCCTACTACGCCAATTTTGGAAGGGACATGGTGACTTCGGGTCAGGAAGCACCAACTGTAGGAGAGAGTTCTGAGGCAGGCGCGGATTCAAGGGGGGGTCACAGGGGTCATGACCCCCCCCAAAACAGCCCGCATTTCAAAAAATAGAGCTAAACCAATCGAAACTGAAACTGAAAATAAAAAAAAAACCGAACAAAATCTAATTTTTGTAAACTTGAAAAACGGAAACTAACCAAGTGACCAAGAGCATCAGTATAAAGCACATCCGGATACCCAGGGACCGCATTGCCTTGTTTCAGTCTTTGAAATTTTTTCGATGAAGCATTCCAAGTATAATAACGTGGAATCTCCGAGTAAAGCAAAGTTCGTGCAAACGGATCGCTTTGGCAGATCGCACAGAATTTGGTCAATGTAGTTGCTGGAGGTGTTTCAGTACGTTGCATAGCATTCGAAGCCGAGAAATATACTCGCTAACCATTCTCCAGATGCACTGCCAAATGCACTTCACTTTATTAAATAGGCAATGGCTTTATTTAAGAGACTATATTTTATTTTTTTAATATTGATTTCACACAAAAATCCAGTTTATCTGCAGCCCCGGATCTAGGGGGGGGGGGGGGGGGGGGGGGCAGACCGGGGCACTTGCCCCGGGCGGCAAGTTTAGGGGGCGGCAAAAACAAGTTCGAAATTCCGAGAAGTGGACAATTTGTCTACCTTTCGGTTTCAAAGCAGCATCGGTTGCTGCGACCGAGAATAGGACAACTTTTCTTCTTTTCGGTTTCAAAACAACCACTGTGGTTGCGAGCGAAGGGAAGCACAGTCAAAAGTCAAAGTGGACAGATCGCATTTTACTATCATTATAAGTTTTTGTACTTTCTTGTCGATCATCTAATTGTGCTCATCTCATCACACAATGTCCTCAGCCTAATCAAGGTAACTTCTTGAACTTGATCTCTCTGCTTGCCAAACATAGTTCAACTCTTAAGTTTCAATTAAAACACTTAAAAAAGGGACAAGTATCATATTTATGAAAGACAATTCAAAATGAAATAATTGACATAATGGCAGTTAGAAATAGCATTTTAAATGAAATCAAAGAAGCTTAATACTACACGATAATGTTCGACTGCACTCCAGATGTATCCCATACAGAACAAATGAGCTAGGTTATTCGATATGTAAAAAGAACTTTCTATGTGTGTGAAATAAAAGAAAATTTCATTGATTTCATAGAAGTTGCTGGAAAGACAGGATAGGACATTTGTCAACAGATTCTAGACAAATTGGCTGTTAATGATTTAGATATTGGACAATGTCATGGCCAATCTTATGACAATGGGTCCAATATGGCCGGCATCCATAAAGGAGTACAAGCCAGGATTGCAGAAAGAAATGAACTGGCCCAGTTCGTACCGTGCTTGGCTCACTCCTTAAATCTTGTAGGTGCTCATTCTGCCTCATTATGCCAGGAAGCTATTAACCTATTTGGACTGGTTCAAAAAGTATATTTCTTTTTTGTTGGCTCCACTACTAGGTGATACATTGTGAAAATGAATGTTAAGACAAATTTAAAAGGGAGTAGTCAGACGAGATGGTCGGCGAAACATGTTTTTTGTGAATGCTCTATTGAATAATTTGCCAGAAATAGCGGAAGCCTTAGAAGAAGTTAAGCAAATTTCTCATGCTCCAGAAACTAAGTACGAGGCAGGTAATATCTTAACAGCTATAAAGAATTTTAAATTTATTTTCAATTTAACTATTTGGCCGAATATTCTCCGCGAAATCAATCGAGTGAATATTGAGATTCAGAAAGAAGATATAATCCTTGCACTAATTTCGCTCTAATGGATGGTCTGCTCAAAACTTTACAAAAAATGAGACAAAATCCAATGGAGTATTGGATAAATGAGGCTGAAAAAAGTGGTGTTGACCCTATCTTGCAAAACAAACGAATTCCGAAATATAAAAAACATTTCGATATATATATACAAACACTCAAACCTGTTCAACTCTTTTCTAAAGAAATAATGATGGTATTTGATCGAATCATATCAGAAGTTAAAAAGAGGTTCGATTGTGCTACCATACTGAATATGAACTTCGATTTTCTTAATGGCTATGATATTTTGAAAATGTCAATTGTAGAACTGCAAAAATATGGAGCGGATCTGGCTAAAAAATATGAGCGAGATGTGAGCACCGTTGAATTCTGTCTGGAACTTTACGTTTTTAAAGAGCAAGCTTTGTGCATTTGCATTTTGCAAGCTGGTGACATTGAAAAAGCTAGCGGTTTCTATCTCTTGCAACAGATCTATGCGCATGATTTACAGGATGCTTTTCCAAATAGTTGTGTTGCCTTGCGAATTTGCTCTACGCTTCCCACTACATCCGCAAGCTGTGAGCGAACTCTTAGCAAACTTAAACTAATTAAAAATTATTTGCGATCATCTATGAGCCAGGAACGTTTATCCAGTCTAGCAATCTTAGCGATAGAAAATCAAATCGCACACGAATTAAATTATGATAAGGTCATAGATTTATTTGCTGAACAAAAAGCTCGAAGAGTAAAATTGTAATTGCAAATGATAAATATAATAGTAAATTTGATTTTGTCTTTATTATAAACCTTTTTATTTTAAGTCCTATCCTGTACTGTGTATAAAATATATATTCTACATATCTGTAAATAAATAGGATTAAAACAGAAAAAAGAGCGCTTTAAGCGTTTTTTCTGAAAGGCTTGTGTCCAGTTGTCAGTCAATTAGTGAAGAACTGATAGTTGAAATAATAAGGATTATAAAGGTAAAAGCAAATATAAATTGGTGGGGCGGCATTTTTCACTATTTGCCCCGCCTTTAAAAAATTGAAGATCCGGGGCTGTTTATTTGTCAATATAAGTCAACTTTTTTTTAAAAAAGAACAGTGTTTTGTATATAACGAGAGCTAACGCATTGCATTGATGTCGTTTCCATAAGAATATAGGGATAAAAAGTATCCTATGTCCGTCTTCTGGTCCTAAGCTCCCTCCCCAACAATTTTCAGTCAAATCGGTTCAGCCGTTCTGGAGTTATGGATAGTGTTACTAACACGACTTTCTTTTATATATATATATATATATATATATATATAGATTTATAATTTAATATAAGCAACAGTTTATTTTTGTTATATTTGATTTTTTTTATCCCGTGACCCCCCCCAGAAAAAAATTCTAGATCCGCGCCTGTTCTGAGGATGTTCAAGATCTGGGTGAGATCACCGAACGTTTTCGGGAACTGAGAAAGGATATTGAGACGAAGTTGAAGGCAGCATCTAAGAGAGCTGCAGAAGCTTATAACCTTCGACGGCGTGATATACAATATCACATCGGCGCACAGTGCGGCGGATTCCCCAAAGTGCGGCCAAAACTCGAAAACTTTAACGATCGACCTGAAATCTTGTACTTGGGGGTTTTTGGGGTCGCTGATTACGAATCCATTGTCAGAGTTACGAAATTCAAGATGGTGGGTCCAATATAGCATCATATTGCCACACCTAATACAGCCAAAAATGGAGGAATTAAAAAAAACCATCTGTGTGTACACTAGACTGGGCCAAAAATAAAAATTTGATATTGAAAATATTGTTTGGGATTGCTAAAAAAAATTCCAAAAAAGTTTGAGCTCAAAAAAAGTATTAATAGGTCTATCAATCGTATTTTATATTTCTTAGACCTAACCATACTTGACCGTCAAAACTGTTCAATTATTTTGAGCCCAACAAATTCAACGACAAATTTTTTTGTAAAAAATTAAATTTCCTTAAAAAAAAGTCTTTTTGAAATTTTTTCTCAGACTAACCGTTTCCGATTAATCAAGCTTTGAAAAATGGTATGTTTTTTTGATTTTGCTCTTTTATTTTGAAGTTTTTTAACTCACGTACAAATCAATATGTGAAAAATTGCAAACATGTTTCTTAAAGGGAATTTAATTTTCTAAAAAAAAGTTATTTTTACACTTTTTCACAAAATGCTTCCTTCAGAAGTTAGTCCCGATTAAAGTTGAAAAAAATAAAACGTTCTCGTTTTTTTTTCATGTTTTTTTTTTTCATTTTTTTTTACTCAATGTAGGAAACTGATAATTGGTAGGCTAATTAAATTACATTAAGAAATTGGTTTCGTAGGAATTCGCATCTACGTCAGCTTCTGACTCTAAGGCAGAGGAAGTGGATCAATTTTCCGGTTCTTTTTCATCGTCAGGTACAGATGCTGCTCACTATCAATTTGATTTCGAAAAAACGGTATAAAATTTGAATAGGCAGCTCTTGGCAGCTGAATCTTTTTTTATTTGGTAGACAATACATACAATTATCATTTAAATATGGTTTCAAAGCAGCGTTTTAATGCAGTATCATTTGAAAAGTTAAATTTACGGAAAAATTACGTGAAAAAATGACACTATTGTTTATGTTTTCCCTGATTCACTACTTAACAATTGATAATTAGTACTTTTTTTTACATATTCTACTCACCTTCAGAATTGGATTCCATTTTGTCTTTTTTGATTTTCTTTAAAACACACAATTTTACACCTTTTTAACCACTCACAGTATATTAACTTTATAGAGAAGCTAGAGCGAAGGCCACATTCCAACTGAGCTTAAAGGAGGGGCATGACGAATTAGTCATCACTATGAACGGTTTTAGTTTCTTGAAGCATCAGTGCAGCCAACACAAGGGAAAAAAAACCCTAAACAGAAACTTTTTTTTTTTGACTTTTGGCCGCACTTTGGGGATTCGGCCGCACTGTGCGGCGATATGGTTTGGCGAAGGAACTTCACGTTATCGGATGCCGCGAATTACTATGCAGCCAAATTAGCACCGAAGTTTGTCGGTCCGT
This sequence comes from Melanostoma mellinum, assembly GCA_914767635.1. Taxonomy (NCBI): domain Eukaryota; kingdom Metazoa; phylum Arthropoda; class Insecta; order Diptera; family Syrphidae; genus Melanostoma; species Melanostoma mellinum. The sequence continues at coordinate 106,749,124 of OU612059.1, forward strand.
TTTTGATTAAGAAACGTGTGTCACCTTGGGAATACGTACTTCAAGATAATAATAATAAAGAGCGCGGGACTTGGCACGTCAAAGATTTAAAACCGTATAACGATGCATCCGAAAACGATTAACGTTAACGTAGCTTATTTTTTTTTTATAATTTTATAATTCACAGCCAGATAAGTTGTTGGCACTGGCAAATATGTTTTGAGAGTTATTTGATTTTTTTTTCTGATGGAAAGTTCTTATCCCACACCTTTTAATCCTAGGTACCTTTTTGGAAGTCTGTTACAGTTCTTACGAAATGTAAGCTCACTTCCGAGGAGGTGAGGGTGGGATTTGTTGCGGTAAAATTTACCACAACAAGTTCTATCTACCGTTCTTCTCCCGCTAACACACTTTTCAGAGCTACTCGAAAATAGTAGAAGAATTCAGTGGAAACCTGGTCCATCAGCCGGAGACCTGTTCTTCTAGAATTTTTGAAAAGCCACTTTCAGGTTATACCGAGGTATGGAGACGATAGCATTGAAGCCACTTTTCTTGTGTGACGGTCGGTCCACAAAAGTTCGTACGGCAGGTGGCCTACGAAAGAAAATCGAGAAAGGATGAATGGCATGAAGATTAAGATCCATGTCCCAAAAATCGTCGTTAATCTTTTGTACAGAAAATTAGTTTAAAGGCTGCGTTTCGAAAAACAAACTTACGTACAAAAATTCAACACGTGCACCAAAAAACTATTTGTTGCCACGCGAGCTCATAATTAAAAATACGAGAAACATAAAACTCATGCAAAGAAAACAATCAAAAATTGCTAAAACGCAACAAAGAATTCCACTCGCTAAGTGCTGTGACATTTGTTGTTTTTGCCTTGAAAAACCAAAAATTCCATAAAAAGAGAAATAAAAACCAAAAAAAATGTGACCTACCAATCTCCATTTGTAAAAAGTCAAAATAAAAAGAAAGTAATCCAGAACCTAATAAAAGAAAAAAAAGAGTTTGATTCAATCAATTAAAAGGGACGTCACGTGTCCTTTTCATACGTCTCCAAAAAAGTCAAAAGTCATTTTATTAAAAAAAAATCGAAATCGAACAAAAAAACTCATGTGCTTGGAATCAGCCCCCCCAAAAGATCGTAATCAATACCAATGATTGAACCCTCTCTTTGCTTGCAAAAGAAAAAAAAATGACATTCCCTGTCGACAACCCTACCATGATCATCATCTTCTTAGTCATATGCTGCAGTTTTTTTTATGTTTAATTTAGTGTATATTTTTTTTTAGTGTTATTTTAGTTTGTAGTTTTTTAGTTTGTTAAGGTCTTTTTGTTAGAAAAAATCAAAAGTCAAAAATAGTAAAAATATGAAGTTCGATCAAAACGTTAGCAAAAGTTCGTTCGGAATTTCGCCGGGTATAGTTCTTTTCATTTATACAGGTACAGTAATGAATTGCCTGCCAAGAATGCTGTGCGCACATCATATTGGATTTATAAAGTTTCTGAATCGTTTTTGGTAAGTTTGACCATCTTAAATATATTTCGAACGAAATTTACTAGCTACAGAAAAAAAACGAAGTTTGAGATACAGAAAAAAAAAGATAATGATATAAATATTCATGCATTTCATTCTCCCCTTAATTAAAGCTACATATAATCAAAAAATTTTACTACCTTTTTTTTATAAAAATGAAACATAATTAAAAATTCCTATCTACAATTAAGCTATCAAAAATTTTAAAATACTTATCTACAGTTTAACTACATAAAATTTAAAAGTACTTATTTACAAATGAAATAATCATTTGAATAATTTTTTTTTGGCTGGATAATGACACAAAATTTTCTACTGTAATTTGAGTAAAACTATCGCATACATAATTGAATCTTGCGTAATGCATAGTATAGCCATCTCTCTTTCGCTTTAAGTAAACATTGTTTTTTATTTAATATTATTTGATGACGTACTATTTTGTGCTCTTTATGCTCTAGCGTCAAAATTAATTCCCATTCAGTATTCAGATCTATTTTGTTTCTGCTATAGATCATTCAGTAACGTTACATTTTTTAATGAACATTTGTCTTTTATTTTGTTTAATTTCATATTTAATTTTTTTTTTTGATAGTTTTGTTTGAATTCTTCTTAGTTTATAAGTATTTTCTTTTTTGGTTTTAATAAACATATACATGTATTTCATATTATGTATAAATTTAAGGTTAAAACATCGAGTTCTTTTTCTCTCATTGGTTTAGTGGTTGTTTTGATTCATGCATATGAATTACGCTTTTGATATCAAGATTCTTTGAAATGAATTGTTGTGAAGATGCAAATTTAAGATGACACACAACGATGGTATACGAAATTTTGTTTTTTTGGAATATGATTTCTTTTGGTGGTTTTTATTTATTCAGAACGGAAGTAAATATGAAAAATACAAAAGACATTTTTGAGGATAAGCTTACTTTGGTTATAGAGGTATAACAACGAGTAATGGTTCTTTTTTCTAATTTACAAATTTGTAAATTTGTAATAATTTACAAATTAGGGGTTATCACTAAAATCGAGGACGTGATAGCCATGGATGTACCGAAGCCTTAAGGCAAAGGTATGTGAGCGGGTATACCTCCCATAGCAATAACACCTAAGCTCTCCATCACTCATAAAATCACAACTCCAAAACACGTAAGCTAACGGAACAAATGAAGGCCTCGTTTCTTGTTTTTTTTTTTTTAATTTATAGGCATGAAAATGCGTGACGACCGTCTAGAGTCTAGACCTACAACAGCAAAGACCCCCTCCGACGAGCTACTCCGTGCGAAAGCAAGCATGTCTAGCGGTTGTGGTCCAGACACCCTTTCTCTTTGCTGCCAGGATGGACCAAATGGCCCTGTGAGCACTATGTCCTACTGGTGGGTTTCCAAGGTGGAAGGTTAGCAGGGGTATTTCTATTAGGTGTAAGGGTTAGATTTCAGTGGATTGTCAGATTCAAAGTTTTGTTCAGTTTTGAGGTTATATTCTCAGGTCAACCGAAATAGAAGTATCCTACATCATTTAACATCTTTAAATTCGTTGCAGGTGGCGCCCAACGTGGGGCCGATTTTGTTCCAATTGTACAGTTTATAGTAACATACAGATAATGTATCTTTTCTTTGCATGCCTGATATTACTGTTGGTTACAAATTTCAATAGTTTAGTTTATTAAATTTTTTTTAAATTTCCATTTTCATAAATTTTTTTTTTTCGACATTAGTTAATGATCAATTTTATAGAATTTTCCGATCAGAAATTAGATATCCAGGGTATAAGTGATATTAGTCCTCATTTAGTCTGCTGTGTTTGGGTTATGGAAATGTCGAAAAGTTCATTTTCAAGTTTAATTTTAATTTGGGCTAAGTGATTTAACGTCAGGTATCCAGTAAATAGGTTGAACTTTGTCCTTATTTAGTCTATTGTGCCTTACTTATGTTTATATTGTTTACATATAATTCACTTTTTATTTACATTTTGTTTAGTTCTTATTTTCCAATGATAATTGAGATTTGAGGCAAGATAGCCAGTAACTGGGTTGATCTTAGTCTCCATTTAGTCTGATGTGTCTGCCTTGGATCTTATTTGCAGATTGCCTATGTTTAAACAGATGTCTAGTCAATGGGTTGATCTTTGTCCCCAAGAGTTTTGCATTTTTCGAAAAGGCATATCTTTTTCTTTTTCCATTTTATTTTTTCAATATAATTTCCCAACAAATAATCAGATTGCGTGCATGAGAGAAATACAATGTATTTTATACCACATAACTAAGTTATGTTCGAACTTGATTTTTATGAGTGTGATATAAGATTAAATTTTAGTTGCCATCTATGTATCATCCGATAGGTTAAGTCTCACATCCACCATATAATGTATAGAAAAAAAAATATTTAGCTAGACAGGTTATTTTTTTTTTAGTTCTTGTAGTCTTAATAAACTTCTGAGATTGATTATTTCATAAATACATTCCAGTATATTTTCTTGAATACTATAGATAAAGTTATAATAAAATAAAAGGTTTAAGAAATTTTTGCAAGCAAATTAAGGCCATATATTCCTTTTTTTTTGTTTCGATTCTGAAACGATCTTCGATCTGATAGGTTTTCCAATCTGGAAAAGTAAACTGTTATGAGCTCCAACAAAAATAGTGCATTACCAATTTACAATATGAGAAGCAGAGGTGCATATCGTTCGACTATTCCTAGGAGAGGTCGAAGCAGGAAAAACGTCGAAGTTTATGACAGTAGTGGCCAAGAAGAGGAAGCGAGAGTGCTAAACTCCCCCTTAACTTGTCAAATCCGGAAAGATCACGTCCTTATAGGGATAATCCCATTGATGATAATGCTTTACCATCTTGTGCAAATGTAGGCCAACGTGTAGCAAGCACTGCACAGGGTGCCATATGTAATACTTCCACTACCAATCCACCTCTGAAACTTACAGATGCAAGTGCTCGAACTGGTAACATGCTACAGCATATTTAAGAAATAGTCAAAGCTACTGTAGGCATTGGTCGAACTGAAGACCGACAGCTTAATCAGAAAGAACTTGAACTTAGTGAGGTCAGATTGATAAAAATGGTTGAGGATATAGTTCGAGAAACACTTTCTCAGTCAAAATCAACTCCCGAAGTAAACAACGATGTTCGAAGACGCACAGAGCAAAATTCTGAAAATGCTTCTGCTACTCTAAATACATATTCTGCTATTCAAAATATATCTCCTGCAACTCAACATTCATCTTCTGCAATTCCAAATCCACCTTCTGCAACTGGCAATGCATCTATCGCTACCAGACCGCAAAGTACAGCAGACGAATTTCTAGCTCAGTTTCACAACCTGAATCTTGGTGACCTCAATCGAGAACGATCGGAGATACATACTCACCAAAGACCTTCTGATACTCGTCCTGGTTTTATGAACACTACGTTCTTCAAGTGGTGGGGAGCAAAATATGACGGTAAGAACATGACAGTAGATGATTTTATTTTTCGCTTGGAGCGTTTTAAGGACTCGTATCAAGTATCCTGGGCAGATATTGTTTTTCACTTTCAACAGTTCGTGACTGGGCAAGTGGAATCCTGGTATTGGGTCTACATTAGATTTCGTCCAAAGATTGATTGGTTGAATCTACGTATGGCTTTGCTGGAACAGTTTCGTAGTCTGGAGACAGATACTGAACTATCCAGAAAAATGTTTGATCGACGTCAAGGGCCTACCGAGTCGTTCGACGACTTTTACATGGCGATACAGCAAATGAATACCAGACTGTTGATCCCAAAACCAGATTTCGAGCTTACCGGCCTCCTTAAAGAAAACGTTCGTAGTAGGCTCGGAGAACTGTTAGTAACTTTTCGTACTTCAAGTTTACAAGAGTTAGTTTATGCCTGCCGTAAAGTTGAAAAATATATTATGGATCACGAACCGCCAAAAGCCAAAGGTCCAGTACAACCTCAATTTCGCCCATACGTGAATGAAATTGTACATGAAGATTTAAAGTACTCAACACCTAGTGTTGAAGCCGTTCATGTTAAAAGAGAACAAATTAGTATTGTCTGTTGGAATTGTAGGAAAGCAGATCATTAGCGTAAAGAATGTTCTCTCCCGCAAACTTCTTTCTTTTGCTTTAATTGTGGTAAAGAGGACACAATTTCGACGCAATGCCCGCGATGTTCAAAAAATTCTCAGCGGAGCATACCGACTTGCGGGACGGTTTGCTCACCCAATCAAACACCGGAGTCCAAACCCCAACAACAACAATTTTAGATGCAAATTCCTTTCAAAAACCCAATCAAACAGTAACTATTTTAAAAAATCATGAAAGAACCTTAGATTCACAACCTAAGACTTGTGATAGCAAAGACCAAGTGGGTACTCATTTTAAAACATTATACGAACGTCTTCTTGCGTATCACAAGGCTAGGGAGAGAATCTTTGGTTATTCGAAAGCACCAGTTTCACCGAAAATTTCCAGAATTCGACAGAAAAAACTTAGTCATCGACATATCGATGCAACTACTCTGATTTGCGAAGATGATCCGCGTCCTTATGCCTCTGTCACCGTATTAGGAAAAACAATGTCAGGACTGCTTGACAGCGGTGCAAGTATAAGCTGTTTGGGATTTGGAGGTGTTGAGTATTTAGAAAAAAATAATATTCCTTTCGAAAGATTTGTTTCAAGCGTCAAAACAGCTGATGTCCAAAAACAAGCCATAAAAGGCAAATTAGAAGTTGATGTCACATACGAAGGAGCGACAAAGAAAATTGAATTGTTTGTTGTCCCTTCTCTAAAACAACCATTATACTTGGGTGTTAACTTTTGGAAGGCTTTTAATATTGCCCCTCACATAATTTCAGGAATTTCGTTAGATACAGAGTCAAAAGTAGATAATAAATGTTTAAAAGCGCATGAATTGACACCGGAGCAGTCCAGTATACTAAAAGCAGCCATAAGCACGTTTCCGTCCTTTGCCACTTCTGGTTTAGGAAGAACATCGCTTGAGGAACATGTGATCGATACGGGAGATGCGGTACCAATTAAGCAACGGCACTTCCCGATATCTCCAGCGGTCCAAAAACTTGTATATGAGGAACTGGATCACCATGATTGCAATGGATTTGATAGAGATCAGTAACAGCCCGTGGAGTTCTCCTGTAGTTCTGGTACAAAAGTCAGGAAAAAACTGGCTGTGCCTGGACTACAGGAATTTTAACGCAAAAACCAAAAAGAGTGCGTATCCACTTCCTCAATTACAAGGAGTCCTTAGTCGTCTGGCAGATACACGCTATATCTCGAGTGTGGATCTAAGAGACGCCTTTTGGCAAATACCGCTGGAGAGATCTTCAAGGGAAAAGACTGCCTTTACGGTTCCTGGCAGACCCCTCTACCAATTCAAGGTCATGCCCTTTGGCCTCTGCAATGCTCCTCAACGCATGTGCCAGTTAATGGACAAAGTGGTACCCCATGAACTGAGAACAAATGTTTTTGTATACCTGGATGATCTGTTGATCATTTCACGAACTTTTGAAGAACATATGAGATTGTTAAAGTTGATTGCAATTCGTTTAAAGGATGCCGGACTTACAATTAATGTAGAAAAATCAAAATTTTGTTATAGAGAACTCAATTATTTAAGTTTTGTTGTGAGCGATGGATTTATTAAAACTGATCAAAGAAAAGTAGCCGCCATATGTGAATTCCCTATACCTAAACAGTACGTCAAGTTAGAAGGTTTCTCGGAATGTCCGGATGGTACAGACGTTTCATCCGTGACTATTCCACACTTGCTGCTCCGATCACAGACACGCTAAGAAAAGGTAAAAAGTTAGAGTTTGGAAGTGAAGCTATAGAAGCCTTTGAAAAAATAAAGAATAGGTTGACAACAGATTCAGTCCTCATACATTCTGACTTCACCAAACCCTTCATTATTTTATGCGACGCTTCAGCTAGTGAAGTCGGTGCTGTCCTATGTCAAAAAGTTGATGGTGTCGAACGTCCAATACTTTACTTTTCGCAGAAATTGAATTCCGCACAGTGCAACTATAGTGTAACGGAACGAGAATGTTTGGCTGCAGTGTAAGGTATTCAAAAGTTTCGAGAATACATTGAGGGTTACAAATTTACGGTAATAACAGATCATGCGAGCTTGAAGTGGCTGATGAGTCAGAGAGACCTCAGTGGACGATTGGCTCGACGGAGTTTGAAGCTCCAAGGATATGATTTTGATATAGAGCACCGGAAAGGTTAACAACATGTTGTGGCAGATACCCTTTCAAGAGTATATGCGGCAGATGCTATGAGCCTAGATGCCTTATCAGATGATTGTCCTTCCGATGTGCTGCAAATAGATCTAGCAGACCCCAGCTTTCAATCTGAGGAATATGCTAAGATCATAGACAACATCAAAAATAATAAAGACCAGCTGCCAGACCTGATTGTATCGGAAGGTTTCGTATATAAAAAGGTAAACCACAGCACAGGGTATCCTCTTGAGGATGACCTTACCTGGAAACTTTGGATTCCGTCAGAGCTAACAAACCAACTGATCACTCTTGCTCACCGGCCGCCGAAAGCCTCGCATGGTGGCATAGCCAAAACGCTTTACAGGCTTCTTCAACGTTTTTTCTGGCCCAACATGGCCACTCAGGTCAAAGATTACATTGCTTCTTGTGACGTTTGCAAAATGTCGAAGGCATCGAACCAAACCTTGCGACATCCTATGGGGAAACCCTTTGTTGTAGAACGCCCATATCAACATGTTTACGTGGATTTCTTAGGGCCTTACCCTCGTTCACCTACCATCAATCGGATGTGCTTTACGATCTTCTATCCACTCGGTAATTGGAATGTCGCCTTACGATACGAGGCATTATTTGGGCACCGTTTGATAGAACACGGATCCGATTTCAAGCTCCTCAGAAAATTAAACAGCGTTAACAGTTCAGATATCCGTTTGATTCCAAAACCATCAAGAATGAACATTCTTCATTCTAATCTAAAAGAATCTTTACAAAAAGCTCAAGTTACTTACGAAAATACCTACAATACTCGTAGCAAAGTTGCAAAATATAAGACCGGGGATCAGGTTTTTAAGAGAAACTTCATATTGAGTAAAGCATCTAAGCATTTGAATTCAAAACTGTGCCCCAAGTTCATAAAAGCTAAGGAAATTTCAATTGTGGGAAACAATCTCTATGAGCTGGAAGATGAGAAAGGTAAACGATTAGGGATATTTCATTCAAAAGACATCAAGAAGTGAATACAATTTTTGTTGACATCCAGCTAGCCAGTGTGAACATGAGACAGTTTCTCGGGCGTGGGTTACATTAAATGTCTTCAAATTCTAAAAGTAGTGGTCCGTTTCGTTTGCATTTTCGTTTTTTGCGGCAGGCCTTATAAAAGGAAAATGTTTTGTAGGAAATCTCAAAATATTGCGACATCTTAAAAAAGAAAAAAAAATCAAGATCCTTATACATAACCTTTATGCGTCGATAAGGTAGTGCCTTGTGCAAGATGATTTTATGAATCGTTATCGAAAAATTTCCCATCAAAAAAACTTCTCTTTAAGAGATCGCTTTAAAATATAGGAGATTCTGGTTTAATCTGTCAATGAATGACGAGGTCTTACACTACCCAAAACGAACTCCCACGTCATAAAAGAATGTCAATGTATGGGGTAATGGAAGACTTCCGGTAACTTATATCTCGTAGGATTTAAACTTGAAAAATCTGTAAGCCTCACACTTATTTAATAAATATAAACTTAAATAATAAATAACAATAAATTTAAACTTAATTTTTGATTCCAAAATTATATTTCTGTGGCTAAAATCTTACGAAATATAAGATGTGCCCGGAAGTGCCACCTTTCTGAAGCTTGTGGAACCTAAATCCACAAAATTTTTGCTATAAAAGCTGAGCCCGCAGTCGGACTCGCTCTCTTTGTAATTAAATCATCTAGTCGACCAAATATCCTCAGAAAGTAAAGCCGCAATCGCTCCGGCGAAAGCGTTAATAAAAAATCGCGTGCTACTTTGCAAATTAAAAGAAAAAATTTTAAAGTAAAGAAAGAGTAATCCAAAAATTTTCGGTTTAAGCCATCCCAAAAATCGTCCTTAATCTTTTGTGCAGAAAATTAGTTTAAAGGCTGCGTTTCGAAATCAATAAACTTACGTACAAAAATTCGACACGTGCACCAAAAAACTATTTGTTGCCTCGCGAGCTCATAATTAAAAATACTAGAGACATAAAACTCATGCAATAGAAAACAATCAAAAATTGCTAAAACGCAACAAAGAATTCCACTCGCTAAGTGCTGTGACAATTGTTGTTTTTGCCTTGAAAAACCAAAAATTCCATAAAAAGAGAAATAAAAACCAAAAAAAAAGTGACCTACCAATCTCCATTTGTAAAAAGTCAAAATAAAAAGAAAGTAATCCAGAACCTAATAAAAGAAAAAAAAGAGTTTGATTCAATCAATTAAAAGGGACGTCACGTGTCCCTTTCATACGTCTCCAAGAAAATCAAAAGTCATTTTATAAAAAAAAAATGGAAATCGAACAAAAAAACTCATGTGCTTGGAATCAGCCCCCCCAAAAGATCGTAATCGATACCAATGATTGTACCCTCTCTTTGCTTGCAAAAGAAAAAAAAAAATGACATTCCCTGTCGACAACCCTACCATGATCATCATCTTCTTATTCATCTGCTGCAGTTTGTTTTTATGTTAAATTTAGTGTATATTTTTTTTTTTGTGTTATTTTAGTTTGTAGTATTTTAGTTAGTTAAGTTCTTTTTGTTAAAAAAAATCAAAAGTCAAAAATAGTAAAAATATAAAGTTCGATCAAAACGTTAGCAAAAGTTCGTTCGGAATTTCGCGGGGTATATTTCTTTTCATTTATACAGGTACAGTAATGAATTGCCTGCAAAAAATGCTGTGCGCACATCATATTGGATTTATAAAGTTTCTGAATCGTTTTTGGTAAGTTTGACCATCTTAAATATATTTCGAACGAAATTTACTAGCTACAGAAAAAAAAAACGAAGTTTGATATACAGAAAAAAAAGATAATGATATAAATATTCATGCATTTCATTCTCCCCTTAATTAAAGCTATAATCAAAAAATTCGACTACCTTTTTTTATATCAAAATGAAACATTATTAAAAATTCCTATCTACAATTAAGCTATCTAAAATTTTAAAATACTTATCTACAGTTTAACTTCATAAAATTTAAAAGTACTTATTTACAAATGAAATAATCATTTGAATAATTTTTTTTGGTTGGATTATGACACAAAATTTTCTACTGTAATTTGAGTAAAAGCTATCGCATAAATAATTGAATCTTGTGTAATGCATAGTATAGCCATCTCTCTTTCGCTTTAAGTAAACATTGTTTTTTATTTAATATTATTTGATGACGTACTATTTTGTGCTCTTTATGCTCTAGCGTCAAAATTAATTCCCATTCAGATCTATTTTGTTTCTGCTATAGATCATTCAGTAACGTTACATTTTTTAATGAACATTTGTCTTTTATTTTGTTTAATTTCATATTTAATTTTTTTTTTGATAGTTTTGTTTGAATTCTTCTTAGTTTATAAGTATTTTCTTTTTTGGTTTTAATAAACATATACATGAATTTCATATTATGTATAAATTTAAGGTTAAAACATCGAGTTCTTTTTCTCTCATTGGTTAAGTGGTTGTTTTGATTCATGCATATGAATCACGCTTTTGATATCAAGATTCTTTGAAATGAATTGTTGTGCTTCAGAGATTTTTCGGTGGTTGTGAAGATGCAAATTTAAGATGACACACAACGATGGTATACGAAATTTTGTTTTTTTGGAATATGATTTCTTTTGGTGGTTTTTTTTTATTCAGACCGGAAGTAAATATGAAAAATACAAAAGACATTTTTGAGGATAAGCTTAATTTGGTTATAGAGGTATAACAACGAGTAATGGTTTAGTTCTTTTGTAATAGTTTACAAATTAGGGGTTATCACTAAAATCGAGGACGTGATAGCCATGGATGTACCGAAGCCTTAAGGCAAAGGTATGTGAGCGGGTATACCTCCCATAGCAATAACACCTAAGCTCTCCATCACTCATAAAATCACAACTTCAAAACACGTAAGCTAACGGAACAAATGAAGGCCTCGTTTCTTGTTTTTTTTTTTTAATTTATAGGCATGAAAATGCGTGACGACCGTCTAGAGTCTAGACCTACAACAGCAAAGACCCCCTCCGACGAGCTACTCCGTGCGAAAGCAAGCATGTCTAGCGGTTGTGGTCCAGACACCCTTTCTCTTTGCTGCCAGGATGGACCAAATGGCCCTGTGAGCATTATGTCCTACTGGTGGGTTTCCAAGGTGGAAGGTTAGCAAGGGTATTTCTATAAGTGTGTAAGGGTTAGATTTCAGTGGATTGTCAGATTCAAAGTTTTGTTCAGTTTTGAGGTTATATTCTCAGGTCAACCGAAATAGAAGTATCCTACATCATTTAACATCTTTAAATTCGTTGCAGGTGGCAGTTTATAGTAACATACAGATAATGTATCTTTTCTTTGCATGCCTGATATTATTGTTGGTTACAAATTTCAATAGTTTAGTTTATTAAATTTTTTTTTAATTTCCATTTTCATAAAATTTTTTATTTTTCGACATTAGTTGTTAATGATCAATTTTATAGAATTTTCCGATCAGAAATTAGATATCCAGGGTATGAGTGATATTAGTCCTCATTTAGTCTGCTGTGTTTGGGTTATGGAAATGTCGAAAAGATCATTTTCAAGTTTAATTTTAATTTGGGCTAAGTGATTTAACGTCAGGTATCCAGTAAATAGGTTGAACTTTGTCCTTATTTAGTCTATTGTGCCTTACTTATGTTTATATTGTTTACATATAATTCACTTTTTATTTACATTTTGTTTAGTTCTTATTTTCCAATGATAATTGAGATTTGAGATAGCCAGTAACTGGGTTGATCTTAGTCTCCATTTAGTCTGATGTGTCTGCCTTGGATCTTATTTGCAGATTGCCTATGTTTAAACAGATGTCTAGTCAATGGGTTGATCTTTGTCCCCAAGAGTTTTGCATTTTTCGAAAAGGCATATCTTTTTCTTTTTCCATTTTATTTTTTCAATATAATTTCCCAACAAATAATCAGATTGCGTGCATGAGAGAAATACAATGTATTTTATACCACATAACTAAGTTATGTTCGAACTTGATTTTTATGAGTTTGATATAAGATTAAATTTTAGTTGCCATCTATGTATCATCGTTAGGTTAAGTCTCACATCCACCATATAATGTATAGAAAAAAAAAATATTTAGACAGGTTATTTTTTTTTTTAGTTCTTGTAGTCTTAATAAACTTCTGAGATTGATTATTTCATAAATACATTCCAGTATATTTTCTTGAATACTATAGATAAAGTTATAATAAAATAAAAGGTTTAAGAAATTTTTGCAAGCAAATTAAGGCCATATATTCCTTTTTTTTTGTTTCGATTCTGAAACGATCTTCGATCTGATAGGTTTTCCAATCTGGAAAAGTAAACTGTTATGAGCTCCAACAAAAATAGTGCATTACCAATTTACAATATGAGAAGCAGAGGTGCATATCGTTCGACTATTCCTAGGAGAGGTCGAAGCAGGAAAAACGTCGAAGTTTATGACAGTAGTGGCCAAGAAGAGGAAGCGAGAGTGCTAAACTCCCCCTTAACTTGTCAAATCCGGAAAGATCACGTCCTTATAGGGATAATCCCATTGATGATAATGCTTTACCATCTTGTGCAAATGTAGGCCAACGTGTAGCAAGCACTGCACAGGGTGCCATATGTAATACTTCCACTACCAATCCACCTCAGAAACTTACAGATGCAAGTGCTCGAACTGGTAACATGCTACAGCATATTTAAGAAATAGTCAAAGCTACTGTAGGCATTGGTCGAACTGAAGACCGACAGCTTAATCAGAAAGAACTTGAACTTAGTGAGGTCAGATTGATAAAAATGGTTGAGGATATAGTTCGAGAAACACTTTCTCAGTCAAAATCAACTCCCGAAGTAAACAACGATGTTCGAAGACGCACAGAGCAAAATTCTGAAAATGCTTCTGCTACTCTAAATACATATTCTGCTATTCAAAATATATCTCCTGCAACTCAACATTCATCTTCTGCAATTCCAAATCCACCTTCTGCAACTGGCAATGCATCTATCGCTACCAGACCGCAAAGTACAGCAGACGAATTTCTAGCTCAGTTTCACAACCTGAATCTTGGTGACCTCAATCGAGAACGATCGGAGATACATACTCACCAAAGACCTTCTGATACTCGTCCTGGTTTTATGAACACTACGTTCTTCAAGTGGTGGGGAGCAAAATATGACGGTAAGAACATGACAGTAGATGATTTTATTTTTCGCTTGGAGCGTTTTAAGGACTCGTATCAAGTATCCTGGGCAGATATTGTTTTTCACTTTCAACAGTTCGTGACTGGGCAAGTGGAATCCTGGTATTGGGTCTACATTAGATTTCGTCCAAAGATTGATTGGTTGAATCTACGTATGGCTTTGCTGGAACAGTTTCGTAGTCTGGAGACAGATACTGAACTATCCAGAAAAATGTTTGATCGACGTCAAGGGCCTACCGAGTCGTTCGACGACTTTTACATGGCGATACAGCAAATGAATACCAGACTGTTGATCCCAAAACCAGATTTCGAGCTTACCGGCCTCCTTAAAGAAAACGTTCGTAGTAGGCTCGGAGAACTGTTAGTAACTTTTCGTACTTCAAGTTTACAAGAGTTAGTTTATGCCTGCCGTAAAGTTGAAAAATATATTATGGATCACGAACCGCCAAAAGCCAAAGGTCCAGTACAACCTCAATTTCGCCGATACGTGAATGAAATTGTACATGAAGATTTAAAGTACTCAACACCTAGTGTTGAAGCCGTTCATGTTAAAAGAGAACAAATTAGTATTGTCTGTTGGAATTGTAGGAAAGCAGATCATTAGCGTAAAGAATGTTCTCTCCCGCAAACTTCTTTCTTTTGCTTTAATTGTGGTAAAGAGGACACAATTTCGACGCAATGCCCGCGATGTTCAAAAAATTCTCAGCGGAGCATACCGACTTGCGGGACGGTTTTCTCACCCAATCAAACACCGGAGTCCAAACCCCAACAACAACAATTTTAGATGCAAATTCCTTTCAAAAACCCAATCAAACAGTAACTATTTTAAAAAATCATGAAAGAACCTTAGATTCACAACCTAAGACTTGTGATAGCAAAGACCAAGTGGGTACTCATTTTAAAACATTACACGAACGTCTTCTTGCGTATCACAAGGCTAGGGAGAGAATCTTTGGTTATTCGAAAGCACCAGTTTCACCGAAAATTTCCAGAATTCGACAGAAAAAACTTAGTCATCGACATATCGATGCAACTACTCTGATTTGCGAAGATGATCCGCGTCGTTATGCCTCTGTCACCGTATTAGGAAAAACAATGTCAGGAATGCTTGACAGCGGTGCAAGTATAAGCTGTTTGGGATTTGGAGGTGTTGAGTATTTAGAAAAAAATAATATTCCTTTCGAAAGATTTGTTTCAAGCGTCAAAACAGCTGATGTCCAAAAACAAGCCATAAAAGGCAATTAAAAGTTGATGTCACATACGAAGGAGTGACAAAGAAAATTGAATTGTTTGTTGTCCCTTCCCTAAAACAACCATTATAATTGGGTGTTAACTTTTGGAAGGCTTTTAATATTGCCCCTCACATAATTTCAGGAACTTCGTTAGATACAGAGTCAAAAGTAGATAATAAATGTTTAAAAGCGCATGAATTGACACCGGAGCAGTCCAGTATACTTTAAGCAGCCATAAGCACGTTTCCGTCCTTTGCCACTTCTGGTTTAGGAAGAACATCGCTTGAGGAACATGTGATTGATACGGGAGATGCGGTACCAATTAAGCAACGGCACTACCCGATATCTCCAGCGGTCCAAAAACTTGTATATGAGGAACTGGATCACATGATTGCAATGGATTTGATAGAGATCAGTAACAGCCCGTGGAGTTCTCCTGTAGTTCTGGTACAAAAGTCAGGAAAAAACTGGCTGTGCCTGGACTACAGGAATTTTAACGCAAAAACCAAAAAGAGTGCGTATCCACTTCCTCAATTACAAGGAGTCTTTAGTCGTCTGGCAGATACACGCTATATCTCGAGTGTGGATCTAAGAGACGCCTTTTGGCAAATCCCGCTGGAGAGATCTTCAAGGTAAAAGACCGCCTTTACGGTTCCTGGCAGACCTCTCTACCAATTCAAGGTCATGCCCTTTGGCCTCTGCAATGCTCCTCAACGCATGTGCCAGTTAATGGACAAAGTGGTACCCCATGAACTGAGAACAAATGTTTTTGTATACCTGGATGATCTGTTGATCATTTCACGAACTTTTGAAGAACATATGAGATTGTTAAAGTTGATTGCAATTCGTTTAAAGGATGCCGGACTTACAATTAATGTAGAAAAATCAAAATTTTGTTATAGAGAACTCAATTATTTAAGTTTTGTTGTGAGCGATGGATTTATTAAAACTGATCAAAGAAAAGTAGCCGCCATATGTGAATTCCCTATACCTAAACAGTACGTCAAGTTAGAAGGTTTCTCGGAATGTCCGGATGGTACAGACGTTTCATCCGTGACTATTCCACACTTGCTGCTCCGATCACAGACACGCTAAGAAAAGGTAAAAAGTTAGAGTTTGGAAGTGAAGCTATAGAAGCCTTTGAAAAAATAATGAATAGGTTGACAACAGATTCAGTCCTCATACATTCTGACTTCACCAAACCCTTCATTATTTTATGCGACGCTTCAGCTAGTGAAGTCGGTGCTGTCCTATGTCAAAAAGTTGATGGTGTCGAACGACCAATACTTTACTTTTCGCAGAAATTGAATTCCGTACAGTGCAACTATAGTGTAACGGAACGAGAATGTTTGGCTGCAGTGTAAGGTATTCAAAAGTTTCGAGAATACATCGAGGGTTACAAATTTACGGTAATAACAGATCATGCGAGCTTGAAGTGGCTGATGAGTCAGAGAGACCTCAGTGGACGATTGGCTCGATGGAGTTTGAAGCTCCAAGGATATGATTTTGATATAGAGCACCGGAAAGGTTAACAACATGTTGTGGCAGATACCCTTTCAAGAGTATATGCGGCAGATGCTATGAGCCTAGATGCCTTATCAGATGATTGTCCTTCCGATGTGCTGCAAATAGATCTAGCAGACCCCAGCTTTCAATCTGAGGAATATGCTAAGATCATAGACAACATCAAAAATAATAAAGACCAGCTGCCAGACCTGATTGTATCGGAAGGTTTCGTATATAAAAAGGTAAATCACAGCACAGGGAATCCTCTTGAGGATGACCTTACCTGGAAACTTTGGATTCCGTCAGAGCTAACAAACCAACTGATCACTCTTGCTCACCGGCCGCCGAAAGCCTCGCATGGTGGCATAGCCAAAACGCTTTACAGGCTTCTTCAACGTTTTTTCTGGCCCAACATGGCCACTCAGGTCAAAGATTACATTGCTTCTTGTGACGTTTGCAAAATGTCGAAGGCATCGAACCAAACCTTGCGACATCCTATGGGGAAACCCTTTGTTGTAGAACGCCCATATCAACATGTTTACGTGGATTTCTTAGGGCCTTACCCTCGTTCACCTACCATCAATCGGATGTGCTTTACGATCTTCTATCCACTCGGTAATTGGAATGTCGCCTTACGATACGAGGCATTATTTGGGCACCGTTTGATAGAACACGGATCCGATTTCAAGCTCCTCAGAAAATTAAACAGCGTTAACAGTTCAGATATCCGTTTGATTCCAAAACCATCAAGAATGAACATTCTTCATTCTAATCTAAAAGAATCTTTACAAAAAGCTCAAGTTACTTACGAAAATACCTACAATACTCGTAGCAAAGTTGCAAAATATAAGACCGGGGATCAGGTTTTTAAGAGAAACTTCATATTGAATTCAAAACTGTGCCCCAAGTTCATAAAAGCTAAGGTAATTTCAATTGTGGGAAACAATCTCTATGAGCTGGAAGATGAGAAAGGTAAACGATTAGGGGTATTTCATTCAAAAGACATCAAGAAGTGAATACAATTTTTGTTGACATCCAGCTAGCCAGTGTGAACATGAGACAGTTTCTCGGGCGTGGGTTACATTAAATGTCTTCAAATTCTAAAAGTAGTGGTCCGTTTCGTTTGCATTTTCGTTTTTTGCGGCAGGCCTTATAAAAGGAAAATGTTTTGTAGGAAATCTCAAAATATTGCGACATCTTAAAAAAGAAAAAAAAATCAAGATCCTTATACATAACCTTTATGCGTCGATAAGGTAGTGCCTTGTGCAAGATGATTTTATGAATCGTTATCGAAAAATTTCCCATCAAAAAAACTTCTCTTTAAGAGATCGCTTTAAAATATAGGAGATTCTGGTTTAATCTGTCAATGAATGACGAGGTCTTACACTACCCAAAACGAACTCCCACGTCATAAAAGAATGTCAATGTATGGGGTAATGGAAGACTTCCGGTACCTTATATCTCGATGGATTTAAACTTGAAAAATCTGTAAGCCTCACACTTATTTAATAAATATAAACTTAAATAATAAATAACAATAAATTTAAACTTAATTTTTGATTCCAAAATTATATTTCTGTGGCTGAAATCTTACGAAATATAAGATGTGCCCGGAAGTGCCACCTTTCTGAAGCTTGTGGAACCTAAATCCACAAAATTTTTGCTATAAAAGCTGAGCCCGCAGTCGGACTCGCTCTCTTTGTAATTAAATCATCTAGTCGACCAAATACCCTCAGAAAGTAAAGCCGCAATCGCTCCGGCGAAAGCGTTAATAAAAAATCGCGTGCTACTTTGCAAATTAAAAGAAAAAATTTTAAAGTAAAGAAAGAGTAATCCAAAAATTTTCGGTTTAAGCCATCCCAAAAATCGTCGTTAATCTTTTGTGCAGAAAATTAGTTTAAAGGCTGCGTTTCGAAATCAATAAACTTACGTACAAAAATTCGACACGTGCACCAAAAAACTATTTGTTGCCACGCGAGCTCATAATTAAAAATACTAGAGACATAAAACTCATGCAATAGAAAACAATCAAAAATTGCTAAAACGCAACAAAGAATTCCACTCGCTAAGTGCTGTGACAATTGTTGTTTTTGCCTTGAAAAACCAAAAATTCCATAAAAAGAGAAATAAAAACCAAAAAAAAAGTGACCTACCAATCTCCATTTGTAAAAAGTCAAAATAAAAAGAAAGTAATCCAGAACCTAATAAAAGAAAAAAAAGAGTTTGATTCAATCAATTAAAAGGGACGTCACGTGTCCCTTTCATACGTCTCCAAGAAAATCAAAAGTCATTTTATAAAAAAAAAATGGAAATCGAACAAAAAAACTCATGTGCTTGGAATCAGCCCCCCCAAAAGATCGTAATCGATACCAATGATTGTACCCTCTCTTTGCTTGCAAAAGAAAAAAAAAATGACATTCCCTGTCGACAACCCTACCATGATCATCATCTTCTTAGTCATTTGCTGCAGTTTGTTTTTATGTTAAATTTAGTGTATATTTTTTTTAGTGTTATTTTAGTTTGTAGTATTTTAGTTAGTTAAGTTCTTTTTGTTAAAAAAAATCAAAAGTCAAAAATAGTAAAAATATAAAGTTCGATCAAAACGTTAGCAAAAGTTCGTTCGGAATTTCGCGGGGTATATTTCTTTTCATTTATACAGGTACAGTAATGAATTGCCTGCCAAAAATGCTGTGCGCACATCATATTGGATTTATAAAGTTTCTGAATCGTTTTTGGTAAGTTTGATAATCTTAAATATATTTCGAACGAAATTTACTAGCTACAGAAAAAAAAAACGAAGTTTGATATACAAAAAAAAAAGATAATGATATAAATATTCATGCATTTCATTCTCCCCTTAATTAAAGCTATAATCAAAAAATTCGACTACCTTTTTTTATATCAAAATGAAACATTATTAAAAATTCCTATCTACCATTAAGCTATCTAAAATTTTAAACTACTTATCTACAGTTTAACTACATAAAATTTAAAAGTACTTATTTACAAATGAAATAATCATTTGAATAATTTTTTTTGGTTGGATTATGACACAAAATTTTCTACTGTAATTTGAGTAAAAGCTATCGCATAAATAATTGAATCTTGTGGAATGCATAGTATAGCCATCTCTCTTTCGCTTTAAGTAAACATTGTTTTTTATTTAATATTATTTGATGACGTACTATTTTGTGCTCTTTATGCTCTAGCGTCAAAATTAATTCCCATTCAGATCTATTTTGTTTCTGCTATAGATCATTCAGTAACGTTACATTTTTTAATGAACATTTTTCTTTTATTTTGTTTAATTTCATATTTATTTTTTTTTTTGATAGTTTTGTTTGAATTCTTCTTAGTTTATAAGTATTTTCTTTTTTGGTTTTAATAAACATATACATGAATTTCATATTATGTATAAATTTAAGGTTAAAACATCGAGTTCTTTTTCTCTCATTGGTTAAGTGGTTGTTTTGATTCATGCATATGAATTACGCTTTTGATATCAAGATTATTTGAAATGAATTGTTGTGCTTCAGAGATTTTTCGGTGGTTGTGAAGATGCAAATTTAAGATGACACACAACGATGGTATACGAAATTTTGTCTTTTTGGAATATGATTTCTTTTGGTGGTTTTTATTTATTCAGACCGGAAGTAAATATGAAAAATACAAAAGACATTTTTGAGGATAAGCTTAATTTGGTTATAGAGGTATAACAACGAGTAATGGTTTAGTTCTTTTGTAATAATTTACAAATTAGGGGTTATCACTAAAATCGAGGACGTGATAGCCATGGATGTACCGAAGCCTTAAGGCAAAGGTATGTGAGCGGGTATACCTCCCATAGCAATAACACCTAAGCTCTCCATCACTCATAAAATCACAACTCCAAAACACGTAAGCTAACGGAACAAATGAAGGACTCGTTTCTTGTTTTTTTTTTTAATTTATAGGCATGAAAATGCGTGACGACCGTCTAGACCTACAACAGCAAAGACCCCCTCCGACGAAAGCAAGCATGTCTAGCGGTTGTGGTCCAGACACCCTTTCTCTTTGCTGCCAGGATGGACCAAATGGCCCTGTGAGCATTATGTGCTACTGGTGGGTTTCCAAGGTGGAAGGTTAGCAGGGGTATTTCTATTAGGTGTAAGGGTTAGATTTCAGTGGATTGTCAGATTCAAAGTTTTGTTCAGTTTTGAGGTTATATTCTCAGGTCAACCGAAATAGAAGTATCCAACATCATTTAACATCTTTAAATTCGTTGCAGGTGGCAGTTTATAGTAACATACAGATAATGTATCTTTTCTTTGCATGCCTGATATTATTGTTGGTTACAAATTTCAATAGTTTAGTTTATTAAATTTTTTTTTAATTTCCATTTTCATAAAATTTTTTATTTTTCGACATTAGTTGTTAATGATCAATTTTATAGAATTTTCCGATCAGAAATTAGATATCCAGGGTATGAGTGATATTAGTCCTCATTTAGTCTGCTGTGTTTGGGTTATGGAAATGTCGAAAAGATCATTTTCAAGTTTAATTTTAATTTGGGCTAAGTGATTTAACGTCAGGTATCCAGTAAATAGGTTGAACTTTGTCCTTATTTAGTCTATTGTGCCTTACTTATGTTTATATTGTTTACATATAATTCACTTTTTATTTACATTTTGTTTAGTTCTTATTTTCCAATGATAATTGAGATTTGAGGCAAGATAGCCAGTAACTGGGTTGATCTTAGTCTCCATTTAGTCTGATGTGTCTGCCTTGGATCTTATTTGCAGATTGCCTATGTTTAAACAGATGTCTAGTCAATGAGTTGATCTTTGTCCCCAAGAGTTTTGCATTTTTCGAAAAGGCATATCTTTTTCTTTTTCCATTTTATTTTTTCAATATAATTTCCCAACAAATAATCAGATTGCGTGCATCAGAGAAATACAATGTATTTTATACCACATAACTAAGTTATGTTCGAACTTGATTTTTATGAGTGTGATATAAGATTAAATTTTAGTTGCCATCTATGTATCATCGTTAGGTTAAGTCTCACATCCACCATATAATGTATAGAAAAAAAAAAATATTTAGACAGGTTATTTTTTTTTTTAGTTCTTGTAGTCTTAATAAACTTCTGAGATTGATTATTTCATAAATACATTCCAGTATATTTTCTTGAATACTATAGATAAAGTTATAATAAAATAAAAGGTTTAAGAAATTTTTGCAAGCAAATTAAGGCCATATATTCCTTTTTTTTTTTGTTTCGATTCTGAAACGATCTTCGATCTGATAGGTTTTCCAATCTGGAAAAGTAAACTGTTATGAGCTCCAACAAAAATAGTGCATTACCAATTTACAATAGATTTTTAGATTTTAGATTAGATTAGATTTTATTCAGTTTTTTTCATTTGTTCGTACAATCATTATTTTTACAAAATTATAAAATCATTAAAGCATGGCATAGCCGTCTGCCGGATTGACAATTATATTTGTACATATGTATGTTAAGATAAAAATAGTAATTTATGAAACGGTAACTATAATTTTTAATATTTTGCCCCTTAAATATATGTAGGATGACTACATCCTAACAATTCAACTTGCAAATAACCAAATGTGTCATTACTTACCCTAATTGTTTTACTTCTATTAAATTATCCGCCTTATTGAATTATTCACCTTATTTAAGAGGAAGATGGTAAAGTAGTTGCATTCGGTAAAGACAAAGCAAAGAAACAAGAAGTGAAAAGTGAACCCCAACTATCTATTAAACCCTTTAACTTTTATTCTTTAATTATTAGTATTAAATTACAAATATTCTTTAAACTCAAAGTGTGTTTTTTCTATTCCATTTCTTCCTCCCCCTACAATTGGTGTCAGAAGTTAAAAAAAAAAAGAGAAATAGTGCCGCGCCTTACATGTACATCCAAAACCAATAATATTAACAAGTACCAATCCAAGTGATAAGTGCATAAGATAAGTTACTTTGAATAATAAGTGATCGCTTAAAAAAGCTTTGCAAGAAAGTTTCAAAGTTATGAGATAAGTGGATTTCTAGTGAAAAAATACATATATTCAGGTCATATGACTTGCACCTTGCACAGTAAAAAATAAAAAATAAGTACTAAAAAAAAAATAATAAGAGCGTAAAATAAGAGAATAACTAGTGGCTTCGATTTTGCTAAGAGACACGACACACTACTTATATTTGCATAAAACTGGTGAGATCGCTCCATGTTGTTTTGTCTAAAATAGGTTACAATAAAGTGCATGTAAAGATTTTAGTCACATTTAGCCAGGACAATTACCTTATAAATTTATTTTGATCATTGGGTGTGTTAGAACGAAAAGCTGTTATCGCATCTACTTTCATGCAACTTAGATAGATTGTAAAGAATCGCATGGGAGTTTAAAACAGAAGAAAGCTTTAAGACAGTGAATTTTTTTTTGTTGACAAGATCGTGTAAAGTCTTAATGGGAAGGAAGATTAAATATTCTGAATGGAAGAATTAAAAAAGTTAACGACACGACAATTGCAAAGAATTTTAAAAGAGAACAAATTATCATACAGATACAATTTAAAGTCTGAGTTAGTCGAAAGGTTAAATGAATTTTTTGTGAAAGAAAATATATCGGCTACGAAATTTGTTGAAAAATTAATTGAAAAGGAAATAGGACAAGAAGCTGATAGTTCGGGCGACGAGAGTGAAGCTAGCAGAAATAGTAAACAAGAAGAGGTCATCGCAAAGGGAAGCGGAAAAAAGGTCGACAATTCTAGCGGCGAGAGTGAAGTTGGCAAAGGTCGTAAAGGAAATATTGCTGTGGGTGTCAACCAAAAAGCTTTTAATAAGATGACCGAAACAAATCATTTTGTTTTCAAAGATGTTGAGGAATCTTTGGAAAGATTTGCTGGTGAAGGTGGAAAAAATATTGTTCTATGGTTAAAAGACTATGAAGATATTTGTACAGTGTGTCAATGGAATGACATACAAAAATACCTTTATGCTAGGCGTTTACTTAAAGGTGCTGCTAAGCTGGCAGTGGAATCATCAAGCGGAATATGCAGTTGGGCAGATTTAAAAAAATTCTTAATAAAGGAATTCAATGATCCACCATCTTGCATAAGTCTTCACAAGCAACTACAGAACAGGAAGAAAGAGAGTGATGAATCGTTCTTAGAGTACATGTATTCAATGAAACAAATTGCTATGAAGGGTAATTTCGATGATGAGTCTCTAATAACGTATATTGTTCAAGGAATCCCAGATAGTCCTTTGAATAAAACGGTTCTTTACGAAGCAACCAATTTAGACGAGCTTAAGAAGAAATTTCTAGTTTATGAAACGATTAAAGGTCAGATAGCTAGTACCAGTAATCATAGAAACCAAAACCTTTCTCAAAATGTTAAGGCAAGTTTTTCAAACACGTCTAGTAATGCTGGAAGTCAGAGAAGATGTACCAACTGTGGTTCTTTTTCACACAGTCAAGATGAGTGTCCAAATAAAAGTAAAGGAGCAAGATGTTTTTCATGCAGCGAATTTGGGCATATTTCTCCAAATTGTCCAAAGAGAGATGCTAAGACTTCGAAAGGTTATAGCAATAATGTAAAGAGGATTAGTAGACTAGATTGTTGTGTGAAAGCTTTTGTTGCTGGTGACTGCTATGATGTGTTGGTTGATACGGGAGCAGATGTATCTTTGATTCAAGAGAGCGTTTGGAGGAGGACTGGCGTTGCTGTTGATGGGCTAGGAGAAAAGTTGATGGGATTTGGTAATCGCAATGCAAAGCGTACGCATGGTTCGTGTACAATCGATGTTTTGATCGAGGAAAACCATTATTTTATACGTTTTCATATTGTCCCAGACAAATGGATGTCAGATAGCTTGATTTTGGGGAAGAATTTTTTAAATGTTGCAAAAGTTTGTATCGAGAATGGTAATATTCATGTTACAAAAATTCCAGAAACCATTGACTTGGAAGAAAATAATATTTTGAAAATTGATGTTGTCAATTTGGTTGAGAAGGATGATTTGGCCTTGATTATAAACTCAAAACTGAGTCATGTAACCAATCATCAGATTCGTGACGAAATAAGAGATTTGGTATGTTCATACGAGCCAAAGAAACCAGAGAAGTGTAAAGTTGAAATGCGCATTGTACTATCCGACGATCGTCCAGTCTATCAAAAGCCGAGAAGATTAGCACCACAAGAGAAGGAAGACGTTAAGAAACAGATAGATAATTGGCTTTCAGAAGGAATAATACGACATAGCTATTCGGACTACTCCAGTCCCATAGTGTTAGTCAAAAAGAAAGACGGATCGAATAGAATTTGTATTGATTACCGACTTCTTAACGCCAAAATAATAAAGGATCGCCACCCACTTCCTTTGATTGAGGAAATTTTGGAAGATCTGGTTGAAGGAATGTTTTTTGTTGTTTTGGACTTTAAGAATGGGTTTTTCCATTTACCCATTGAAAAGGAAAGCCAAAAGTTCACAGCATTTGTAACGCCGGACGGGCATTATGAATTTCTTAAGGCACCGTTTGGTCTTTGCAATTCACCTTCAGTCTTTCAAAGATTTATAAATGCTGTCTTTGTAAAACTTTTACGAACAAAGTGGTTGCGAATTTTTGTTGATGATCTGGTCATCCAAGCGAAAAGCCCTGAAGAGTGTTTAGAGAAGCTGAGATTAGTTTTCGAGGTTGCAGCTGAAAATGGTTTAGTTATCAACTGGAAGAAATGTGAGTTTGTCACAGAAAAGATAACGTTTTTAGGCCATGTGGTAGAAAAAGGATCTCTTAAGCCGTCGAAAGAAAAATTATGCGCAGTTCAGAATTTCCCGAAACCGGATACTGTGAAGAAGATTCAGTCCTTTCTCGGACTAACAGGTTTTTTCAGGCGTTTCATTGGAGGATACGCTGTCATTGCGAAGCCTTTATCAGATATGTTGCGAAAAGATGCGAAATTTTATTTTGGTCAGGATCAAGTGGAAGCTTTTCAAACCCTGAAGGACGCGTTATGTAAAGATCCAGTTTTGAAACTGTACAATTCAGAGCTAGAAACGGAACTTCATACTGATGCGAGCAAGATTGGATACGGAGGGGTTTTACTTCAAAAGCATGATAATGAAATGCACCCTGTGTTTTACATTAGCTATAAAGCGTCTAAAGAGGAAAGCAACCTTACCAGTTATGAACAAGAAGTCCTAGCAATTGTTAAGTGTTTGAAAAAGTTACGAGTTTATCTCTTGGGTATACCTTTTAAAATTTACACAGATTGTAAAGCGTTTACGGCGACTATGAGGAAGAAGGAGTTATGTACGAGAGTTGCCAGATGGGCAATATTCCTACAGGATTTTAACTGTGAAGTCCTTCACAGAGCTGGTACATCGATGAGGCACGTGGACGCACTAAGTCGTTTTCCGGCAATAATGCGAATAGAGGATGGTGTTCTTTACCGAATTAGAAAAGCGCAAGAAACGGATGAATTTCGCTCACTGGTTGCAAATATTCTGAAGCATGAAGAGCACGAAGATTTTGTTATGCGCAACGGTGTTCTGTACAAGTTCGTGGAAGGTGATTATTCATTAGTTGTTCCAAGAAAACTGCAAAGAGAAGTCCTACGAGGTATTCATGAGCAAGGTCATATGAGCGCACGAAAAGTCGAAGTGTTGGCTAGGAAAGATTTTTGGATACCGAGTTTGTCTTCAAAAATTAAAGAAGTCATAGCAAACTGTATTCCATGCATACTTGGAGCTAGGAAAGGAGGGAAGCAGGAATGTTTTCTAAATCCAATCGAAAAGTTTGATACCCCCTTAAATACGTATCATTTGGATCATCTTGGTCCTATGAACTCAACAGCCAAGAGTTACAAGCATTTGTTCGTTATCGTCGATGCTTTTTCTAAGTTTACTTGGATTTTTCCCGTCAAGTCAACAGGAGCCGATGAAGTCGTTAAAAAACTGCTGATCCAGAGCGAAACTTTTGGTGACCCAGTACGAGTTATCACGGATAGAGGTTCTGCTTTTACGTCAAACGTATTTAAAGAGTACTGCGAGGAAAGAAAGATTACTCATTCATTGGTGACTACAGGTGTTCCTCGAGGAAACGGACAAGTGGAGAGGATAAACAGAACAATAGTGGAAATTTTGACGAAGATGTCTGTCGACGCTCCTGACAAATGGTTCAAGCATGTGCCAAAACTGCAAACTCTTATAAATTCAACGATAAGTAGAAGCACTAACAAAACCCCGTTCGAGTTAATGTTTGGAGTTCCTATGAGATGTATTGGGAACGTTAAACTCAAGCAACAAATGGAAGAGTTAATTATCGAGGAGTTCGAAGATGAAAGAAGAAATTTGCGAAGCCAGGCAAACGAACAAATTGCAAAGATCCAAGAAGAAAACCGAAGAGGCTACAATCGTAAAAGAAAAGCTGCTACAAAATACAATTTGGGTGATCTAGTGGCAATCAAAAAAACTCAGTTTGCACCTGGAACCAAGTTATACCCATTGTATTTAGGTCCCTATGAAATTGTTAAGGTCAAACGCAACGACCGATACGAGGTTCGTAAGGTGGGCAATCACGAAGGACCGAATTCTACTTTGTCATCAGCCGACTTTATGAAACCCTGGCGCAATGGAGATGGTAGTGAATGCGATGAGATTGAAAGCGATGAAGAAGAAAGCGAAGACGAGATCGATGATGAAGATGATGTGGCTAATGGAGTATGAAGATGTCAGTTCGTCTGAGACAGCCGACAAGCAGGATGGCCGAATGTAGGATGACTACATCCTAACAATTCAACTTGCAAATAACCAAATGTGTCATTACTTACCCTAATTGTTTTACTTCTATTAAATTATCCGCCTTATTGAATTATTCACCTTATTTAAGAGGAAGATGGTAAAGTAGTTGCATTCGGTAAAGACAAAGCAAAGAAACAAGAAGTGAAAAGTGAACCCCAACTATCTATTAAACCCTTTAACTTTTATTCTTTAATTATTAGTATTAAATTACAAATATTCTTTAAACTCAAAGTGTGTTTTTTCTATTCCATTTCCTCCTCCCCCTACATATATTCATGTAGTGTAACGATTTATATCTACCTACATAAAATGTTTGAATTTTTCAGGTATTTATATTATTAGGTTTTTAAAAATCTTCGTTTTGAATTCTTTCTCTATACTTCAAGGCAATTTTGCAGTACTCGTAAAGGCGTGAAACATCCATCTCATTTAGTTGCATTAGAACTTGATCCTCCGATAAGAAGTCGCTTCCGAAAATGCACCTTCTCGTTTCTCTTAGCGTTGGACATTTTCCAATGAAGTGAATGGTATCTTCTCTTTCCCCTAAGTTGCATATACTACACTCCAATGGCAAATCAGGTCTGTGTGGTATATAATTTAGATTGAGCAATTCGCTCCGCAGCCTAACCATTGTACTAATGATTTCCACATTATTTGAGTCTTGGAAGTAATTATGGCTTAACAAGTTGTGGTTGAGTCTACTGTAAATTGTTCTGTACAACGAACCAGTTGCTTCAGCTATGTATTCTTCTCTACATTGTTCGTCTACCTTTGCTATTATTTCGTAGAGATTTCTTCTACTACTTGTTCCATCTTCTGTGTTGATGTTCAGGCTCAAATTACACCCTTGCGCCAGAGCCAACCATTCACCATACCAGCTGTTTTTATCTTGAATAGCTTTGAGGACAACTGTCCTAATCAGCCGACTCTCTTGCATATTGATAATTTTTACCAGGTAGTCTGCTTGCATCTTAAGCGTCTTAATGAACAACGGTGATAGACCCGTCTCCAACATGATGACATAATTTGGTGTGTTCGGTGGTAGGCGGAACATCCTTTTGACGAAATGACTCAAAAGTTGTTCAACTGCGTCGAACTTTTTACATCCCCAAGCCTGTGCTGCATACAATAAAATGGTCTCTGCAACCGCTTGAAACACTTTGTATTTGCTGCTATGCGCTATGTTTTGGTTCACAAAGCAAGTTCGCCATGACACATTTATTGCTGTTTTTGCCTGCTGCAACTTTTCTTTGAAATGCTTCGTCATACTCAAGCTCTTGGAAATATAAACACCGAGATACTTAAATTCGTTGACAATTTCAATATTTTCTCTGTTGAAGTTCCACCTTTCGTTCAGAGTGTTTCTTCCTCCACCTTTTTTGAAAATCATTATTTTAGACTTCTCGATGTTGAGAATAAGGTTCCATAAACGGCAGTAGTCATAAACCCAATTTATCATTAGTTGCAAAGTCTCGGGGGAGTTTGCAAACAAAGCTACATCGTCCGCAAAAAGCAGTGCTTTTATCCGTACTTCCCCAAATTCTACGCCTCCGGGAAGATAATCAACCAAATCGTCTATAAAAAGAGCGAATAACGTTGGGCTCAAAGAGCATCCCTGTCTTACACCAGATAAAGTTATGAACCAATCAGCGAGCTCAGTTCCATCCCATACTGCAGCTTTTGTTTCCCTGTACATCTCTTCTAGAACTCGTCCAAATTTGCGTGATAAACCCAAACCATATAATTTGTATAGTAATGCTCTACGGTCTATCGTATCAAAAGCAGCTTTGAAGTCAATAAAAAAAACATAAAGTTTTTTGTTTCTTGAGATAAAGTTCTCTGCCAGACTTCTCAAAATGAATATGTTGTCTACTGTTGAGTACCCAGCTCTAAAGCCAGCTTGGAACTCTTTTAATAAATTTTTTGATTCGATCCAAGTTGTAAGTCGAATTTGCAGCATAGCAGTAAAGATTTTATAGGTGGCATTTTGAAATGAGATTCCTCGATAGTTTGAAGGATCCGCCGCATTGCCTTTTTTGTGTATCGGGAATATAATCGACTCTTGAAATTTCTTTGGCATAATATCACCCTCTAAGACTTTGTTATAAAGTGATGCCAAGCACTTCTTCAGGTTTTCTGTCGCATATTTGAAAAATTCGACTGGTATTCCATTTGCTCCCGAAGCTTTTCCATCCTTCATACATCCCAGCACCATTTCTATTTCACCCGGAGTGATTTCTGGGTCCAGAATATCATTCTCAAAACCAGGAACTGCATAATGCCAACTGAAACTACTTTGTACCGGATTTAACAGCAATCTGAAATGCTCCTTGAGTATATCTTTATCCAGCATTTTGCTTATGGTAAATTGTTTGCCATTTAGCTTCCACGCTTGTCTCCAGAACTGCGATGCGACCTTACATTTTGCCAACATATTCGCTTGCATTTCACCATAATTTTTCTTTTTAGTTAAGCAAAGTTGTTTGAATTTTTTATTTGCTTCTAAGTATTCCTGCTTGAATAGCCCTTGGCTTGATTTTTGGAAAATTTTTAACCATGCAAATGATTTGCGACGAGCACATTGACATTCCGCATCGAACCAAGGCTCTTTTGTAACTATTTTCCTTTGGTTTTGTTGCTGTGGGTACGAGGTCTTGATTATCAATTCTAATTTGCCAAAATCTATTTCTTGTTGCGTTTGGAGTTGCGAATCAATTAAACGTCTGTACTCTGGCCCTTTTTTCATATTCCATTTTAACTTAGGAAGCAGCTGCAGGTTGGAATTTTCTATTTCTGTGCTCATTGAATTGCTAAAGGTCACAACTAAGGGAAAATGATCTGAATACGGTACCCCTTTGATCTCAAGATCCGTCACATAAGTCTCCCAATCTTCTCCTAAAATGCTGTAATCGATGACTGATGATCCTTGTCCGCCGGCAAATGTCCAATTACCAGATTCATCGCTCAAGCTGGTTCCATTTTGAATCCGAAGACTAAAAGAATCGCATAGTTCTATTATTTTTTTTCCTCTTACATTACATATTGAGTCTTTTGATTGTCTATTTATTCCTTTAGCTGCATTCATAGCTCCTATTTCGTGCCCCACCCTAGCATTGAGATCTCCAATTATCAAAACGTTTCTTGTATTTTTGTGGCTTAGTACTTCTTCTAGTTGTTCGTAGTCTGACTCCCAATTATTACAGTTTAAATAAAGAGGTAGTA
Source organism: Melanostoma mellinum (assembly GCA_914767635.1). Lineage (NCBI taxonomy): Eukaryota > Metazoa > Arthropoda > Insecta > Diptera > Syrphidae > Melanostoma > Melanostoma mellinum. Next base: position 106,779,833 of record OU612059.1, read on the forward strand.
TCCATAGTACTTTGTTTACCATTTGTACTTCGAGAAATAGTATTTCATTTTGTGATCGAAATTCACACTTGATTCCTTTAAGGTTTTTCTTATACCCGAAGAAACAGCCTCCACTTGCTCTTCCTCTCGCATGCATTTTTATTGCTGGAATCCACTTAAAGATATAGTCTACCATATTATTTTCTACCTTACTAAAATTATTTTCAGTTATAAATGTTTCATATAAAAATATAAAATCAAAAGTATTCACAAATCTATAAAATTCATTAAAAAGCAATTTATTAATCAGACCAGACACATTATATGATAATATCGTAAAAACTTTTAAATTTAAACAAACATTATACTTCTTTAAACTACATTTTGCTTGGCAGACGGCTTTAGTATTAAATTTTATAATTTATACTCCTTCCGCCGGCACTGGTCGCAGGTAGTGTGTTGGCCCCATAAGACGAAGTTTCTCTCCGATGACTTGTGACGTTTGAGTTGTCATTGCTGTTAGTGACACAAACGTCAACCATCTTCTGAAGAATGCACATGCCATCTTCTCCTTCACATTTGAGGATATTGTTTCTATCCAGATAAAATGATTTGTTGTTTACTTGTAATGTTTGTCCACGAATCAATATTTTAATGTTTTTATTTTTTGTGCTTATATCTGCCTTTATTTGTAATAGTCGCTTTCGTTTCTCTCTTGCAGCTTTTGTGTAGTCTCGATGTATCGATATCCCAGTGTTTTTCAATCGACTAGCAGCATTCAGAATGAGTGGCACGTCATAACTTTCCTGCATTTCAACAATTACACTGGCCATTTTGTTGTCTCTAGAGCGAATTAATCGTGTTCGTTTTATTTGCGCAGGATTATCTTGTTGCAGTAGATCTCTGCACACATTCTTAGCTTTTTCAATTATGTATTTGTCATCTTGCTGCTGGGATGGAATGTGCAAGACCAAGTTATTCTCGTTTGATTTTCTTTCGAGATTCTCAACTTGCCGTTCGAGCGCGAAGCATCTATCTTCCATTTGTTTAACCTTGGTCTGTAGCGCAGCATTATCCTCTTGCAACGACTGCATTTTTGTTGTTATTTCTGCAATATCAGATTTTGTCGGCAGATTTTGCAGTCGCGCATCAAGTATTGATCCTAGGCAGGATTCAATCATTGATTTAAGGGCCCCGACTTTCATGTTTCCGACTTCCAAATTTACAATATGAGAAGCAGAGGTGCATATCGTTCGACTATTCCTAGGAGAGGTCGAAGCAGGAAAAACGTCGAAGTTTATGACAGTAGTGGCCAAGATGAGGAAGCGAGAGTGCTAAACTCCCCCTTAACTTGTCAAATCCGGAAAGATCACGTCCTTATAGGGATAATCCCATTGATGATAATGCTTTACCATCTTGTGCAAATGTAGGCCAACGTGTAGCAAGCACTGCACAGGGTGCCATATGTATTACTTCCACTACCAATCCACCTCAGAAACTTACAGATGCAAGTGCTCGAACTGGTAACATGCTACAGCATATTTAAGAAATAGTCAAAGCTACTGTAGGCATTGGTCGAACTGAAGACCGACAGCTTAATCAGAAAGAACTTGAACTTAGTGAGGTCAGATTGAAAAAAATGGTTGAGGATATAGTTCGAGAAACACTTTCTCAGTCAAAATCAACTCCCGAAGTAAACTACGATGTTCGAAGACGCACAGAGCAAAATTCTGAAAATGCTTCTGCTACTCTAAATACATCTTCTGCTATTCAAAATATATCTCCTGCAACTCAACATTCATCTTCTGCAATTCCAAATCCACCTTCTGCAACTGGCAATGCATCTAACGCTACCAGACCGCAAAGTACAGCAGACGAATTTCTAGCTCAGTTTCACAACCTGAATCTTGGTGACCTCAATCGAGAACGATCGGAGATACATACTCACCAAAGACCTTCTGATACTCGTCCTGGTTTTATGAACACTACGTTCTTCAAGTGGTGGGGAGCAAAATATGACGGTAAGAACATGACAGTAGATGATTTTATTTTTCGCTTGGAGCGTTTTAAGGATTCGTATCAAGTATCCTGGGCAGATATTGTTGTTCAAGTGAATCTCCAACAAAAATACGACCTAGTAGGTTGTCGCCCTCAAAGTGGAGAGTTCGAGTTTTACTTGAATATTATTCGGCTCGCGGCTAATTTACTTGCGGCGGCTTCTCCGTCGGCTAAATAAAATATATGGAAAAAATGTTCATTCGATTGACGGCAGCCACCACCCATCCATCCATCTTAAAAGAAAAAGTAAAATTTTAACTAAAACTAAAGAAATTGTATTCGATCAAAACTACTAGAGTACAATAAACTAAAATAAAGAAAACTAAAAGGATTTAATCTTGAAACAATCAAAAGGAAATCAACAAACATAAGGAGAAGAAAAAATAAGCACAGGTAAAATAGTGCAATTCAACAATTGTTTTTCACTTTCAACAGTTCGTGACTGGGCAAGATTGATTGGTTGAATCTACGTATGGCTTTGCTGGAACAGTTTCGTAGTCTGGAGACAGATACTGAACTATCCAGAAAAATGTTTGATCGACGTCAAGGGCCTACCGAGTCGTTCGACGACTTTTACATGGCGATACAGCAAATGAATACCAGACTGTTGATCCCAAAACCAGATTTCGAGCTTACCGGCCTCCTTAAAGAAAACGTTCGTAGTAGGCTCGGAGAACTGTTAGTAACTTTTCGTACTTCAAGTTTACAAGAGTTAGTTTATGTCTGCCGTAAAGTTGAAAAATATATTATGGATCACGAACCGCCAAAAGCCAAAGGTCCAGTACAACCTCAATTTCGCCGATACGTGAATGAAATTGTACATGAAGATTTAAAGTACTCAACACCTAGTGTTGAAGCCGTTCATGTTAAAAGAGAACCCATTAGTATTGTCTGTTGGAATTGTAGGAAAGCAGATCATTAGCGTAAAGAATGTTCTCTCCCGCAAACTTCTTTCTTTTGCTTTAATTGTGGTAAAGAGGACACAATTTCGACGCAATGCCCGCGATGTTCAAAAAATTCTCAGCGGAGCATACCGACTTGCGGGAGGGTTTGCTCACCCAATCAAACACCGGAGTCCAAACCCCAACAACAACAATTTTAGATGCAAATTCCTTTCAAAAACCCAATCAAACAGTAACTATTTTAAAAAATCATGAAAGAACCTTAGATTCACAACCTAAGACTTGTGATAGCAAAGACCAAGTGGGTACTCATTTTAAAACATTACACGAACGTCTTCTTGCGTATCACAAGGCTAGGGAGAGAATCTTTGGTTATTCGAAAGCACCAGTTTCACCGAAAATTTCCAGAATTCGACAGAAAAAACTTAGTCATCGACATATCGATGCAACTACTCTGATTTGCGAAGATGATCCGCGTCGTTATGCCTCTGTCACCGTATTAGGAAAAACAATGTCAGGAATGCTTGACAGCGGTGCAAGTATAAGCTGTTTGGGATTTGGAGGTGTTGAGTATTTAGAAAAAAATAATATTCCTTTCGAAAGATTTGTTTCAAGCGTCAAAACAGCTGATGTCCAAAAACAAGCCATAAAAGGCAAATTCGAAGTTGATGTCACATACGAAGGAGTGACAAAGAAAATTGAATTGTTTGTTGTCCCTTCCCTAAAACAACCATTATACTTGGGTGTTAACTTTTGGAAGGCTTTTAATATTGCCCCTCACATAATTTCAGGAACTTCGTTAGATACAGAGTCAAAAGTAGATAATAAATGTTTAAAAGCGCATGAATTGACACCGGAGCAGTCCAGTATACTAAAAGCAGCCATAAGCACGTTTCCGTCCTTTGCCACTTCTGGTTTAGGAAGAACATCGCTTGAGGAACATGTGATCGATACGGGAGATGCGGTACCAATTAAGCAACGGCACTACCCGATATCTCCAGCGGTCCAAAAACTTGTATATGAGGAACTGGATCACATGATTGCAATGGATTTGATAGAGATCAGTAACAGCCCGTGGAGTTCTCCTGTAGTTCTGGTACAAAAGTCAGGAAAAAACTGGCTGTGCCTGGACTACAGGAATCTTAACGCAAAAACCAAAAAGAGTGCGTATCCACTTCCTCAATTACAAGGAGTCCTTAGTCGTCTGGCAGATACACGCTATATCTCGAGTGTGGATCTAAGAGACGCCTTTTGGCAAATCCCGCTGGAGAGATCTTCAAGGGAAAAGACCGCCTTTACGGTTCCTGGCAGACCTCTCTACCAATTCAAGGTCATGCCCTTTGGCCTCTGCAATGCTCCTCAACGCATGTGCCAGTTAATGGACAAAGTGGTACCCCATGAACTGAGAACAAATGTTTTTGTATACCTGGATGATCTGTTGATCATTTCACGAACTTTTGAAGAACATATGAGATTGTTAAAGTTGATTGCATATCGTTTAAAGGATGCCGGACTTACAATTAATGTAGAAAAATCAAAATTTTGTTATAGAGAACTCACGTGACTATTCCACACTTGCTGCTCCGATCACAGACACGCTAAGAAAAGGTAAAAAGTTAGAGTTTGGAAGTGAAGCTATAGAAGCCTTTGAAAAAATAAAGAATAGGTTGACAACAGATTCAGTCCTCATACATTCTGACTTCACCAAACCCTTCATTATTTTATGCGACGCTTCAAAAAGTTGATGGTGTTGAACGTCCAATATTTTACTTTTCGCAGAAATTGAATTCCGCACAGTGCAACTATAGTGCAACGGAACGAGAATGTTTGGCTGCAGTGTTAGGTATTCAAAAGTTTCGAGAATACATTGAGGGTTACAAATTTACGGTAATAACAGATCATGCGAGCTTGAAGTGGCTGATGAGTCAGAGAGACCTCAGTGGACGATTGGCCCGATGGAGTTTGAAGCTCCAAGGATATGATTTTGATATAGAGCACCGGAAAGGTTAACAACATGTTGTGGCAGATACCCTTTCAAGAGTATATGCGGCAGATGCTATGAGCCTAGATGCCTTATCAGATGATTGTCCTTCCGATGTGCTGCAAATAGATCTAGCAGACCCCAGCTTTCAATCTGAGGAATATGCTAAGATCATAGACAACATCGAAAATAATAAAGACCAGCTGCCAGACCTGATTGTATCGGAAGGTTTCGTATATAAAAAGGTAAATCACAGCACAGGGAATCCTCTTGAGGATGACCTTACCTGGAAACTTTGGATTCCGTCAGAGCTAACAAACCAACTGATCACTCTTGCTCACCGGCCGCCGAAAGCCTCGCATGGTGGCATAGCCAAAACGCTTAGCAGGCTTCTTCAACGTTTTTTCTGGCCCAACATGGCCACTCAGGTCAAAGATTACATTGCTTCTTGTGACGTTTGCAAAATGTCGAAGGCATCGAACCAAACCTTGCGACATCCTATGGGGAAACCCTTTGTTGTAGAACGCCCATATCAACATGTTTACGTGGATTTCTTAGGGCCTTACCCTCGTTCACCTACCATCAATCGGATGTGCTTTACGATCTTCTATCCACTCGGTAATTGGGATGTCGCCTTACGAGGCATTATTTGGGCACCGTATGATAAAACACGGATCCGATTTCAAGCTCCTCAGAAAATTAAACAGCGTTAACAGTTCAGATATCCGTTTGATTCCAAAACCATCAAGAATGAACATTCTTCATTCTAATCTAAAAGAATCTTTACAAAAAGCTCAAGTTACTTACGAAAATACCTACAATACTCGTAGCAAAGTTGCAAAATATAAGACCGGGGATCAGGTTTTTAAGAGAAACTTCATATTGATTAAAGCATCTAAGCATTTGAATTCAAAACTATGCCCCAAGTTCATAAAAGCTAAGGCAATTTCAATTGTGGGAAACAATCTCTATGAGCTGGAAGATGAGAAAGGTAAACGATTAGGGGTATTTCATTCAAAAGACATCAAGAAGTGAATACAATTTTTGTTGACATCCAGCTAGCCAGTGTGAACATGAGACAGTTTCTCGGGCGTGGGTTACATTAAATGTCTTCAAATTCTAAAAGTAGTGGTCCGTTTCGTTTGCATTTTCGTTTTTTGCGGCAGGCCTTATAAAAGGAAAATGTTTTGTAGGAAATCTCAAAATATTGCGACATCTTAAAAAAGAAAAAAAAATCAAGATTTTCGTTAAGCCATCCCAAAAATTGTTGTTAATCTTTTGTGCAGAAAATTAGTTTAAAGGCTGCGTTTCGAAATCAATAAACTTACGTACAAAAATTCGACACGTGCACCAAAAAACTATTTGTTGCGACGCGAGCTCATATTTAAAAATACTAGAAACATAAAACTCATGCAATAGAAAACAATCAAAAATTGCTAAAACGCAACACTCGCTAAGTGCTGTGACATTTGTTGTTTTTGCCTTGAAAAACCAAAAATTCCATAAAAAGAGAAATAAAAACAACAAAAAAAGTGACCTACCAATCTCCATTCCAGGTACAGTAATGAATTGCCTGCCAAAAATGCTGTGCGCACATCATATTGGATTTATAAAGTTTCTGAATCGTTTTTGGTAAGTTTGATAATCTTAAATATATTTCGAACGAAATTTACTCGCTACAGAAAAAAAAACGAAGTTTTATATACAGAAAAAAAAGATAATGATATAAATATTCATGCATTTCATTCTCCCCTTAATTAAAACTATAATCAAAAAATTCGACTACCTTTTTTTATATCAAAATGAAACATAATTAAAAATTCCTATCTACAATTAAGCTATCTTTAATTTTAAAATACTTATCTACAGTTTAACTACATAAAATTTAAAAGTACTTATTTACAAATGAGATAATCATTTGAATAATTTTTTTTGGTTGGATTATGACACAAAATTTTCTACTGTAATTTGAGTAAAAGCTATCGCATAAATAATTAAATCTTGCGTAATGCATAGTATAGCCATCTCTCTTTCGCTTTAAGTAAACATTGTTTTTTATTTAATATTATTTGATGACGTACTATTTTGTGCTCTTTATGCTCTAGCGTCAAAATTAATTCCCATTCAGTATTCAGATCTATTTTCTTTCTGCTATAGATCATTCAGTAACGTTACATTTTTTAATGAACATTTGTCTTTTATTTTGTTTAATTTCATATTAAATTTTTTTTTTTGATAATTTTGTTTGAATTCTTCTTAGTTTATAAGTATTTTCTTTTTTGGTTTTAATAAACATATACATGAATTTCATATGTATAAATTTAAGGTTAAAACATCGAGTTCTTTTTCTCTCATTGGTTAAGTGGTTGTTTTGATTCATGCATATGAATTACGCTTTTGATATCAAGATTCTTTGAAATGAATTGTTGTGCTTAAGAGATTTTTCGGTGGTTGTGATGATGCAAATTTAAGATGACACACAGCGATAGTATACGAAATTTTGTTTTTTTGGAATATGATCTCTTTTGGTGTTTTTTTTTTCATTCATTCATTTTTGAGGATAAGTTTAATTTGGTTATAGAGGTATAACAACGAGTAATGGTTTAGTTCTTTTGTAATAATTTACAAATTAGGGGTTATCACTAAAATCGAGGACGTGATAGCCATGGATGTACCGAAGCCTTAAGGCAAAGGTATGTGAGCGGGTATACCTCCCATAGCAATAACACCTAAGCTCTCCATCACTCATAAAATCACAACTCCAAAACACGTAAGCTAACGGAACAAATGAAGGCCTCGTTTCTTGTTTTTTTTTTAATTTATAGGCATGAAAATGCGTGACGACCGTCTAGACCTACAACAGCAAAGACCTCCCCTCCGACGAGCTACTCCGTGCGAAAGCAAGCATGTCTAGCGGTTGTGGTCCAGACACCCTTTCTCCTTGCAGCCAGGATGGACCAAATGGCCCTGTAAGCATTATGTCCTACTGGTGGGTTTCCAAGGTGGAAGGTTAGCCGGAGATTTATATTAGGTATAAAGGTTAGATTTCAGTGGATTGTCAGATTCAAAGTTTTGTTCAGTTTTGAGGTTATATTCTCAGGTCAACCAAAATAGAAGTATCCTACATCATTTAACATCTTTAAATTCGTTACAATGTACACAGTAGATTGAGTTTCCTTCAGTCTACAAGGTCTCACGTTCTTATACTACCTTGTTTTAAATATCTCAGCGTCAATTCTTTATTCATGCTATACGCCTTTGGAAGTCCCTGCCAATCGCAATTAGGAGGATTAGAAGCATAAGATTCAGATGTTTGCTTTTCACATATTTGGGAAACAGTTGAACGTAAGGTTACAGTAATTGTATTGTAAATTTTCTTTTTACTTCTATCACTTTTATTATTATTATATTTTTCTTCTTTTTATTATCTTTTCAATAATATGTAATAAAAATGTTAATTCAATTAAAGGCTTGCAATATTTTATTAGACTTATGATCTACTTTGTAAGCGATTTAAAATAAAATAAAATACAAATACAAATACTAGTTCCAAATAATCAAATAACTGAAAAACTGTTATGATCGATATATCCGATCGATAACTGGTAACTGGTTATTGATTTAATTGATATTGGCCAACTAGTTCCTAAGTTATCAATAAATAAATCGATTGCTGGTAACAGTTTCCTATGTATCGATCCAGCTCTAACTTCAACCACACCAGCTTCCATTTATGTTTGTATTTTTTTTTTTTTTTTTTTGAAGTTCACTCAGCTACCAAACTTGAAATAGTAAAAAAGATACGATGACCTGATCCGGATTGGATCATTGTGATAATAAAACACGGCAACTAAGACCTTATGCGTTTGAATGTTAAGACTAATTCAAATTTGAGGACTCAAAAACAGTTTGAAATACCAACAAAACTACTGTTGACTGGAAACACAAACGAAAATTTATTTGTAAAAAGTAAGTATGTTGGTACTTCTCCGAAAGTTATAGCTCAATGTGTATAAAAAAAACTGTTTTTATTGCTTTTCTTACAATAAACATTTTCAAGTCAAGTAAAAGTTTGATTTCGCTCACCATTTTTCCTTCAGCCCGGTTCATGATTTCTGTTAGTATGTTCATTTGCCATACGGATTTTGAGTAGTTTTGTTTCGAAAGAAAAAGTGATTCTTCCATTTGACTTATTTGACTAATTAGCTTCAATAGAATTTGTTTTTGAAGTTGACGCTCTTGAACAAGATTTTCAACTCGTTCCCTTTTTGGCCTTACGTCTCTGAATACTTCGAAAAATGCGATAGCGGCCAGCACAAAACTTAAAAGTCCTGCACCTGCTTTTGATATTTTATCCATTTGATCTAAGCCCAGGGCTGATTTCATATGTGCTCGACATGCATTGATTTGCCTTGCAGTCAATGATTCACAATGCATTTCCACCAGGCTCCTTACAAAATAAATATGGGACATCATAGCTTTAGCAGATTTCCAATTTATTTCTGTTATTCCTTTTAGAATTGCTACACATTCGCAAACGATTTGTAGCTGCGAAGGTGGAGTTGCAATGTAGCAAATCTCAGTGATTTGGTTTTTGTCAAGGTTAACTAAAGCCTGTCTTGCTTCTTCCAAGGCAGGCAATACTTCAGCTAAAGCCCCTTCAGCATCGACTTTCTCTAAAGCAATTTGCTTGTCTTTAATTTCTATTTCTGTGGATTTCTCTGACAATTCAGTCTTCTTTAAATAGGTTTTGTGTTCAGAACCCATTATATCAGCAAGCAATTTTTTACAACTTTCGAACCCACTTTCTACGGTCTGCTTTTGTTCGGTAACTATTATTCGCAGTTGATCGATTTGTTCTGCAGCTTCATCCAATTTTTTCATGCAATCTCGTAAGCGTTGGGTCTGGGTTGCAATGAAATCATTTTCTTGTTCTGTCAGTAAATAAAAAGAAATAACTTTTAAAGAAAAAATAGTTAAACAAATACGAGCTTAAGAAACTAAAACTTTAACTTTTTCAAGTAATCAAACTATACCGAATAAATTTATTTTGAGTCTGGAAACAAAATGATGGACGTAAAATACAGTGTGTTCCGTAATTTGTGTTACATATTATGAGATGTGATTCTTGGTCATATTTTAAGAAAAAAATTGTTATACATTAAGTCCGTTTCTCAACTCTCAACGACAATTTAAAAAAAAACCAAGTTTTAGACTAAATTTTTTACAGAAACAATAATCTTTAAAAATGTATTTAAGTTGGGCTTCTATAGGCTTAGGGTTGCCAGATTTTAAGTTTTAAATGGCGTTGAAATTTTCTTCCCCAAGCAAAGTTTTGACTTTAAGGTAATTTTTTTCCCAGCAAATGCCTGTTAAAATGAATGAAAGAAATGAGTTTCTTTTTTACAGGTGAACAAAACAATAATAAAAAAACTCATAAATAAGTGCACTCAAAAACTCATAAATTTTATGATACATTTATCACATCCCAAAGTATGTAACACGAATCAAGGACCACCCTGTTTATGTTGCACCATACTGAAAAACTATTTTATACTTTAAAGATCGATCTGCTTTAATACATATTTTCTATTTTATGGCTCGATTTATCAGCAACCGATAAATATGCAGTTATATTGTAATGTACAGCCGATGAACATTTCAAAAACAAAGAGTTGGGTGGTTGTCAACCGGTGTATGTGCTTACAGAAATTTTACTGAAAAGTATATACCAGAAGCAGACAGTGTATTGTGCAGCGAATAAGGGTTTTTCATTAAGGTGCACACTCGCTCTCTTTCCCACACACAGACACACAGCCACACAGGCACAGCACACAGTATCACAGGCAGACAGACAGACAGACAGACAGAAAGACAGACAGACAGACAGAAAGACAGTTAGACAGTTAGACAGACAGACGGACAGACAGACAGACAGTTAGACAGTTAACAAAAAACCAACGTCAGCGTCTGCCACTACGACGACACCCAGCACGAGCTTCGGTTTGGCAATCGATTGGACTCGTTAAGGCCCCAACCCATAGAACGCGTTGCGCGCGTGCGGCACCGCTTCCAGCTGACAGCTCGATTAAACACACACGATCTTATGAGAGGTGGCCCATAAGCACCGCGCGCAACGCGCCGACCGCGCCGAGTAGCCCAACTCTCTACTTTGCCGCGGCTCTCACGCGGTGACATTTGCTGTCAAACCCCATTTGACGTTTTCTCTTGTTGCTAGTGATGAGATAGGACAAACTGATAACTCAGAGATGTGACTCAACTGTGGTTGCTACTGCTACTAAAATAACAGTTAAAGTAGCATTTTCAATCAAATTCTATTGTTAAATTATTTAAAATGTTGAAAATTTGATAGTTAATCCATAAACATCAATTTTTTTAGTAAACTTTCTAGTTTTATTGTTGAAAGTGTTGAACCGATATTGTGGTCGAGGTAACTTAAATATAAAATTTTAAGAAAATGATCCTATATTGACCACAACAATTAAACGAAATTCTAAACGAAAACAAAAATTTAAATTTTTTCTTCTTCTTTTGAACTTATTTATTCGTATGCCTTTCAAGTTGACATGCGACTCATCTTCAGCAATTAACAAGGTCTACTAACATTAAACAATATTTTGACTGAAAGAAAAGTGAAAGAAAACAAAGTTAAACTATACAGCAAAGTAAAACAGTATTAAAACATTACATTTACAAAAATACATTAAACTAGTGTAAACAACAGAGACGCAATATTTCCACCATCAGTATTCATCTTCTCTTTCGTCTTATGTATTATTAGCGACTAATACGCATCAAGCTTTCTTGTACTTGGTACAGATTTTAATAACCACGCGCTCTCTTCAAACGGTCCGATAGTATGTGGTGGGTCTTCAGCAAACACATGAGCAGCCACAGATGATCGATGCACTTGCTTGTTTTTGATGCAGTTGAGGTGCTCTTTGAACCTTGTTTTGATGCTCCGTTTCGTTTGTCCTATGTACTTTTTGTTGCAATCTTTACAGCTGATTTCGTATATGGAAAATTCGAAAGTGCGTCTGTGGTAAACACTTTTGAATTTGTGGATAAGGTAAAAGATAGTCACCTTCAAGATGATGAAACCATTGCGTCATTTGATGTTCAAGCACTTTTTCCAAGCATTCCAATTGAAATCGCTCTAGAATCTTTAAAATCTCATCTTGAAACGAAAGAGATAGAAGAAAAGAAAAGAAATTTATATATAAAAGCAGCTAAAACATGTATGTCACACAATTGTTTCGTTTTCCGTGGTAAATTCTACAAAAAACAAAACGGAACCAGCATGGGTAATCCCTTGTCACCACTTGTCTCTGAAGCTTTAATGGCCAAATTTGAAAATGATTTAAAGAATGAAGGTTCACTTCCAAGAATTTGGCTATGATACGTAGATGATGTTTTCAGTATTATCAAAAAAGGAACAGCACAAAACATACTGAACATTTTAAATAACCGATATGAAAGCATAAACTTTACAATAGAGGAAGAAGACAGCCAGGGTTGTTTGCCCTTTCTGGATGTGCTATGCAAAAATCGTAATAATAAACTAGAATTCGAAGTCTATAGAAAAAGCACAACAACGGATCGATACATTCCCAGGGACTCATTTTGTTCATACCAACATAAAATAGCGCGTTCCACTCTATGGCATATAGACTATGTAAGCTACCACTTTCAGTTTCAAGTTTTAAAAAAGAGTTTGATTTCATTGTGCATCTAGCAAATGTCAAAAAACAATCAAATAACATAAGGAAAACTAACATAACAACACTTTTCACACAAAATAAAACATCAACAACAAAATTCCGCGTATCATTTGCATATATATGTACCAACAATAACAAATCAGTTGAGAAAACCCCTAATGAAAGAAAATAAACAATAGTTTACAACAACAACACGAAGCTTAAAAAAATTCTCGGCTCAACGAAAGACGAATCACCAATAAGTGAAAAAAGCGGCATATACGAAATCAGCTGTAAAGATTGCAACAGAAAGTACATAGGACAAACGAAACGGAGCATCAAAACAAGGTTCAAAGAGCACCTCAACTGCATCAAAAACAAGCAAGTGCATCGATCATCTGTGGCTGCTCATGTGTTTGCTGAAGACCCACCACATAACATCGGACCGTTTGAAGAGAGCGTGCGGTTATTAAAATCTGTACCAAGTACAAGAAAGCTTGATGCGTATGAGTCGCTAATAATACATAAGACGAAAGAGAAGATGAATACTGATGGTGGAAATATTGCGTCTCTGTTGTTTACACTAGTTTAATGTATTTTTGTAAATGTAATGTTTTTATACTGTTCTACTTTGCTGTATAGTTTAACTTTGTTTTCTTTCACTTTTCTTTCGGTCAAAATATTTTTTGTTGCATGTCAGCTTGAAATGCATACGAATAAATAAGTTCAAAAGAAGAAGACAAAATTTAAATTTTTGTTTTCGTTTTGAATTTCGTTTAATTGTTGTGGTCAATAAAGGATATTTTTTTTAAATTTCATATTTAAATCAATTTTCTTTTTGAAAATAATGAAAAAAAGCATTCTAAAGTTTGACAACAGCAAAAAAAGTATTAAAAAACGGTTTTTTTGTTATATTTTGATAAAGTCACAATTTAAAAAGCTTATGTTTCATTTTTTGCAAAAGAATTAATTCTTTGAAGTCAAGTGCCAATATTTTTGCCAAATTTTATAAAATATCTACAAAATACAATGTTTTTTTTTTATATAAATATGTGAATATATGAACTTCGACGTGCACTTTTAAGGCTTAAAGTCTATTCCCACTGGGACAAAAACGTGATATTCGTATCATTTCTTGAGTACTAACAAATTTTCACATTAATTTTACCAGAACCTCATGTTTTCATTAGCGAGATGTTTTCAAGTCGCTTATAATGAAACCCATAGCAAATAAGTGACGGAATAGAAGCTACTTTATGTTATAAATTTGTTCACAATGAGCAAATGTTAAAACAAATCTTTTCTCTTCACTTCGAACACATAATTTTTTTATGTGTGTTATGACATAAAATAATTTGTGTCTGACTCAATCTTTCCATTTAACAATAAATGAGTGTTAGAAAACAATAACATTAATAAAAATGATTTTTCTAAAAACGAAAAGTGCAAAAATGGAGAGGCGTCAAACAAAAACTGTTAGGAACGGTTCACTCGTTTTCGAAAAAGAATTGCGTTTTTGTCCCAGTGAGAGTAGGCTATTTAGAGATTTCCTAAACCAAAGAGATTTTGTCGTTGTAACGGCAACAGTTTCACATACATAATTTAACTTATATCCACAGTACGTAAGTAACTACACAAACATCACGAAATATTGTGACAACAGCAAAAAAAACTATACTGTTTTCTACACTATAAATTATTTATTCAAAGTAAAAGCACCCCTGTTTTTCCTGTGATAAATAGAGACAGTAAATTTATTAAGTTGTGGTTTTTTTCAATCCAGTTTCAAGCAAAGTATTCGAATTAACAACAACAACAACAACTTTTTCAAATCGGAAAAAGCGGATCGTTAACTTTATAATTTTTGGCAAAGGCAAAATTGTTTCGTAAACAAGCTTACAACATATTTTTATTATTAAAGTCAAAATCTTAGCTGTTTTGTTTTTAACGTATAATAAAAAACTATAACCTGACACTAGTTCAATCTCAAACGGGATTCAATCCTAAGTAGAATTGAGGTATTTGAAGCATTCAAGAAAATATAATCTATGTACCAGTGAAAACCTCACCCACCTCTAGCTTTAGTGAATCATCGACTCATCCCTAATTCGTTTGACGTTTGTGTTGCCTATTTCAAAATAATTTTAGCAAACAAACAACCGTCAAAACACCGCGCCGCATTCATTGGGTCACCCCTATCAGTTGCGTGCGGCAAAACCCACCGCATCAGTTGCCGCGACGCTCCCACCGCACGCACCGCGTTTTTTGGGCCGGGGCCTTTAGAGTTCGGTAAAAACTGACCCAGCAATAACGGATTGATACAAAGAACGTCGAATGCAAACAGTCAACACAGTCAACAGAGTCAATATAGAAGCCGTGGTTAACAAGTTGTTTTGAGTTCATACGTGTAATTTATATGTTGAGCAATCAAGTTTTTTTTTATAAACCTTTCTACATTGTGAACATAAATGGCACAGTCGAGGGGATTTCAATCCGAAGATTGGAATTAATAAGATAGAAAAGTGAAGTGACCAAACTAAACTCAAATTAATTTGTACCACCAAGAATCAAATCGTGAAACACTTGCTATCAACAAAAGAAAGGTGGACTATAAAAATGACACATAAATAGTGAAGTGACCAAAAAGAATTAAAATCAAATTGTGTTACACATTAATCGTCAAAAAAGAAACTCACATAAGATGAACACAAGGAACAAGAACAGGCTCAGGCTCCTTCCATGGCTCCAACTCCAAATCTGTTTACATTAACTCTAATAGAACTGATGAAGGAGTCAGCAAGGATAAGGGAGTATTGAGGCTCAAACGAATACGCCCTGACATCGTTCATTAGGGAAGTGAAAATTTTCCTGCCCTTTTTCGCCAATACAACGCTGGAGCAGTACTTTCCACGAACGAACGTGGTCAAGGTGCAAGGACCGGCACTTCAAGTAACCAGAACTCTGGGAACAAACGCATCTTGAGAAAGTATCAAAGCGGAACTCATACAAAACTTCGGAGTCAGAGAAACCTACTATAACCTGTATCGCCAGGCCTTAAGCCTAAAGAACTATAATGTAAGTGAATACTTTGAAAATCTTAAGTATACAGGGTGTCCGGTAATTCGTGTATTTTCCTTTGGGGTGTGATGCTCGGTCATATGTATTCTTAGACAAAAATTGTAATTCAGTAAAGTTCGTTTCTCAACTTTGGCATCACTTTTTGAAAATTTAAAAAAAGGCTAACTTTGATGTACCCTCCCTGTGCTAAATTCAATATCTCTGTCAATACTAATGACAGAGACTTTACCTTTGACCTCTTTAAGACTGTATTTAAGTTGAGCTCCTATAGGCTTAGTGCTGCCAGATTTTCAATTTTAAATGGTGTTCAAATTTTCTTTCCCAAACAAAGTTTTGACTTTGAGGTCACTTTTTTTCAGAAAATGCCTGATAAACAGGATTGACGATTGCTGATCGGTCAAATAGCTACGCAAAATAAAGTGCTCGTGAAAAAGTTTTAAAATTTTAAATAAAAGAAATAAATATAAAATTCGCACTGTTGCGTAAATTGAAGTAAAGGAACTCCAACTTAATATTGAAGTAAAATTCAGAGTTAGTTGTAGCAATTAAGATAAAAAACTACCAAAACAGGCTTAAACGATAACTAAACCCAACTTTAATGAACAAAAGCAAGCGAGGAAAACTTGAAACCTCCCCAGAGCTTAAAACTGAGAAACGACACTCTAGCTATATTTCAACAAAAATGGCGGCAGATCAAATAACAGGTTTGAGTATCTTTGAAGTATATTGTTTGCCCTTTCTGGATGTGCTATGCAAAAATCGTAATAATAAACTAGAATTCGAAGTCTATAGAAAAAGCACAACAACGGATCGATACATTCCCAGGGACTCATTTTGTTCATACCAACATAAAATAGCACGTTCCACTCTATGGCATATAGACTATGTAAGCTACCACTTTCAGTTTCAAGTTTTAAAAAAGAGTTTGATTTCATTGTGCATCTAGCAAATGTCAAAAAACAATCAAATAACATAAGGAAAACTAACATAACAACACTTTTCACACAAAATAAAACATCAACAACAAAATTCCGCGTATCATTTGCATATATATGTACCAACAATAACAGATCAGTTGAGAAAACCCCTAATGAAAGAAAATAAACACATAGTTTACAACAACAACACGAAGCTTAAAAAAATTCTCGGCTCAACGAAAGACGAATCACCAATAAGTGAAAAAAGCGGCATATACGAAATCAGCTGTAAAGATTGCAACAGAAAGTACATAGGACAAACGAAACGGAGCATCAAAACAAGGTTCAAAGAGCACCTCAACTGCATCAAAAACAAGCAAGTGCATCGATCATCTGTGGCTGCTCATGTGTTTGCTGAAGACCCACCACATAACATCGGACCGTTTGAAGAGAGCGTGCGGTTATTAAAATCTGTACCAAGTACAAGAAAGCTTGATGCGTATGAGTCGCTAATAATACATAAGACGAAAGAGAAGATGAATACTGATGGTGGAAATATTGCGTCTCTGTTGTTTACACTAGTTTAATGTATTTTTGTAAATGTAATGTTTTTATACTGTTCTACTTTGCTGTATAGTTTTACTTTGTTTTCTTTCACTTTTCTTTCGGTCAAAATATTTTTTGTTGCATGTCAGCTTGAAATGCATACGAATAAATAAGTTCAAAAGAAGAAGACAAAATTTAAATTTTTGTTTTCGTTTTGAATTTCGTTTAATTGTTGTGGTCAATAAAGGATCATTTTTTTTAAATTTCATATTTAAATCAATTTTCTTTTTGAAAATAATGAAAAAAAGCATTCTAAAGTTTGACAACAGCAAAAAAAGTATTAAAAAACGGTTTTTTTTGTTATATTTTGATAAAGTCACAATTTAAACAGCTTATGTTTCATTTTTTGCAAAAGAATTAATTCTTTGAAGTCAAGTGCCAATATTTTTGCCAAATTTTATAAAATATCTACAAAATACAATGTTTTTTTTTTTATATAAATATGTGAATATATGAACTTCGATGTGCACTTTTAAGGCTTAAAGTCTATTCCCACTGGGACAAAAACGTGATATTCGTATCATTTCTTGAGTACTAACAAATTTTCACATTAATTTTACCAGAACCTCATGTTTTCATTAGCGAGATGTTTTCAAGTCGCTTATAATGAAACCCATAGCAAATAAGTGACGGAATAGAAGCTTCTTTATGTTATAAATTTGTTCACAATGAGCAAATGTTAAAACAAATCTTTTCTCTTCACTTCGAACACATAATTTTTTTATGTGTGTTATGACATAAAATAATTTGTGTCTGACTCAATCTTTCCATTTAACAATAAATGAGTGTTAGAAAACAATAACATTAATAAAAATGATTTTTCTAAAAACGAAAAGTGCAAAAATGGAGAGGCGTCAAACAAAAACTGTTAGGAACGGTTCACTCGTTTTCGAAAAAGAATTGCGTTTTTGTCCCAGTGAGAGTAGGCTATTTAGAGATTTCCTAAACCAAAGAGATTTTGTCGTTGTAACGGCAACAGTTTCACATACATAATTTAACTTATATCCACAGTACGTAAGTAACTACACAAACATCACGAAATATTGTGACAACAGCAAAAAAAACTATACTGTTTTCTACACTATAAATTATTTATTCAAAGTAAAAGCACCCCTGTTTTTCCTGTGATAAATAGAGACAGTAAATTAATTAAGTTGTGGTTTTTTTCAATCCAGTTTCAAGCAAAGTATTCGAATTAACAACAACAACAACAACTTTTTCAAATCGGAAAAAGCGGATCGTTAACTTTATAATTTTTGGCAAAGGCAAAATTGTTTCGTAAACAAGCTTACAACATATTTTTATTATTAAAGTCAAAATCTTAGCTGTTTTGTTTTTAACGTATAATAAAAAACTATAACCTGACACTAGTTCAATCTCAAACGGGATTCAATCCTTAGTAGAATTGAGGTATTTGAAGCATTCAAGAAAATATAATCTATGTACCAGTGAAAACCTCACCCACCTCTAGCTTTAGTGAATCATCGACTCATCCCTAATTCGTTTGACGTTTGTGTTGCCTATTTCAAAATAATTTTAGCAAACAAACAACCGTCAAAACACCGCGCCGCATTCATTGGGTCACCCCTATCAGTTGCGTGCGGCAAAACCCACCGCATCAGTTGCCGCGACGCTCCCACCGCACGCACCGCGTTTTTTGGGCCGGGGCCTTTAGAGTTCGGTAAAAACTGACCCAGCAATAACGGATTGATACAAAGAACGTCGAATGCAAACAGTCAACACAGTCAACAGAGTCAATATAGAAGCCGTGGTTAACAAGTTGTTTTGAGTTCATACGTGTAATTTATATGTTGAGCAATAAAGTTTTTTTTTATAAACCTTTCTGTATTGTGAACATAAATGGCACAGTCGAGGGGATTTCAATCCGAAGATTGGAATTAATAAGATAGAAAAGTGAAGTGACCAAACTAAACTCAAATTAATTTGTACCACCAAGAATCAAATCGTGAAACACTTGCTATCAACAAAAGAAAGGTGGACTATAAAAGTGACACATAAATAGTGAAGTGACCAAAAAGAATTAAAATCAAATTGTGTTACACATTAATCGTCAAAAAAGAAACTCACATAAGATGAACACAAGGAACAAGAACAGGCTCAGGCTCCTTCCATGGCTCCAACTCCAAATCTGTTTACATTAACTCTAATAGAACTGATGAAGGAGTCAGCAAGGATAAGGGAGTATTGAGGCTCAAACGAATACGCCCTGACATCGTTCATTAGGGAAGTGAAAATTTTCCTGCCCTTTTTCGCCAATACAACGCTGGAGCAGTACTTTCCACGAACGAACGTGGTCAAGGTGCAAGGACCGGCACTTCAAGTAACCAGAACTCTGGGAACAAACGCATCTTGAGAAAGTATCGAAGCGGAACTCATACAAAACTTCGGAGTCAGAGAAACCTACTATAACCTGTATCGCCAGGCCTTAAGCCTAAAGAACTATAATGTAAGTGAATACTTTGAAAATCTTAAGTATACAGGGTGTCCGGTAATTCGTGTATTTTCCTTTGGGGTGTGATTCTCGGTCATATGTATTCTTAGACAAAAATTGTAATTCAGTAAAGTTCGTTTCTCAACTTTGGCATCACTTTTTGAAAATTTAAAAAAAGGCTAACTTTGATGTACCCTCCCTGTGCTAAATTCAATATCTCTGTCAATACTAATGACAGAGACCTTACCTTTGACCTCTTTAAGACTGTATTTAAGTTGAGCTCCTATAGGCTTAGTGTTGCCAGATTTTCAATTTTAAATGGTGTTCAAATTTTCTTTCCCAAACAAAGTTTTGACTTTGAGGTCACTTTTTTTCAGAAAATGCCTGATAAACAGGATTGACGATTGCTGATCGGTCAAATAGCTACGCAAAATAAAGTGCTCGTGAAAAAGTTTTAAAATTTTAAATAAAAGAAATAAATATAAAATTCGCACTGTTGCGTAAATTGAAGTAAAGGAACTCCAACTTAATATTGAAGTAAAATTCAGAGTTAGTTGTAGCAATTAAGATAAAAAACTACCAAAACAGGCTTAAACGATAACTAAACCCAACTTTAATGAACAAAAGCAAGCGAGGAATACTTGAAACCTCCCCAGAGCTTAAAACTGAGAAACGACACTCTAGCTATATTTCAACAAAAATGGCGGCAGATCAAATAACAGGTTTGAGTATCAAAATGTTCAAACAATTGCTTGAGGAAAAAAAACAAAGAACTCATCAAGGAACTTGCTTCGAAGGCCGATCTTAAATTACTCGTCGACGAAATATCCGACTTCAAGGAGAAGCACGATAAGATCGACAACAAATTTATACAATTGGAAGCGCGCAACAATCAATTGGAATTGCAACTCGAGAAAATTATACAAAAAAATTCGGAAGCAGGAAGGATGGTATTTTGATAGATCTAAACGAAGATTAGTCATTTTTTTCTCATTTGCAGCATTAAAATGTATTTTGTTTTTATGTTTAGTAAAAAACAAAGTAGGAACTGCGAAAAATTAAATGAAAAAATGCATTTGCTGTGGAACATATTTTTTGTTAAATTTTTTTTAGGAATTGTGTATAATGTACGTGATATACTTTATGTATGATAGCGTAATTATATATCAAATTAAAGCTTAATAATTAAGGATTAAAGTGATACAAAAAAAATTATAGGTCATCACTGGTTTTTTCGAGATATTGGCTGGCAAACGTCAACGAAAATGTTTCTTTTCAAACAACTTTTAGGTCTGTTTTTTCGAAATATAAGGCATTTTGAAAACTGTATTTTAAATGAAATGAAAGATATTTTTATGATCTTTCATATGATACCAAAATTATTGTCCTACGTGCTATGCTTTTCGAGATATACGTAATTATATTCAGAAATGTAAGATTTTTCCCATTTCCGGCGCTCAACTTCAAGTCTAATTATCTCAAAATCACCAAGACCAAATTGAAAAATATTTGGCAGGCTGATTGGGCTGAACGTAAGCTTTCATTTGGTTTTAGTCTCATAGATGTACGCCCTGGGCCCAGGCTCCATAGAAATATGCTCCTTTAGTCGTGCACTTGCCACAAGAAGAGTGCACCGATATCGTGGGAAGGGCAAAAACTATATGCGCGGAACTTCTTAGAGGGAATAACATGAACGATTTCAAAGCTGCATACAGTATTCAAAGCCGAGATCCACGGACAAAATCAGTGATTGTGAAAATGAAGAATCGTGAATGCGTCTGGGCAGTCCTCCGTAATACATCAAAGCTAAAAGCAACAGGAATCCGGATAAACAAAGACCTTCCACATAATATGCGCAGATGAAGGGCCAAGCTGGCGTCGGCGTCGGTTAAGAAAGCACTTCATGGTAGAAACCCGGAAACAAAAATTATACTTAGAGACGATAAATTAGTAATTGGAGACAAAATATTCACATGGGACTCACTAAAGGGTCTCAAATGTGGAAACGAGCTTGGCATTAGTGTTTTACGTAGAACATTAAATATTACAGGTGTTGAAAATTTAATGAATTAACTGCTTAAACAAAACAATGTGTATGAAATGTCAAACATAAGTCAAACTCAAATTTCAAAAAACTATAGTCCAGGAAATTCATCATTGCAGCCAACGAAAACAACCGCTGTATCGACAAACAATGACAGACAAGCTGTAAAGCATTTACGCGGGAGGTCCAATTGAAATGTTGCCGTCTATCAGAATAAAACAGAAGAACTAAATAAATCATTATTTTGTAATCTTAAAATAATAAGTTATAATGTCGCTGGACTGAAAAATAAGTTAAATTATGATGATTTTTTTAAACATACATATTTATGAATTCGATATTATTGTTTTATTAATAAATATTAATATTAGTATTAACTAATGATAAAGATATTTTAAAGAATTTATGTCAAAACAATGAACTTAAACTGAAGTGTGCAGTAAAAACAAGTAACTTTGGTAGATGTAGTGGGGGTGAAATTTTTGCATCGTATCGTATCGTAAAAATCTTCAAAGAGAATGGAGAAGCTTTCACTTCAATGGAAGCTAAAAGCTGCGTTTTGTATATAGTTCCAACATACCTGAACTGCAGTCATTGAGATTTCGACTTCGAAAAACTTCAAGATTTGATTATTAATTTGAACTCATCGGAGCTAATGATCGTTGGTGATTTCAATGGACGAATAGGCATAACACAAAATAATTTTGCAAGTGGACATACGCAGGGAACTGTCCAAGACACACGAAAATCAAAACACGAAACTTTTGATAGAAAGGGTGCCAGAAAACTCGATTTGGCAGATACTTTTGACCGCCGAGTTCTAAATGGAAGTTGTAGTGGTGATCCTAATCTGGAATTTACGTTTATACGTGGAACAGCATGTTCTGTAATAGATTATTGCTTCATTGCAGGAAATTGGAATTCATTAATCAGTGACTTCCATATACGGTTGAAAAACTTTTCAGACCATATGCCAATTGAGATCATGATTAACTTTCAAAGCACAACAAACATCACCAGAAATGAAAATATGCTCAATTTTTTACCCAAACTATATTGGAATGACAGAAATTTAGAAGAATATCAGCATAGTTTAAACTGTGAATTGGAAAATTTAAGGCAAAGAAATGTATCAGATATCGAAGATCTGACTGATATTATAAGGAAAATTGTGCCCTCGAATACAAAGCCAGCAGATACAAACAGAAAGAAGACGAAAGAATGGTTCGATAGTGAATGTATGAACGCAAGGCAAAAATCATTTGCATTCCTTAAACTATTTAGCTCATATTACACTCATGCGTTTAGAATATTATACGCGGAATCTAATAGATACTTCAAGAATCTTTGCAAAGCAAAAAAGTTAGCCTTTGAACAGCGACAAATACTTACGATAAGTAATGCAAGATCTTCTGCGGATTTTTGGAAAGCGATTAAATATTTGAATGGAAGAAAACTTGTCATCGCACCAAGTCTGAACGCTCAACAGTTAAGATCCCATTTCAGAAGTCTTCTTAATACAGAGCAATTATCTATCTCTTGAATATCTTAACATTTTATTGATTATGTTTTAGACTCTCCGTTTACTTAAGATGAAGTCCTTAAAGCTATAAATAATACAAAGAATAATAAAGCTCCAGGTGAAGATCGCATCCTGTTTGAATTTTCCAAAAATTGCACCATTGATTTTGCTTTGGCAATAACAGAACAGTTCAACAAAATTTACGAATCTGGGAATATACCAATGAGCTTCAGTAAAGCTATAATATTTAATCTGCACAAGAAAGGAGACTTGAACAATCCACAAAATTATAAAGGAATATCATTCCTTATCACGTCGGCTGAATTATTTGGAGCCCTACTCTTTTTCACCCTCCATGGGTTGACCTTGTCTTGGTGAGGGTGCTTACGAGGGGATCTCCATGAATCCAGCTGCGGAATCCTCTCAACTAAAGTAACTCAAAATAACCTCAATGTTAGAAAACTTGAAAATGAAAACAATGGATAAAAAGTTAAGTGGTTAAGTGGGAGTGGGGTGAAATATGCTCTGCTCCCAGTGGGGAAGAGAAGCTCCTACCCCCAAATCGTAGAAAACGGCGAAATGCAAGGAGGCTCGTCAAGATTATCGGTGAAACACCAATAGACAAGCAGGCTTCTGATGCGGATGCTAAACTTACGTGGTCTAAGAGCATCATTGCAAAATTCCTCACCAGCGATTCCTCAAAAAGAAATCGATCATGCGAAGTAACCATCCCGGAACCTTAGCGATCAAAGGTGCACATCAGCACCTCCACCAAAATAGACTTATCCTTTAGCGAAGTGCTAAAGAACAAAACAGTAGTCGCCATAATTGACAAGAGCAATGCAGATGGCGCGATCACTTTTGATCAGTGGACAATGATCTTGAACAAGCTCCAGACCTCCTATTGGGCTCTCATGATGGAGAACCCGGGAGAACCTGCAACTTTTGAAGATGCGGGTTGGTACCAGGGGCCAGTCAACCAAATTGCCTTTGATGGAGAGAGATCGCAAAGTCTGTACAAGCTTGCAGTCAGCCGCCTAGAAGGTCTCTGGCCTGGTGCAAAGCTCGAGGTGGTAGCGAAGGAGGAAATCCCTTGCAGACCAAGAGCTCGCATCAGAATACCAGCGGAGCTCTCCGACAAAGAAATTATTCTTAAGATGATCCAGTATGGCAACCCATCCCTACCGACTCATGACTGGAAGGTAGCAAAGTTGGAGGAACCATACGGTCCCAATAGATCGGCTATTATAGTCATCAACAAGGACTCGATGGCCCCTCTAGCTGAAACCCAAGGAAAGATTAAGTTCGGATGGGCGACCATCACATTAAAAGTATATAAAAAAGATGAGGAAAGTGTAAACGCTCCCTCTCCTTCAAACACAATAAGTCTGGTAAGTGCTGAAGGTTAAAAACTCCCTGAAATGGAAGTAGATCCCCCCGTGCTTCCTCCGTAACATCAGAAGAGCATGAGACCGACGATTCAATGTCCGAAAACGGCCTGAAGGAAGATGACCTGCTACGATCGATTTCAGGTAGTGAGTCCGAAGACGTGGTGGGGGGTAGTCTACTTTGCTGCAACCAAGATGGTGCTGTTAACGCACATTAATCTCCAACACTCCAAACAGGCCTCAGCCTCCCTTCTTCTCCGCCTGAACAAGATAGGGGAAGATGTTGTCCTTATCCAAGAACCATGGATCAAAAAATCCTGTGCTCATGGATTAAGGACTCCTGGATATACTCAGCTATATGTAAAGGACAAAGGTGAACCCAGATCCTGCATATTGGTAAGAAGTAGCACTAATGTCTTTTTACTCCCTGATTACAGCAATTGTGATGTAACCACTACTAGATTCCAAACCAGTAACAACACCTACTGGCTGGTATCAGCTTATCTCGGCCACGACCATCCTGGCCCTCCTCCAGGCGACCTGATGAAAAAGATTGTCGCTGCAGCAGAACGGCAGAAGATCTGCCTCATCATTGGAAGCGATGCAAACGCGCATCACACAGTATGGGGTAGTACAGACATAAATGAAAGGAGTCAGTCACTTTTTGATTTTATTTTGAGTAATAACCTTATGAAAAGTAATACTGGCAATGAACCTACATTCATTACCAGAAACAGACAAGAAGTCCTAGACATCACCTTTGTCTCCGATTCAGTTCATCATAGGATTACAAACTGGAAAGTATCTACTGAACAGGAACACTCCTTTTCTGATCATAGATATATCGTCGGCTTACAAGCAAAACTGCCTATCTGCAAAAATGCAGTTTATGGGAAAACGCAAAACAAGTTTTTTGGTTTTCTTTAAACTCTTGAAACTTTATGAAGGTAATTGCGACTCTTTTAGATTTTTATTATACTATTATCAAAAATATACACAATGATGTAAATAGCTGAAATCTTATATGGGCATTTCTCCACTAAATGGAAAATCTCTGTCCCAAGCAAATTTTATGTAATAAATTTAAATTTTTCTCAGCTTTTTGTATCAATAATGACATAGTATTATGCATTCTTGGCACGCCACAGCTTATTTAGTAATTTAATAATGTTATATTTCAGTAACTAAACCCCAAACACCCCAAAAAACAGTCCCCTGGAACGGCCCTTTTAAAGAATTACAAGTTTTGTTACCAATATTAATTTTTTTTGCCGTTGATAACTGAATAAAAAATATCCAAACACATAAAAATAACATTAAATATCTTTATACTACACAATTATATTTTTTACAATATAATTTATTCAAAATATCTATGTGCGAATGCTGTCCTCAAATTTATAAACAGTCCCCTGTTAAAATTTGAAAACGGCGCTGAAGTCAAATTTTGTTTTGGTGCGAAACATTTAGATCGTGAAACGAAACGCAGGTGTGAAGTTCGTTCGGTGATTAGCTGTAGTAATTTTTCTTTGTTTATATTTTAGTTCTTTATTATTATAAAGACTGAATTTAGTGTCATACAATTAGTTTTAAAAAACCGATGAACTAAGAAGTTGATTTTGTTAAGTTTAACACAAATGTTATGAGCTCTAAGAAAATTCACTATAATAAGTAAAACTTGTTTTAATACTGTTGTATTATTCCAAAAAATTGAATATTTTAAAAACGATAAAGAAAAATAAAGACTTTGATTGCTTTAATAAACCAAAATACTCGTTTTTGTCCTTAAAAGAATAATTACAACAGTACCCTGTCAGGGTTTTGCATAAAATCGTCCATAACTAAAAAACAAAGATGAAAATGTGCTTTTTAAAGATATATATTTAGTATGCTATTGCCCTTCACTTAATTAACAAATATTCTCAATATTTCATAAAATTTGCTTAGGACACCTCTGTATGGACGAATTTCCAAATAGCAGAGAAACACCCATATATAAAAATGAATCGCAAAATATGTTAGTAAGCGCATAACTCAACAACGCCTGGACTTATTTGGCCAATTCTTTTTTTGTTGTGTTTGTTATTGTCTGGAGAAGGTGTTCTAATGACATAAAAATTAAGAAATTGATATTCCCACAGGAACGGTTAGGAACGGAAACTTAGAAAATACTAGAAAGGTTTCTAAAACAATTCCAGCATTAAGGTTGCTCCATTATCCCCCTCCATCTGTAACCTAGACTATTTTTCATCCCATAATCCCACGGGAACATAAACGGGAACGAGAACGGGAACTCTAAAATTAAGTGACCAATTTCAAAAATTCTTTCAACTTTAGGATGTTACATTAACCCTCAGTGACATAGATTTATAAATGGTTCCTTTTAAGGTTTGATCCCCATATTCCAACAGGAACGGGCTTGGGAATGGAAACTTAGAAACTACTGGACAGATTTCTATAACCCTTCCTGCATTTGGAATGCTATACATTATCTCCCTCTATTAGTAATTAAGATTATATCTCATCCCTATAATCCCACGGGAACAGAAACGGGAACCTTAAAGTTTCTTGACCGATTTCAAAAATTCTTTCAACTCAACGGAAGATTTCCACAGGAACGGGGCTGGGAACGGAAACCTAGAAATTACTGGACAGATTACATAAATTCTATCGAGTTTAAGTTCCCACTAAAGCGCAAAAATGAGAACGGGAACCCTAAAACTACAGACCCGAGCAACGCTGGGTGGCTCAGCTAGTATCGAAAAAAAAATTTATTTGAAATCTATTTTTTTGTTAAAAACAACAGATAGTCAATTTCTACCGAAAAAAAAGTTTGCGATGAGAACCACTTAGGCAGTCAATGTCTTCGTCAAGTTTTTAATTGAAACATAAAAAACATTAATTTTTTATTTTTTACTAAGCAGCTAAACAGAAAACATTAGGAATATTTGATTGGGGAACAAAAAAAAAAAAACTTAAAAAAATGTGTTTATCATCGAAGTCGGATTCTGTTCCTATATAAATACGGTATATCTACAACAAAAGCTGATTTTTGTTCTGGAAAAAATGACTATCTGAATTTGGTCAGTTCTTCTTGATTTTTTTTTTACGTGAAGGCAGATAGATAGTCAACCAACAAATAAAGCTACTTTGCATATTCTTAGGCAAAGTATCAGGTAGGCAGTTTTTATTAGAATTTTTTACTCGATTTTTTATTATACTTCACATTAAAAATCCAAAATACAAATTTTGGCAGTTGGTCAGTTTTGCTTGTAAGCCGACGATATTCAATTTGATCTTAATGAAGAACCTCTCAAGCACCCAGTTTTCCGAAACTATCGGAAAACTGACTGGCAAAAATACCGGGTAACACTGAAAAAGTTTATTAAACCTGAACTCTTACAAAATCCTACCAAAAAACAGGATCTGGACAAAAAAGTCAATGATCTTACCACCGCCCTTAACCTTTCACTGCACAGATCCTGTCCTCTTATAAAAATAAGAGGAAAACAGAAACCACTATGGTGGAGCTCGGGGCTAGAACCGCTCAGGAAAGAATGCAGAAAACTTTTCAACCGAGCTAAACAATCTAAAATCGTAACAGACTGGGATTCCTACAAGGAATCCCTCAAAACATATAAATATCAACTGAGGAAAAATAAAAGAATTTCCTGGAGAAACTTCTGTGGAAAAATAGAAGATACTTCAGAAGCTTCCAGACTAAGAAAAATCCTCTCAAAGAGTCCAACCATGACTAGCAGTTTGAAAACAGCTGACGGCTGGACAGAATCCTGCGAAGAAACGCTCAATTTGCTTCTGGACACTCACTTTCCAGGCAGTTCCAAGATCTTATGTAACTTTGATTCCATAGTATCAAGCAACACAACTCCAAACAATCTTGATCTGATGACAAGGGAAAAACTTTTTTGTGCCATTAACAGCTTTGACCCATACAAATCCCCTGGACCAGACGGTATAATTCCAGCCGAACCTCAAAAGGCCGCGGATATCATAATCCCTGTCCTTGAAGTGATTCTTATCGGCTGCACCGATTGTGTTTATACCTAAGGCTGGGAAATCATCCCACGTAAATCCAAAAGATCTCCGACGAATAAGTCTATCATCTTTCCTTCTTAAATCTTTAGAACGACTAATTGATATCCACCTGCGTAAGGCTATAGATCCTAAACTGTTATCTACAGCACAACACGCCTACTGTAAGGGAAAATCTGTAGAAACGGCCCTTCACACCCTTGTACGTACTATAGAATATTCCATCTGTTCGGTCACTCAACCGATGACCGAATTTATTCGTCAATGGAATGCGGACGACGCATTGACCCATATCGCCACTACTTGGCTATGGGTATCGAATACACATTTGGGTTTCCATATGCCATAGGATGGCAGTGTTTATTCTGTTTAAATACTGTGGCATCTATGGCAGTGGGAATAATTATAAACAACCGAAACGAAGAGAAGTAAACAATGTCGCCACTTAGGATCGGTGCCATAATCGCTGGAGTCGGCAAATTCTATTTCATGTGCCGTTGGGTAGCAAAGGCTTGGAGCTGGTATCAGCTATTGGACTCCCTGCACGTGTGGGAGTTATGGTGACGCGGCACATTCCTGGACTCTTGGATGAACGAGAACCAGGGTGGATGGATTTGGTGGCTTGGCTCAAGTTCAGTTCTATCTTGGCACTCATCGACGCAGTTCAGCTTTTATTCCCAACCGACGTGGTCGGCTCAAAGTTCACTCTCCACTCTCAACGCGACGTGTTCGTTTTTGGTTACTTGTTACTAACTTGATTGTTTGATTAAAAGACATACATTAAATGAAATTGTAAATCCACGATTCTAATAAACATATTCAAACTAAAGGTTTTGTGTGCGGCCAGGTGCCCTTTTGTGAAAACCCCTTTTTATTTCTTTTTCAGCTTCTCCTCCCTCCCCTGACGCGCCCGAACATTTGGTGCCTCCTGTGAGGACTTGAAAGTGCGTGTTTCAAAAGTTAATGTGTGTGGTAGAAGTTACCATACTCGGTGTGTGCGTATTTGCATTAGTAATTCTCGTGCGCGTGACGTGGGTTATTTTGTGGTTCCAGTAATCAGTGAAATAAAGTGAAAGACAATTTAATTTAGGACGATAAATCAGATAAATCATGGCATTAAACCGCAGATCGTCCGTATGTACTGCCATCAAGAGGCTCAGCACAATGGTCCTGGCAGAAGAAGCGGAGGACTGGGATCTGGCGACACTCCTGAGCTATCGCCAGAAGCAGACAGATTTGTTTGCGACTTTTGTCCAAACGCACATGCAACTCGTGTCGGGCGAGTCGACCAGCGATGGGATCAAGGTCCACGATGCCTTGTACGCCATGGTGGAGTCACAGGAGCAGGCAGCTCAGATCGCGATAGAGCGGCGCCTGCAACGACTCCTTGCAACGCGCGAACGACGCGACAGCCACCACGGGAGCGAGCATAGCGTGGCGGTGCACAGAGATGCTCAACATGATACTCGCAGGAAAATCGACATGAAACTTGACCCGGTCAAGATTCCCACATTCGATGGGAAATTGGAGTCCTGGATGGCGTTCCGGGACACGTTCGAGAGCTTGATCCACTTGGCGGATCTCCCGGAGCCCTACAAGCTGCAGAAACTCCGGAGTGCAACGACAAGGTTGTCAGGTTGGTTGGTGGCACGTACGAAGGTGGGTACGAGCAACTATGGGAGGAGCTCAAGCACCGCTTCGACAACCCGGCCAAATTATCTGAAACGCATGCTCTGCGCATACTACTGTTGAAGGTGGAGCCAGAGGAGACCGAGGCCGCCCTCCTGCGAATTGTAGACACCGTCCGGGGAACCTACCGTGCCCTCCGGGTCTTGAAGGTGCTCGTGGAGCACTGGGATGTGATAACGTCGGCAGCCGTGCTACTCAAACTACCGGCCGCCACTAAAAAGGCTTGGCGGTTGCACCACCCGTCCCGCGACCAACCAAAGATAGAAGACCTGCTACAGTACCTGGAGGAATGGGCCAGTAGCCTGTCGGCTCCCGCCACCCGCCAGGAGTCACAACCTAGAAGAGAGGCTGTCCTACCTGCCTCAAGTCAGCAGCGCACCCGGGCAGTCCGGACACATGCGGTCACCAATACCGCAGGACGGTGCATTTGTTGTCAAGAATCGCATTCTATCACGCAGTGTCCACGCTTTGGTTCAATGGGATTCAACAGCCGCCTGACGAAGACGAGGGAGTGGAATGCCTGCTTCAACTGTCTCGGCACTGGGCACAGAGCGCCGCAATGCCCATCAACACGCTCCTGTCGCCATTGCAACGCGCGACACCACACCCTTCTCTGCCGCAGTGCCGAGTCCACTGGGACTAACCGCCGAAATACCGATAAGCCGAGTCCGGGACAGATGAACTTATCCGATCCTGGCGCAGGTCCGTATCCGAATCCATACATCAACAAGCGACATGGTCCTCCAGAGGCCTTTGAAGATGTCGTCGAAGACCTGGCGGATTGACTTACCAATCCGAACTCGACCGTACTCCTGGCAACGGCGCTTGTCTATGCGTACGGTCCAACAAGAGAGCGTCGCTTGACCCGAGCTCTAAGCGATCCTGAATCGCAAGTAAGTTTTGCAACCACTTACTTAATTGACAGGCTTCATCTTCAGCCAGCAGCCCTAGAAGTCGCCGTACATGGCATAGGCGCTTCTAGAAACATCATGGATGTCTGTGAAGTTAGCCGAGCTATTTTGGATTTTAAAAAAACGTAAAGTTGTGCTGAATTGTGCTCAATTTGTGCTGTTTGTGCTGACTTTTCTTTTTTTGATATTTTCAAAATTGCGTGTGCTAGAGCGAAAATTAAAATTCGGTGTGAAGCTAGCCGAGCTATTTTTGATTTTCAAAAAAACGGTAAAATGTGCTGAATTGTGCTCAATTTGTGCTGTTTGTGCTGACTTTCCTTTTTCCGATATCTTCAAAATTGCGTGTGCTAGAGCGAAAATTCAAAATTCGGTGTGAAGTTAGCTGAGCTATTTTTGATTTTCAAAAAAAGGAAAGTTGTGCTGGATTGTGCTCAATTTGTATTGTTTGTGCTGACTTTTCTTTTTCCGATATCTTCAAAATTACGGTTTTTACAGCCGAAAGAAAAATTCAAAATTCGGAGTGAAGTTAGCCGAGTTATTTTGGATTTTCAAAAAAAGCAAAATTGTGCTGGATTGTGCTCAGTTTGTGCTATTTGTGCTGATTTTACTTTTTTTGATAACTTCAAAATTACGGTTTTTACAGCCAAAATAAAAAAAAATTCGGAGTGAAGTTAGCCGAGCTATTTTGGATTTTCAAAAAAAAAAGAAAACTGTGCTGGATTGTGCTCAGTTTGTGCTATTTGTGCTGATTTTACTTTTTTCGATATCTTCAAAATTACGGTTTCTACAGCCAAAATAAAAAAGATTCGGAGTGAAGTTAGCCGAGCTATTTCGGATTTTCAAAAAAATCAAAAATGTGCTGGATTGTGCTTAGTTTGTGCTATTTGTGCTGACTTTATTTTTTCGATAACTTCAAAATAACGGTTTTACAGCCAAAATATAAAAAAAATTCGGAGTGAAGTTAGCCGAGCTATTTTGGATTTTCAAAAAAAGCAAAAATGTGCTGGATTTTGCTTAGTTTGTGCTATTTGTGCTGTTTTTACTTTTTTCGATAACTTCAAAATTACGGTTTTTACAGCCAAAGTAAAAAAAAATTCGGAGTGAAGTTAGCCGAGCTATTTTTTATTTTCAAAAAAAGGAAATTTGTGCTGGATTGTGCTAAATTTTTGCTGTTTGTGCTGACTTTCCTTTTTTTGATATCTTCAAATTTACGGTTCTTACAGCGAAAAGAAACTTCAAAATAAAATAAAAATTTGATTAAAAAAATTTTCCGTTCAGACCATATAGACCCCTCCTATTCCTTTTCATTGGCTGACATTCGGTTCAAAGCGATCGTAGCAAAGTTCAGGCTGTATAACATACACACACACACAAGTAGGTATCTTCTTGCTTCTTCCTTACTTATGAAAATGCAAACGAACTAGTTTTAAACTGGAGCATCCTAACACAATTTTTTTCAATGCATTTTAGTATTGGTTAAGGCAGGTTTAACTGTCGAATAATAGCAAACACATGCCTCAAACCAAAAATCATCCCCTTTGTTTTAAATAGGAATTATACGGCACATTAAGAAGCAAATGCAATTACTAGCTTTATATGTGATTTTTTTTCTATTATGTATGCCATTGTTCTTTTTTAGATCACATACGCAATTTTATTAGTATCATGGCGGAAGCAAAATCAAATAAACTACCAAAAATATTCTTTCAGCGATTGAAGGTATTATTTCACTTTGGTTTAAACGACATTTTTCCAAGTTATTTGTATCTTTTTTACCTACCTTGAAAAAACTTTTTTTCAATTTTCTGAGCATGTAAGCAACATTTCCGAAACATTTATACTATCTGTCTGACAGCAACAATACTTGAGTAAGATTAAATACCAATAAAAAGAAATAAGCAAATGCAAGTTTATTTTAGGTTTTAAAAGTTTTTTATTTTCAACTCGCAAGAGATGCCAATTGAAATACTACACATTTAGAATGAAAAAAAAAGGAACAAAGACTTATTAAACATAATTTTATAGCAGCTGTGAACATTAATCCAAACAAAAACAATAATCTTTAATTGAATATATATATATATTTATATATATATGCACAAATGTGCATTGATTTTACGGTCTATTGGCTCAAAATTTTTGTTTTTCCTTGTCGTGTCATCGAAAAATAGCCAATGGTTATTTATATTTATGTGAGCAGTGTAGTGACCTACTGAGTTTGGGTTGAACGATCCTTGATAAGCCACTACACCTGCTAAATGAAAAGATGCATCGGCACCTTTTAAAAATAATTCCAATGGAATTTCTGACAAATTTTTGGTGGATTTCACGAACATCTCCGTCTCAATAATTATTTGTGGACCGAAAGTGGCCGTTATTGTTTGGCTATTTTCGCTATTTTCTTTGCCATTGTATTTTTGCAAAAGGTTTATACCGCATAATTATCAATTCCAATAATTTGGAAATCGAGGACCTTGAATGAACCAAGCAGGTACTTAACGAATATTTTTCTGTTTAAGACAATTGAGATTGAGAGTAAAAAAGACCCATTTTTTCTTAGAACTAGCTTGAAACTATTTTAATACACCGTGGTTTTTTCATAAGTACCATATACCTACTTCAACTCAGTTTTCGTAGAATCTGCGAATGTAAATTAAAAATCACTAACCCTCCTCCATGTAAAAACCAAGGTTTTAGAAAACGGTGAGTTTGGCGGCCTTTCTGAGGCTGTAGAAAATTCATAATATTCCACATAAATATAAATAACCATTGGCTATTTTTCGACGACACGACAAGGAAAAACAAAAATTTTGATTCAGTGGATCGTAAAATCAATGCAAATTTGTGCATATATTCATTAAAGTAAGATTATTGTTTTTATTAGGATTAATGTTCACAGCTATAAAATTATGTTTAATTTGTCAATGTTCCTTTTTTTACATTCTACCTATCTAAATGCGTAGGGTTTCAATTGGCATATCTTGCGAGTTGAAAATAAAAAACTTTAAAACCCTAAAATAAACTGGCGTTTGCTGATTTCTTTTTATTGGTATTTAATCTTACTCAAGTATTGTTGCTGCCAGACAATATTGGTATATGTTTAAGGTTTAAGCTGATAAAGATGGGTTAGTGTTCTCATGTACCTAGGTAAAAATTGCATTACAACGTCCTGGTTAGATTTAAAATTATCTTTAAAATTCGTAACAAATTATTGATTCACATAAGCACTGTTTACTATTGTTTAATTAAATCATATAAATGTTTCGGAAATGTTGCTTACATGATCAGAAAAGTATAAAAAAATCGTTTCAAGGTCAGGTAGATAAAAAAGATACAAATAACTGGGAGAATGTCGTATAAACCCAAGTGAAATAATACCTACGATCGCTGAAAGAATATTTTTGGTAGTTTGTTTGATTTTGCTTCCGTAATGATTGTGATCATATTAATAAAATTGCTTATGTGATCTAAAAAAGAACAATGGCAGACTTAATAGAAAAAAAAATCACATAGGTATAAAGCTAATAGTTGCATTTGCTTCTTCATGTGCCGTATAATTCCTTTTTAAAACAAATGGGATGATTTTTGGTTTGAGGCAGTGTTTGCTATTATTCGACAGTTATACCTGCCTTAACCAATACTAACATGCATTGAAAAATAATTGTGTTAGGACGCTCCAGTTTAAAACTAGTTCATTTGCATTTTCATGCGTAAGGAAGAAGCACGAAGATACCTACTTGTGTGTGTGTGTATGATATACAGCAGTGGCGAGGGGTGAATAATTTCAAATGGTAACTCGAAGGAAACTTAGTCACCAACAAAAAAAGTTTACTTGAATTTTTTTTTGTGCAATGTTTGTCTTCGCATCAAACCAAAAAGTCAAGTATTTCAAACCAACTTTGCTATAAGGTAGAGCTTCATAACTTTTTTTTTCATAAAACTAAGCTTATTATTAAAACTATTTGTTTCCTCTAAGTGAAAATCAGTTAAGCAACAGTCAACAGAATGATATTAAGGTCATAATCAAACTACTGAAACCTACTATCGCAAAACTTTTCAGACTTTTTGCACTTTTCAATTTTTAAAGCCTAAATTTGTAATTTTTAAAAAAATCACGAAAAGCACTTAATCAATTTAAATAAGTATTGCACTGCCTTCTGCTGGCAAATAGCGTTTTTCAAATAAAATGCGGCTCATTGGGAACTGAATTGATTAAGGCCAGTTGTGCCACTTTAGAAAAATTCCAATTATTTTTTGCATTTTCTCCCAAAAATTTGCTTTATCCTATGAGATCTAATATCCACGCATATTTGTTATCAAAGTTGCAACCTTTGAGCTTTGACACATGAGTCCAGTGCAGTGCACATACAAATTCATAAAATAAGTCGGAGAGCAGCGTGTTATTTTCTTGTTCTTCAAGCAGAGATCTACCTCAAGCTGCAACCTGCAAACTGCAATATACATTTTTGTTTATAAGCATGTGTCCATGGGAAGTAATACGAAGGAAAGCGATTTTTCTTTTATAAAACCAATATCATGCAAACACCAAAATGTGCAGAAGTAATGTTGCAAAGAAGCACTGGGCTACTGCGCCGGCGCTATATTCACGTGCTCAGAGCACAAAGAGATAACAAACAACAGATTTACCAAAAAATATGACGCTAGAACACCGGGTTATTTTCTTCCATAAAAAAGCATGTATTGAACAGAGAGGTGCCTAGCACTAGGCTCTTCTCTGTTCAATACATGCTTTCTTATGGAAGAAAATAAGACGATGTTCTACCGTCATATTTTTTGGTAAAAGAAAAAAGAGGAGAGAACACAAATTTGTTCTATCCAGCAACAAGTTTTATAAGACGTAATATTTGGGGTTACCTTGTATGTTACTAAGGTTTTGTGTTTGTTTATGGAGTGAATTGAAGAGCCAACATGTATGTGTAGAATAAAACGGAAAGCAGAGTGGTAGTTGTTAAGAAAATGTTGGCAGCGAGTTCATGTGTATGATTAAGTTTGATTCATGTTGCTAGAAGTCTAAGATGTTTCGGATGTGAATTTCAAAAGGTAAGTCGGAAATAATCGACTTATATGGACGCTTCGCCACTGATATACAGCCTGTACTTTGCTACGATTGCTTTGAACCGAATGTCAGCCAATGAAAAGGAATAGGAGGGGTCTATTTATGGTGTCAACGGAAATTTTTTTAATCAAATATTTATTTTATTTTGAAGTTTCTTTTGGCTGTAAGAACCGTAATTTTAAAGTTATCGAAAAAAGTAAAGCCAGCACAAATAGCACAAACTAAGCACAATCCAGCACATTTTTGCTTTTTTTGAAAATCCAAAATAGCTCGGCTAACTTCACTCCGAATTTTGAATTTTTCTTTCGGCTGTAAAAACCGTAATTTTGAAGATATCGAAAAAAGGAAAGTCAGCACAAACAGCACAAACTGAGCACAGTCCAGCACAGTTTTCTTTTTTTTGAAAATCCAAAATAGCTCGGCTAACTTCACTCCGAATTTTTTTTTTATTTTGGCTGTAAA